>CM052088.1:16852981-16911795 GCA_028453745.1 Agapostemon virescens
CTCCACCTGCAAAAAAACTATTATCGCCACCGAATAGCGCCCTTCGTGCTGTGCAATTTACTTTAGCAAATATTTCTGTGAAACTTATAGTTACGAAGATATCTGAGCTGCTAATAGTTACTGCCCCACCCTGTATATACCGGGTATCTATATTGAATCCGAGTAAAAACTGTATAATGTTTGTTGTTCAGGGACTGAACAAGACGCAACGATCTGGCGATGAAATAGGTATCGGAAAGTTCGCGTGTCCTTCCCGAAAAGTGGCAATCCGTTGATGGAACGGATTTTGACTGGTCCACGCAGATTCTTCCCTGTTGACCAGTGGCAAGTCGGTGAAAGAGACTTAGCCGCGTCCACTATACCTTTCCCGTCTTTGTCAAGTGTCAACCCGTTGGTGAAAAACAATTCGGTGCGTCCACTGTCAAAGCATGCGTCCACTGTCGTGATGTGTCTCATCTCCCTGTTAAGATTTTATCGAGTAAACAAAGTTTTTACTGTATTACACCACGTGTTTTCCACACGGTACACACCTTTCGTACCTTTCATACTGACTCATTTCGCTCGTGTCGCGATGTTTACATTTTCTTTCACACTCACACATACATGCAGATGTAGTCGGCATAAGAGATGTAGATGTAACTAATTTACAGTCTACATTCGCAGATTTCTTCACAGTTTTCTTAGTCGAGCTGCTGCGAAACATAACGCGGCAGAATGAGATACAGCTACGACTCTCTTTTCCCCAGTGAATCTCTACCTCGTCGGGATTACGCCAAACGTCAAGTATTCGTAGAAGGTTCGAATCTATTCGCCCAAGATTCGAGTATATTTAGAATTCAAATGTACCTCGCGTGGGTTCGAGTGTACTTAAAAGTACTGTTTTTGTTTTTCGAAATACTTATAAAACATTCGAAACTATTTAGCCAACTTCGTATCTACTTTCACCATACTTGATCGCATCTCCAACAATTACTTCTGACTCGAATATAAATATTTAGCGTATCAAATAATTTTCAGAAAGGTTTTGTCTTGTATGCTGTCGCTTTTAATCGCTTCATTTTACATAAACGTGTCACGGAGGTGAGACATTGTACGAAGAAAGGTTTTAGATTAGACAAATCGTAATTTTGAAATGCACAGTAGTTTTGGTTTTTCTCCAATCTTTTTGATAATTATTTCATATTTTCTGTCCTCGCGTGAGATTTGGTTCGTAACGATGACGAGCAAACCTCGGCATGTCACAGTGTTTCGAACAGAGCATTCTAGTTAGTACTACGGTAGAATTTAGTATTAGTACCTCGTTCATTGTACAACCTCGGTTCAAGCAAGCATTTTTGGTCCAATTCTATGGAACGACACAATTTTACTACGACTGAATTACGCAATTTATATTTTTATGTACACTGATTTGTCACAGTGGAATCGCATAAAATAATTTTTAAAAATTCTATCTGCTGCTGTAATGTCGTTTCCTTGTTCCAATGAATGACACTTCGGATATTTATGCAAAAGAACGACTTTCTATCCGAATTGCCACAAATTGGAGTGAGCTAAAAATTTGATTAAATTTTCAATATGTTTAATAGTTTGAAAATAAGCTTTAAATTCATCCAACGTTTCTAATGTTTGAAATGATGTCTATCGATTGCTGTCATGAATTCGTAGGGTGTATAATCTAATAATAACTATGTCAAATATAATCGTACGAATTTTCTTCAATTTAGGATCAGAAAACGTAAAAGTACCATGTAGCGTCGTTCAGCCAACTATGTCTCTCGAAACACTGTGCGTTGCACTTCCAAAAGGCAGATATCTCGTATGCTCGCTTTCGACGCAGACATAAGTTGATAGTTCGTGTTTCCTTAATATACGAAAACACAGTGGGAAATGTGTGAGCCTCGAACGACACTAGCATAATTTACCCATCGAAATAACCTCTACGACTTTGCTATGCCTTTGTTGTCGACCGTACGACGCGGTGGCAATGGCAATATATAGTGACAATCGTCGCGGAGGTAGAGCTGGTTAGAGAACCGTAACGAAGTTAGAGAAGGAGGACTTCAGCGAGCTCCGAAGCTTACGTTGGATAGCTCTGCTGTGTAGACGGTATACAGGACGGAATATTTACCGAGAGAGAGAGAGAGAGAGAGAGAGAGAGAGAAAGAGAGAGAGAGAGAGAGAGAGAGAGAGAAAGAGAGAGAAAGAGAAAGAGAAAGAGAAAGAGAGAGAGAAAGAGAGAAAGAGAAAGAGATTGCGAGAAGGGGGTAAACCACCGTGTTAAGAGAGTCGCCATCTGCGACAGACGAAAGCTCGAGGAAGCGTCGGTGCACAGGGCATGAGCGTAGAGGATGGTTTAAAGAGACGAGGAATATTCATCGGCAGCCAGCTTAGAGGCGTGCCCGATGAAACCGTCGTCTTTGTGAGAACCGAATAATTTACGAGCCGGGGAGAGTAGAGTTTCGCTGCCAAAAATTTTTCAGAAGTATGCAGTGAATGTTGCAGGGGCTGCGTAATGAGACTAGCGAATCTTGAGAGCTTAAACATTTGCATTCGGCACGCTGGGAAGAATTTTTGTTACTTGACATCGTACTTTTGGCGAGATCCCTCCGCTGCGTCTCACGAAACAGGCCACGAACATTTTGCCAGACGAACAACGGTTGTCCTTAATTTCGCGGGATTAGCATGCTTATGGTCGCTGACCATCGGAATTCTAGAGCGAGAAACAGTTCGGTGCAGTTTGTTTGCACTGTTCTCTGCATGGTGAGAAGTCCTAAGCACAGAAATCTTGGGGATTTTCAAACCTTTCGCTGCATACATACCATGGAACGTCATTGCGCATACGTTTTTGTTCCATTCTATCGGATCCGTTTCACGGTATACAGAGTATTCGCGTTATTGTTATCCAGCGTTATTCTTGGAAGTGGTATATATTAAATAGCAAAAATTCGTGTCCAATTGAAAATAGCAATTTTATTAACCGATTATATTGTTACCTCCAATCTCTACAATCGCATGCTGCGATGCTAGTGGATGTTTTGTTTGTAAAATTGTATCGATGTTCTTTAAAGGTGGTTTTGAATTCTTTGAGACGATTTGGTAAGAAAATTTTCAATCATCCGATATATCAGAAGGAAACGTGATTACGTCGAAGAGGTAAGTATTTTAATGAGCAAAAAATTTTTTAAGATATTAAGAAAATTGATGTTGTTTTCATGTACTCTATGGAGTTTTATTACCGTCGTCATATAATATCCAAGGTCAAAACAAATCCAACTGCCTGTAGCATTGTTTAAACCTTCGTGCGATCTTGAACAACCGTAAGAATATTACAGTTACGAACAATGATTAACAGCAAAGCATCAAAGTTTGCAGAATAGACATCGTTTTAAGCATTTTCCGAAATAAATTTTTTTATATTAATTTTTAACTTAACCTTGGTAGATCTTGACCTTGGCTATCACGTAACTATAATAAAAATATTGGATCCTGTTTAACAAAATATCAATGACCTTAAAATATCGGAGAAACGTTTACTTTGAGAACAATTGTTTGCTCGCAATGATATTTGTTTATCTACAGAATTTGTCTCTTTAACCTAATCATATTTTCCTCCGTCATTTTTGCATGCGTTCGCCATTTTCGAGGAAAGACTAGACAGTAATAATACGAAATCTCTGTATATGTATGTAATATTATATACATACATACCTATTTATTTGTACATATTTATTATTAGGGCGATATTAATTGCTGCTGTCATTATTATGAACGCTGAATCTATTAATTTACTCGGATAATCATTATTTTCGAACAAAGTAATTATTATCGGAATAAATTATTGCCTTGAGAATTATTGTTAACGCGGTTACCGAGATCGGTTAATACGCACATAATTGAGAGGTGTGCGTACAGTCGTTACGTACGACTGTGAAATTGCTTTGAAAAGTGTGTTGTTCCACGGAGAATGAAATATTATTCTGCTAAAGTTGTACCGCGCCGCGAACGTTTCTCTCAATTATGCTATAAGTCTAAGCGAGCGTTAATTATGTACCTACTCAGCGGTTGATGTGTCAAGCGAATAAGACTGCGTAGTAAAAAGCACAACTGTTTTCAGTCTCGAGACGGGGGATATAAGCCGAGGATGGAGAACCAATAAACAATTAGTAACGTTCATTTTAATAATAGCTCACATCATTGTAGCAACCTCGAAGCAATACGATACACCGGATTTTTCTTACAGTTTGTACGCTCTAAGGAGAAGACGATTTATTCATCGCGTACTTGTTAAGGACGGTACTCGTAATCATTCCGAAAAATGTTTGCGTCACCGTGTGTACAATGAGTTGCTAATATTATAGCGATGTTTACATCGACGATAATGCAACGAAAGGTTAAATCTTGCCCAGACTTTCTAAAGGCTTTACGACGTCAGCTCAGGAATGAAAAGCACTGTATCAGGAAATAAAAAGATGAAAGAATAGTATCGTCGCTGTAAAGAGTAGAGTGGCGGCAAAGTCTCGAAATGGCGATACCCGGGGAAAGAATGTCGCGAAGAGGATCTCGTATTCGGAATAAGGACGTAATAAAAGTCAAGCGACGCATGGGTTAAGGATCTCCAGTGTACAACCATGCATGCACACCTATAAATTTCAAACGTTTCACACGCACATACGTCCACGTACGTGTAAATATTCTGGTCGATCCAGCGATCCAGATAAGAACGATACACGGACATCCTCTCGTGTCATCTACTTTCGGATGCTTTCCGTTTAAACGATCTTGCGACTTTTGCAACGCAACAACTTCGGATCTGTTCGCAATATTAGTTACAAATTATTCAACGACTTTCGCGTCGAACAAATTAAACAGATCCTGGCGTACTTTCGTCTGATTTTCCACGATTACATCGGTTGAAGCCCTTGCCTTACAATTTTATTCAAAGGTTTTAGATCAAACTATATTATTCCATTTCGCCTAATGCGTTACTTACGCATCGATGGAAAATAAAATAGTCTCTATTGTTTTAAAATCAACGTAAATTTATGTATGTAAATCTATGTATACTATTTTACGACGAAGGGCTGAAAACAATCGAGTTTTTTCGTTTGAAAGCCCAGACGTCTCTGAGACACCATGCTAAGATAAGGTGTTAATTCGGTTCGTTTAACTAAACGAAGAAATTTAGGATGAATACAGAAACCGAAATGTGTCGTTTCAATTATCTGTGCGTTAAAAAAAAGTTATGATAAATTCAACCGAATTTTTTCTTCCTCAAGTTCAATTTCTTTATTCAGAATTTACAAAAATTTTATTCTAAATTTAATCAAATTTGTATAACATGCACAATTGTTTTATATTCTTTTTAGCCTAATCGAATAGGCATGGCAGAACTTCCCGTATTCGAATTAATAAAACGATGAAAGTATTGATCATTTTCTTGACTTCATATTTATTTTACTTACAAATTTTTTTTAAATATTTGCCAATTTTATATCGTTTTAACAGCTGAGTTACACAAATAATGCAACGTATATAATCTCTTAGAGTTTCTATCGATGATCTACCAATGCTCTAGACATTGCCGTGTTTCCTAAATTTTTAGCAATTATAATAGACTGTAAGAGCATTTATTTCTTCTCTTAATAAATTTAATAAGTTACGCACAATATAATCGAATTCTCGACATTTTTTTTTATATGTTCGCTATTTTATGGTCAGTTTATTCATTTGTATCATAAAAACACGGTCTAGTCGAAACAATCCGAGACAGATAGTTTGAACAACAGAACTCTTATACAATAGCAGAACGTTCAAGTATCAAGCTATTCTCTAATAAATTCGTAAAGTAAATTCATTGGTTCTACTTATTTGTCATCGAATAACTGCGGGGATTGTTTACGATTTAAGATTTCAAAATATTCTTTTTTACGTCATTTGCGTTTTATGAATTATATTTGTTACAATCACATCGTTTGAGCACAAAAGCAAAACAAAGTTTTACATATTCATTCACGATATTAGATCGTTCTGGATCGATTAAGTAGAAAACAACTTTCATCGCTTAACCCTTAAGAGTCTCTAAAATTGTGTAATTGTCGTATTGATAAAATACTCCTTCTGGGATCAGTGATATCGCTTTTGAACTATCGTTTATCAAATTATGTGTCCGAATGGACGATTCGAACACGTAATCTACAAAATTAACACATCAGTATTGCTCAAACAAAGGTAAAATAAATTTTGAACTCTATAGTTTTTCGTTAAAATATAATACTTGTATGTTTCTTAAATATTGACTTACTTCGAGTTAACGTTCAAGTGTTGTTAAGTAAAGATAAACTCAAGTATTAAACTAAAATAATGTTAACGTAGTAAAAAAAAATGTTTACTCATAGAAGATCTTACATTTAAAGCATTCATTGATATTCCGTGTTCGTTTGTTAAAAATTTCGAAAAATACGCAAAGCATTGTATAATCGATTTAATTCCGTCCATCGAACGACTGCATATTTACGTATTTCATAAATACTTCTGGTTAGTTGACTTTGCAACTTTTCACATGAATAATCTGCAAGTGCGATGCTATGGAGGGCAGATGTTCGATTTACAGAAGAGACGATACGATGTCCTGTAAATAATGTTGTTATTGCCAAATTAAACCGTGTGCGTCAGTACAAAAAAGAAATCATTCACGAACTTTCCATTTCAGAGTAAATTTCATCGCACCGCTCGCACTAAATTGTCACGGTAATTCCGCTGTATTAAATTCATTTATATACTAAAAAAACCATGTGTTTCATCCGAATGCATGCGGCTAAACGCTATTTGAAGAACTTCTTTCGGCTGTTTTGATATCAAACAAATAGGAATGTGCGGTAATCCAAAGTTTTGGGTTCGAGTCGAAATCCCAAAAGTTTAACAATATTCGGGTACTCGAAGCTGCAGCCGGATGAAATGCAATTTGAAGATTCCAGGTAATCGTGTATTACAATTTAATTTTTCGGGTGCCCGAATATCGCTAACTTTCGAAATTTCCACCCGACCCACCTACAATTTTAGACACCCGAATTTTTTAAACTTTTGGAATGTCAATCCGACCCAAGGTTCGGCTACTCTAGAAACAAAGGTATATCAACAGAGTCGAAATCAGAGTATTTTACACGAAATAGCTATGTTATCCATCAACTCATAATTTTCATGCGAGAGAAAGCATTTAAGAAAATAATGATACTAGATATTAAAAGAAGAAAAAAAACACAGAGACTCAAAGTATTGATATTATAAGGTTCCCTGGTGATAGGTATCTACACTTGTATATCGATACACCTCGGTCTAGAGTAAAAACCAAAGTACTTGTAAAGTCATCGGGAAAAAAGTATATTTACACAATAATATCGCAGTCATGAAAATGTCTTTCTAACCATTATGCGCGACAATAATTTACTCTTAAAGCAAAGTTACTAATCGTCGATTTTATAAAAGAAAAGATGCGGGAAAGGCCGACAGAAAGAGCTGAGCCATCCATGGAGTAACATATAACGATATCACTGGTGTCGCAGAAGGAACAATTTTCCCAGAGAACTAAAAGACGTTCTAAAAGATCGTTTCCTTAAGAAACGATACATCTAAATTCCTACCGGAACACGACGGTTTCAATGGAAATCGCTTTCACAATCGCACTTCCATCTATTCTATATATATGTACTAAAATACACCTACACGCACGCGTTAATAACCATACGCATAACGATTAACCACTATTTGTCCACACATCAAGATATTCCCTATTTTGCTAAAATACGGTCGTTATAATTGCATTTTGAAATATTTTACATCGATGTTTGACCAGTGTATGCTTTACCGAAGACTACTCGCGTTTCCGAAGGAAACCCTTCATTATTTTATGTACAATAGCAAATTTTTTATTATTTTGATAACATTACAAATAGTATAATGCGCCGTGTTAATTGAAGGAATACAGGATTTATGTCATGTAACTATTCCACCCAAACGTGATTCAAATGCAAATAATCTTTGTTTTTTCATAAAGAAAGTTTATTTATTCATTCTTTAAGAACTTTAAAGTTTTTCTCGGTGTTTAATCTCAAACAACTTAAAATACATTTAACGAGAGATACACAACTTTATACACTCGAATGGCGACTCTAAAGCTCTATTAAACATTATCTTGACACGATTAGAAATAATTTTCATATCATTTAATTTGTAATAGTTTTTACGTTATTGAATTTCACATGTGAAACAATTTTCACATTACTACGGACACATATACAATATTTCACTTTTCCGTAAAGAAAGGCAAGCTATACCGATTAACAATTTAAAAATTACGTAGTTTCGTAGAAAAAAAAATTTCTATGACAAAATAAGATAAGACAAGATTGTTAGAACTTTTCTCGTTTGATAATAAATAACGAAGATATTCTATTGCCCCGTCCTATATGTACATTAATATGACTGTTACCGTTATTGGCAAGAACAGAAATCTCTTTTGACCTTAATTATTTTTATTGCGATCAAATAATCTTACATAAAATCATCTTTAACTAGAATTTTATCACGTCCGGAGAATAAAAAATTCAGGTGATATTTAAAATATTTTCACGTCAATCTTTGTTTTTGTTTTCATTTAAAAATAGAATTAGTATTCATTGTAAACTTGAAAATTTTACATACGTCTTCATCCTCGTAAACACACTGCACTTACATGTGCTAAGCAATATTTTCGTTTTTTATTATTCGAATCTTTCCACAAACGTTAATACACTTAAAAATTCTCATTTTTATTATTCATACTAAACGTAACCTTTCTTTCCAGACTGTTCAACATTGCTTTTTTTTTATTATTTCAAATTGTCAATCGATCAATTATATAATTTTCAACCCTTCGAACAATACTTTATCGAGTTCGTCGAATTTGACCCAAAGCCAGCCTATCGCTATAATAAGTTTAAGAGGATAATAAACAACGCAATTGTTGCTAGAAACGAACAAATCAATATATTCGCTTCTAATCGAGTATAAGAAAAACGATCCCAACGTTTAAATATCAGTGTTCAACCGGAAGAATTAATAATTTTCTATTTTTTCAATGTTTCTATGTTGTTCTATTCGGTTCTTTTCTTTTCTTACCAGTATCAATCTTGAACTATACCGTTACACCACATTTGGCATACAAATTTAATGAATGAAAAGTGTAGAGCATCCAGTGACCGAAATATCATCGCGCAAAATTATATTTGAATCTCGCTTGAAAAATTCGGTTACTCTTTTCAGAAAATGTAAAAAGAGATATTGAAAACACTACTTACAAACCATCAGAAACTCGTGTACAGTGCGAACTATAATGAATAATTCAGTCGAAACGTAGATTATTCTGCCTATAAAACAAAACTACTTTGAAACTGCAGAATCAAATTTTCGAGAAAATCAAGTTTGAACATGCTTAATGCATTTTTTCGTGGCACTAAAGTTCTACGCAAGATTATAGAATCTGTACTCTGTAGATTGTTATTGCATGCATGTACATACAGTCCGCTGTCTCGTACAAATTTCATTTACTCCAGAGAACCTCGAAGTTCGCATCTAAGTATTATTCCTTGTCATTCTCCGCGTTTCTATATCGGAATCGTCCGGATTTGTTTAAGAAAATGGAGTATCGGAAGGTCCGTTTATACCCAGCCGTGCTGCAGTATCCGTTCCAGAGCGAGGACAGAATTTGCTTATCCTGGTTTCATATCAAGCGTTTGTACATGAAAAATTAAGATAGTCAAATTGCATCCGGGCCCCGAAGCACCGCTGCATGGATAAGTATAAATGGACCTTTATTCGTCGGCGCACCTAACGCATTGTGTTGTTGCAAGTAATCGAGCCTGTGCTGTACGCGAACGAGCCAACGAGGCCGGAAACGCTTACTCGATAAAACGTGCACGTTGCCTCGAACCTTCAAAGTTCATTTTCTCGAAATCATTTGGTATTTTCGATTCGCCTGTTCTTCAACTGAACCATCCATTATAGGAGACCTTGTACAACACATGCGCGTACACTCCGTCACCAGGTGATGGCTAGGCAAAGTCTTTAAGTATGTTACCGCGTACGTTACCTACTCGTAACCCTACATACAAATAGTAGCGACAACCAGCGACGTTACGATCCTTACCGTAGAACCTTGACAGGATCCCCAACCTCGGAATGAAACGCGACGTGTCTATCCGAGGTAGACCACAGTATAGCTTTGCGAGGTCGCTCAGGTAAGTCGAACAATTTTCCGACTACTTACAGTAGCTCACGAAAGTATTCGGACACTCTTTAAATTCAAATAACTTTTTTAAGATTCGACCCAACTTTCGTCTTGAGTAATTTTCTTGAGTAATTAGATGCATTGATTTACTAAATGATATGCGAAAAGAATTTTGGAAAAATTGCTATTGATATGAATTACATGACAAATAAAAAAGGAGCTTTTTAAATATTTTTTATTTGAGCCACGTACTAAAAATTTTAAAGTCGAATCTTGCAGACCTATGATAGTCATACGCATGCAGAAAAATTCATTGATATCGATCGACGTACACACGAGATAAATGCTATCGAAAATGGTGAAAATCGCAATTTTTCACGATTCTTGTCCAGTTTTTGTTTAAACCTCACAAATCTTACATCTTCCTACACGTGTCGTTTGTTTCAGTGTCAATCGATTTTAATGAAATTTTCAACATACGTATAAATAATACAGATCTGCAAAATGCACATTTCAAATTTTCATTATGAGTGGAAATAAAAATGTTTTAAAAAATGCCTTTTTTATTTGTTCATGTAATTTCTATCAATTAGAATTATTTCGAAACTATTTTTGCGTGTCATTTAGTAAATCGATACTTCCAGTTGCTTCAGAAAAGTCAAGTCGTTTGTTTCAATTTTTAAATAGTTATTTAGATTTAAAGAGTGTCCGAATACTTTCGTCAGCCACTGTACTCTTTAAATACCTCAATTTGGTAATTCTATCCGATTCCCCTATCGTCGCACACTCTTGCTATTGCCCGAAGACTATGACAAGGAATTACATCGAGGCTGCATCATTTTCAACGAGACGAGTTAAAAAATGTAAATAAATAATTGCGTGTTGCACACTTGACAAGTGCTAGCGGCTTCAGCTATTGGCTGATAAATTACGAGTTCAGGGTCGACCCGAACGGTTCCTTGTCGTGGACCTTTGTATGCAACTGTTTTGTTCTTGTATTCGTACTTGTATTCTTGTATTTGTATTTCTCGTATTCGTTCAACGTTTTCCCCGATACATCGTCGATAATCGTTCAGAACACAATTGGAGTAACATGGAAATGTCACTAATTTAAAACAAGGAAGGAAAGTAACTTCTTATTATCTGTCATGTTCTGACCTTGTAAATATGTTTACATTTGTGGACTCGTCTCGTTTTGAAAAGTCAGAGTTTACGATTTTGGGCGTGTACACGGAACCCGCGAACAGTGTATTCGTGAATTAAGTATCCGCGCTTTTACTGCACGTGCAATTATGTATCTATGGGTTTCTGTTTTTTGATCGGATTCCTTTCGGCTACCTAATCAGGCTCCATTGTTTAAAATTATATAATCGTGTATTAAAAAACACGAGTTCCATGTATTCGATGCTACCGAATTAAGATCCTGATCCGTTTACTACACGCGAAACAGAAGTCTCCGATCAAGGAAAAATGAAATGGAATGTAATTTGCAGGCTTGAAAGACCACGCCATGGTCGTTTTCGACCAATAGCGAGGGTGCGTGCGACGGTAGGGGATCCTGGATAGAATGAGATCGTATCCTTTACCTAACTATCATCCAAAAGACGAACAGTACACGATCTACGTATACACACCAAAGGAACACGCACGCTCTTGTGCGTGGGTACAGAAGAAACTGTGGACACGAGAGCCGCGTATGTACACAGAAACAAAATGGCACAGTACGCATGTATATATGTATGTATATCGCACCATGCGCACCCTGAATACCGACGGGACCAATCAACAGCCCCCTCTCGTGATCCCCGAATTGCCGTTCGAGGAGAATCATCCTCTCAAGCGGAGGTTGGAGGAACATAGACGAGAGTATGTTTGCACCTTAAGAGAAAACTGGCAAGTCCCGCTAATGGATTCGGGCAATCCATTTAGCTAATGTCCCCTTGCAAAAGTGTTGCGTCCTCTTTCCTTGAAACCCCAATTTTGGACAAGCTTCGATCGAGCAAGATACACTGGATGCCACTTCGACGATGCGACGAATTGCACGCAACAAATGGAGGTGTAGATAAAAGTCTCGTCACACTCGCAGGCGTTTCCATACCCGATTTTATTTATCGCGATGAAAAATACGTACGAGAAAAAGAATCGAGGGATTTCAGTGGTTATGCGAGCTTCAAAATGACAAAAGCTAGACCGTATTTCTCGCAACTGAGAGACGTTTCTTGCATTAACAGATTGCAGGAGTTTTGAAGAATGAGATGGATAATATTGAAACTGCATTTTTCATTTACACGACATTGGAAGTTCAAAGGAAATGGGAAGAAGGTTGAAGCGACCTCTATGCAGTTAGTGATTTTACAGGTACATATTATTAGGCGTACAAATATATTCGTGGCATTTTCTTCGTAAAACTATGCTATGTCGTAATTACTAAACTTCGGAGTCTCATGAAAAATAAAACTTGTCTGCTTTAATTACAAGGCGCAGGAATTAAATAGACATTAATTAGTTTCCTTGATAATTTCAGTTATTTCGAACCGTCGCAAAAAAAGTTTTAAATTCCTTAAACGGTTTTATTATTTCGCATTTCATGTAGTCGTTTAATCATTACTGCATAAAATCTGCAATTTAAACGAATTTGAATGCACAACAACAGACAAAAGAGAGTTTAAGACGTAATATACGCTGAATACTATAACTTTTTTCGATCGCAAATCAACAAAAATGGATTTAAGGAAAGCAGTAATTTTCTTAAAACAATGAAACAAGTGAAAGAATTAGATACAAAGATAAAAAGTATACTTTTTGGTGATTAAAATTGTTATATTCAAACCTCCCTTGACGACTACTATAGCTCGCAGCTTTTATATTCGTCCAGCTAAGTTTCTAATGTACCGTTTAGAAAACGTGTTTTACTTATATTTAATTGTTTCTCAAAATAATTTCCTGTCTATAGCGTGGTGGGGGATACTTTACATTAGAAGAATGTTATCAACATTTGAAAAACCATATAGTACTCGGTTACTGGCTCGTTAGCTCAATTGCTAATACTCATCTATAAAAATACTAACATTGAACTTTCTTGTCTACCACTGTATCTATGCCAGCTATTTATAGAATTTAATTATTTTTAATTAATAAATATTACTATTTATGATTTATTTACATTTTCTTGTGAATCAACATAAAAGCATCGTCTTTTATTCAGAATTTGTAATATGTAAAATCTTAGTTCTTTGCTTCGTATATTCAAAATACAAATATTTAAGCTTTCGCAACTGATCGCGTTACCTCTATGGTAAGCATACCGAGTACACAAAATCACCTAACATGGTCCCGGAATCTTCCATAATGAACGCAAACAATTAGAAAATGTCTTTTTCAGATGACGCAAAATTATTTCGCGTACTCCTCTTATATTTGCAACGACTATCTTTTACAATAATGGAGATTCCTATTCTAAAACCTTTGGTACCACTTTTTACATGTATTGAAAATCGCCACGATTTTGTATAAAATAGTACCGTTTCTTCATTTCTAAGAGCATTTTTCTATTGAAATTCAGAAAGGATACGATGATTGTTATTTTATTCGTCGGTGACACCGTGCTCGAGAGCATTTTATATGCTTTTGTCGTCAGCATCGTCCAAATTATGGCATTTTTTCACGTGTACAGTTTCACTTTCAAATAACAGTTGATTGGCGGACAATTGAAGTTACATCGATTAATCGATGATCGCGAATTCATTTGTACGTCTAATATATGTTTCGTGACTAAAAGTTGAAGCACAATATATTAAATACTCTATACATCTTTGTCAATCATTGTTGAATGAACCACTCGATGATGTGGAAGGAACATAATATATAAACACACAATCATTACACAGTGGTAGATATTCATTTATAAGCATACATAGTACTTTGAAGATTTAATTTATGTAGTGTTTATTTGGTTACTTCTGATCCTTAAACATTAACATGTTACTAACTAAATAATGGTGTTTATTGCGGTTATCTGCAATATTTGATAGGTACGTACTTATACATATTCTAATCGGCTCCAATAATTTACTTAAGGGTTCAAGAAAAATATTGCAGTTCTCAAAATATGCAAAACATAGAATTGAATCGGCTTTGCAACAAAATTATTATGATGCGAACGATTTCATCGTTAACGTCGTTTGGTCGATATATACATAAAAATAAAAAATATGAATTAACAGTTTTGTTATATCAACACTGTTAGATTCTTGAGGATAAAGTATAGCACACGTATAGAATACGTAAAACAATGAAGATTGTTTTCAAAGTTATGGAGGAAGAATCACGAATCAATGATAAGTACACGAAGAATATTGATTGCATCATTTACGAATATATTAGAAAATTTCCACTGAAACGTACAATACAACAGAAGATTGAAAATGTTTATGTTTGTAAGCATTAGATTGGTACAAAAATAATAGTTATTTTCGTTAAACTAAACTTGAGCGATTTTTCTGAAGCAACGTTTCATCTCGTTATATTCATATAAAACATTCTATAATCAATGAAAAGTGCGAGATTTCATCTATCGATTCGTGATCTGTTTTTTATCGTAGTTGTTTATTATCGAGTTGTGTTTGTTATTGAAGTGAGAATAAAGAAATAATAAATTCGTTCTATCGCATTATACGAGTTCATAAAAAGTTTCGAATATGAAGATGCTCATAAGTATCCATCTGCAATCGATAATGATAAACCAAAGGCTATGATCGAAGCGGATCCTCGAAGAACATCTCGACAGGTTGGAGAACAACTAAAAATTGATCGTACAATGGTCGTTCGATGTTTAATTCAAATTGGCAAATAAAGTAAAATACATATGTCCCACGCTAGAATTGCCAAGCCCGTCATAATAACGATAGATACTTTTTAGTATACACCATCGTTCACGTGTACACGATACCATAAAAATTCTATGAAATCTGATTGACAATTCGATTCTGTTATTATTGTAAAGGAATGTACATACATCGAAACACGAAAATATTCGAATGGTTTAAATTAAGTGTTTGGGGCTTTAAACAATGTATTGACATAACGAATTTCATAATGTTTTCATTGCAGTGGTAAGTTGTAAGTGTCCTAATTATATATGTAAAATTTGAAAACGATGTATTAACGTTAAAGAATAGTTATAAAATAATTCTTAGAAACATCGACGATATAAAGAACACAAAAAATATTCGAACCACGTGCACATATCATACCTTACAAACGTTGTTACGTACTATTCACAAAATTCTCAGTGATATTTGTTGAAATACCATTCCAAACTCCGATGATTTGGTTTCCAAAGCTTCTTTTTAAGTGCATCAAGTATTTGGATACAATCGTGTTACAATCTCTGCTCGCAAATGCTCGATAGAGTTGAGGCTTGAACTTTGGGGGGTGTTTAGGGGTATTTAGGGGTGTTAAAATGTCCATAATCCAATCCTTTACAATACGATCGGTATGTTTTGGATCATTGTCCCGTTGGAAATACATTGTCTGTAACACCCTATTTCTTCGCATTTTGTTTTAAATTTTCTGTTAATATTTGTAAACATTTATATATATAACAAAAATGTTATGAATAATAACGAGTTTCCCAATGTCATTACTAGCCATACACTCCGCACCGTTATGGAACCAACTCTAGACTTTACTGTTACAGGTTTTATTACTTCAATCTTTATTCACTTTTCTCGATAATAACCATCGGATCTGAATATTATTGCAAATTATGCGAACTCCACGCGTCACGGCATTGCAATATTAAAAACTATTTACAATTATTTATTCGCAGATATACAATTACTTACACAACAAAACACAGTTTTCAAACAAACATAATTTATCGATTCTCCATATGTTTTGTTCTGCAAACAGATCTCGACTTTCTGTCGACTGTTCTTCGGGACAATAGACTCGCGACTATCTTCTACTATTTCTTTAGGAGTTGTTCGGAGCAGGACAGTTTTACAATATGTAATATGATAGCAATATGCTAAATTTAATCTCATCTGAGAACATAATATGTTTCCAAAATTCTTTATCTTTGTCAACATATGATTTAGCAAAATTGTTTATTATTATGCTTATGAACGGATTCTTGCCGGGTTATACGATCATAAAAACCATATTTATTGTGAATTCTTTGGTAAAGTTCAGGATGAACATTCTTTTCAAACCTATCAGCGATCATTTCAGCTAATTTCGTTGCAAGTTCTTTATACGACTTGTCTTCGTTATGCCATTTCACTATTAATTCCTTATTAGAGACACTCGTTTCCGTTCTTAGTGGCACATTGTTAGTATGCTTTTTATAATTTTGCCAATAACTACAGCGCCGATCGCAGAGAGTATACTACGTCGACCGACCATGCCAATGATAATTAAAGTATTGTTTCCAAATTTACATGTATAATCAGCACACTTACAACTTATTAGTGGAATAAAAGCATTATGAAATTCGTGATGTAAATACAATTTCTAAAACCTCAAACACTTAATTCGAAACCGTTCGAATACTTTCGTGGGCCACTGTAAAATTTGTTTAAGGCACGGTAGATCCGATGTTAATCATCAAAAGCAGAATCGCGCAATTACGTTCGCAACAATCTAACACATGTTCGCCACTGTAGAATGTAACAACGTGAGTGACATAGTGATCGACATTAAAAATTGGCTTACAGTAGTGCGACCGCATTGCCAATCAACCAGCAACGCCCTATCCTAATTAGATATCGTATGACGCCAAATTGTTGTCGTTCGACAGGCGACAGGTATCTATATACAGTCGACTGTGGATTATTATTGACGATCGAATCAGTCGGTTTTCAAGATGTCTATGCTAAAGTCAGAGTTGCTTGTTCTTACTGAAAACTATTATATACATATATATACATATTATTAAAAAGTATTACTAATATACAAGGGCAGAACAAAATTCGGCGAGTTTCATCACCTTTATTTCCAATTACGAGAGATTCGCTACAATGACGTAAACTACTTTTAATTATATTGTCGAAACAACACAAGAAAGGTGTAGCCACAGAACTACCAACTGTAAGAAGCCAATTTCGGTAGAATTTCAGATGACTTTGTTAGTAATCCTATATGAAATTAAGAGTAACACGAGGTTTTACCAAATCCTTAGTAATGTCGGATAAATACATGAATTCAAACAACCTATCCTTCCTTTTAACCCCTTGACGTACAAATAAAATGGAATTTGTCGCGTCTAAAGAATACTATTTAACTGAGTCAATCGAACAATTATGTGCATGTTTAGAAACAGAACATTTTATTTCGAAATTTACATTGCTGCATAATATTTAATCAGGCTGATGTATAACTTTAATGGATAGTAATTAAGTAACATTATAAAATAATAAATTAACGATTCTATAAAGTATGATACATTTCCAAGCATTTTGTAATATGAAAAGAAACTTGACATTTTTTACACTGCCAAGTTGTCTCCCTTCTTACATTATTTTTTGCACACACATGGCATCTCTTTGCAGAATATTCCTTTTTGTTAATGGAAAGTATAATACATTACTATATTATTATTATGTTTCATATAATACATTTAACTCAGAGACATGTTGTAAGGATTCAAATTCAAATATGTGTATAATATAACATTTGTCTTGCGGGATCGCTGTTATACTGACAATGAATAGTGCTTTCAATGTCCTTTCTGGTTTAGTGACTTACTTAAAAGGAACTTAAGTAACTTAAAAGGACTTACTTAAAAAGGAGAGAAGAGCATCTTGAACATTTTAAATGAAACAGAATCGATGCACGATTTTCGGCGTCCACCAGAGACAGCTCTTGACGTCTCGGAGACGTCAAAGTCTACAATGACACACGAAATGGATGTCGTCTAACAGACTTCATTGTATGCCAAGGGGTTAATGTTACTGTTAGTTTTTCCATTGTTTACTCACTAATATACGGTTTGTTCCATAAAATAGACAAAATTATTGATGTGTTTCATAGAGGCTTCAGACGCGCTTTGCGCCACAAATAAACTAATTTCAAATATGAACAATCTGACCAATATATGTATAGAACGTTGCCGCATCGCATGTGTCGATCCGATCGATCGGCGAAGAGATAGATATTTTCCGATGTTTAGAGAATTTGGGGAAACAGTGTGAAAAAATCGAAACATCTTACGGAATGAATTTGTAAGTGTCTCAGGGAATATACGTGGCCGGAGGGGCATGAAACGACGAAGGCGAGGACGCGTGAAAAATTGAGAAAAGTTTAGGAACCGGGAGAAGACCTCATTGAATTTTCATCCGCAATGAAGAAGGACTCTTTCTGTGTCGAATCGCGTTGTGCGATTCGAGAAGAAAGCGTACACACTGTGCGAAACCAACTAAACTGAGAACTGAATTGAAACCAGGTCGAAGGAAATATATTAAACGGATGTGCGAGGCGAAATCCCTTCTTTATCTGTCCTCTTTGTCGCTCGAGGCAAGTCCAGGCATTGATAACATAGAGATTACAATAGACTCTCGCATATCGTGATCGAAATATTGTTTAAAACTACCGTATGCATGTATCTCATACCACAGTAAATATACAATAGATGTGAAGAAATATGTATACTTACTATCACAGGAAAGTGCTTGTAACATTGCGAGCAAATTTACGTGGATGCTTTTCGAAATAGTAATAGCTTTTTCAAATTGCACTTACCGACTTGAGCTTTTTTTCAGATGTTAGAAGAATTAATTTACTAGGTAATATATAAAAAGAACTCATTAGAAATTATTATTGATCGAATTTGCGTTACAAAAAGGTTGAGTTCACAATTTTCAACTTTTCTATGAAAATTTAAAGTACGCATTTTAAAAGTCTAAATAAATAATAAATATTCGTATCTTTCACCGAACTTGATGAAACCGGTTTTGAGCTTTAAATCGTTAAAAATTTCAACAATTGTGAGAAACTACGATTTAAATCAATTATTATCCCAAAATTCAAAGATTTTTATGCGTCCACCGATTTCGGCAAAACTTTTTGCATATACGTACATATATAACTAATACGGACGCAAATAAGACATATTTTAAATTTTCATTAGTGGCACAAAGAAAAATGTTCAAAATCTTAACTTTCACTTTCAAGTAACAGGAATTTTATAATAAAGTTTTGCACATGATCTAACAAACTAATCTTTCTAACATCTCAAATAATCTCAAATCGTTAGTTTCAATATTAAACAAGTTATTCGTCTATAAATTATATCCGCTTCATTTTGTCCCTGATTGTATGTATATAGTTCCTACAAACAATCTTTGATCGCGGAGGCTGCTTTACTTGATAAGCTTTTCTGTATCCCGGAAGGCATTGGCCCTAATGGAGGCTGGAGACAAAGCGATGATACGATACACGATAAATTATGGACGAGTTACGTAAGGTTAGATGATTAATAACGTGTACGTTAATGTTATTGCAAAAATTTGACTTTTATAACGATGCATTCGTTGAAAAGAATTATGACAGAGAACGAAACGGTTCGATCGTTCAACAAAACAGAGAAGACGATGATAGTCATTTGTAGAAATTATTAATCTACGTGCATTGAGAGCGTCCGAGCATAACGAACCAGAAAATCTGTCACAAGAATCGAAAGAAGACAGTAGTTTTATTCGACTTCTGCTAACAATTTATTGGAGACTAACTAAGATTATGGATAGTATAGTTGCTGCTAAGCTGAACAGATAGTATGAACAACTAATCCTTAGCGAAGTATAAAATATGATTCAGGAAAGAGAAATTCTTTTAAAGAGTGCTACGATACGAAAAAGGTGCGACAGACATATTTTAAAAAGTATAAAATTGAAACAGGATGATTACATTCGCCGAAGATCAAGTTTATACGAATAAATATGCAAGAGTATAAGTAAAATAATGACAAGGAAGGATTTTAAAAAGTGTAAAAATATGTTTGAAGACATCATCCTTGCAAATGAACTTTTCGTTCTATGAATTATGCAGGGAAGAAATGTTTCCATCTACTTTGTCGATATTGATTTATAAAACGCTTTATGATTAGGATTATTTTGTTTTGTTAATAATGTTTTTATGCCTTATTTCCAATTCACTACTCGTTTTCTAATGTACTTATTGATTAATATATGTAATTTTCTGAATAATGATACTGTATGTTGACAGAAATTTACAGAAGTTTACAGAAACGAAACTTTACAGTTTCTCAAATTTTTACAAATTTCAAGATAATTTCATCTACTACAGGGTAATTTGTTAGACAAAAATATAGAAGGCTTATATCGAGAGGGTAAGACATAGGAATATAAATAACTTATGAGGATGTTCTCACAAAAATTTTAAAAACATCAGTTTCTATTAACAATTGATCGCTTAATAGCATATAATAGTTAAAGTTGAAAAACATGATCCAGATTAATTGCTATTTTAGCAGGAAATAAGATCTTACTTGAATGTTAAATTCATCACACGAAATGTGGAAAACAGCCATAATACACTTTAAACGATATATTAAAAACCAAATGAAAAGAATTCTAATTATTTTTATACGTTTTGCATACTATTTTAGAGTCACAAAAAAAGCATTTCAGAACAAATTGTTATTGTGCTTAATTACAAACAATTACTGCAATATGTAATTCTTTTAATTTACAATATTATATTTCTGTATACAGATTGAATTTCAGGATAATAAGAGACAAAAATCAAATATTGAAAAATTAAAATTTCGACTTTGTTTTCCAATTATTGATGATTACGTGAACTTGCTGATTCGCCAGTAAAAGCATGCCGGTCTGCACGTTGCTATTGGTCAATTTTAGTTGTTTACTTAAAAACAAAGCCAGAATTGCAGTTTTACTGTTTTTGATTTTCACTTTACTTTGTTTGAAAAGTCATCCTTTTTTATTGCTATTTGATGCTACATATAAAAGTCGTACTTTTAATGATTGGAAATATTCATTAATTATTGATATAGTATATAATTCATTGATATTTGTTAAATTGTTGTAATTCTGAACAAGTGCATAATTGTATTGTTTGTTTTGAATATTTTCCTTACTCTTCTTACCTTCGTTTTATTAAATCAGTCATCAGAAATACTAAACGAAACGTAGTATATAATTTTATAAATTTAATACCACTTTAACAAAAAAAAACAAGAATATAAAACCGAATGGGAATGTTAACATCAGATAACATATTAAATGTTAGAACATTTAATACATAATTAAAGTCACAAATAATTTTCGTTTTGGTATATCAATTTTATTTCTCGATAACATAACTAACAAATTATATGTCAACCATTGTTTGCAATGATTAATTGCCACGTATTTGGTAGTATATCTATATGAGTAATTATGGTAGTAATCGTAAAATAACAATTCGTTTTCCAAAATAGAATTCTGTTGATAATAAGTCTTAATTTCAAAGTTTTCTATTCACAATTCCGAACGTATCGGAACTGCATGCAAACTCTAAACACAACTCAATGTAATTTTCAAGTATTACTCTAATTTAATGCAAAGTGCTACGTTCTCACTAGAATGTATCCCGAATAACAGAATCGTGCACTTTGTTTTGGTACACATTATAGATTTTCGATTGATGCATTCATTGTTTTGTTCTTTTAAGTTTTAAATAATTTATACAAGAAAATAAATGAAGATTTCTCCGATCTGTAAACATACTAATTTGAAATTTGCGTTTATAAACAATAAGTATAAATATTTTTCATTCAGTGATCGTTTAATAAATAGATAAAAATCGCCAAATATGGAATACTCTTTAATTTTGCCAATGCCATTCTACAAATCAATTGCAACAGATAATGGGTTGTTGTAGGTGTTCAGTCACATATGTATTCTTCAGTTTATAATAGTTTTAAATTTCTAACGTTAGAAACGATTGTCAATATTAAAGTGAAAGTAAGAATAGGTAAATGGCACCATATTTAGAACACTGACAACAAGTATAACATATAATTATATATATAATACACAAAAATGGTTTCTGTTTATTCGATACAATACTTTGATTATGACACAACATTTAAGATACGATTAAGTAAAGTTAATTTATAAAATAGTTATTTATGAAAACACGTCAAACAAAAAATACATTTTCTCTTATTAGTTAAGGCACTTTGGTTATAATATCTACCTTATTTAAAATAAAGTTAAATGAAAAAATAATTACTTGCAATATACATATATCTATGTGAAATCTTAATAGAATTCTGCAATTAGGTCACTACAAAAATTAAACACATGGTATTTTGTTTTAAAAACAAACACATCTTTATAAATTCTTGTAAAGATTGCAGGCAGATATGTTAACAGTATGAAACGAAACATGTAAGCACGATATATTGATAGTATTTATATTTTGAATCACTCAAATAATTTTTATCCAGAGACGTACTTCGGTAATAATACTATATCTTTCGTTGACTCAATCTTGACTAAATTTTTCATTCTGGGAATGCCATTAGTAGTCTTTTAATTGAACGTTATATTTATAACGTTATTTATGGTACATCCAAATAATCTACTTTTATATTATAAATAACATAAAAAACATCAAATATATCTTGCTATATTCAACGATATCTTTTCATTTTAAATTATTGTAATGAAATATTGCAATATCCGTTTAACCAATTTGTAATTCTGCTAATTGATCTGTTGATGATATCAATAATTTTTAGCAAAATTACACTCTAAGTTGCACCAGTTAGTTGTTCCTCTCTGATTTCCGAGATTTCTTACAACTAAATGAGACGGTAATCTTAGAAGTACAATTACGAACTTTGGAACTGAAACTTTCTATTTGTACATTGCAATTCTACACACAGATCGCTAATCTTTATTCGTCCACAGAGGTAAACAAAATAAACTTTAAATTGCAACGTGTACTATATCTGCTACAATTTTGATAAACTAAAATTTTATATTAAAGCACCAGTGAATTTTTGTTAAATATCTATATCTTATGAAGTAACGGAAACGAGAAAACTACAAACGAGGACCGAAAATTGACAATTTTTGTAAAAGAATGAAACAATTGGATTCCGAAGAAGTTGGATTAACAAAAGGAAGCTTAATTCTATATTTTCGTCAATACAATTTTGATATTCAAACATTTTTTTAATTTTACTACTTTATAACGCCACTAATGTTATACATATATTACAGCTTACAACCTGTTTAATATATGTATAGTTAATCTCTTTACCGTACTACTGTATAAAATAAAACTTCATTGTCTGAAATAATTTCACAGACGTGGAAAGAAAATTTATATTCATTGTATGTCTACGTTCGTTTTAATTCTGAAATATTGGTTATAAGAGAATAGAATCCTATTTCATTTTAAAGAAAGGCAACACATTCGTGTTTAGTAGATTTTATTTGAAGTGTTGTAGGATGTTCCCAAAATAATATTTTCTTTGGTTGTACGAGCACTTAAAGAAATATGCTCATTTATAATTCTATACAAATTTTCAATGGAATTAAAATTTAAAGATTGCGATGGGCATTCGAGTTTCTAAATTCTTTTCCTCTCAAAAAATTGGATTCCTCTTATAAAGCGTGCTTGGGGTCGATATCTTCCTGAAAAATGAATGACCTAAATCAATTTTATTATTTTTATTCATCTGTGAAATCAAGGATGAAGATGTTTGTCAATGTGTACACAAAAATTAAAAGAACTATCGACAAATATGCACCACATGGTTGCTAATATTATTACAATGTAAAAGACTGTAAACTTACTTTGGTCCGCTGAACATGTTCATCCAAATGGATGTTAACGCATTAAGTGAAAACACACGAACCAACGATAGAAGATTGATGTACAGTGTGGCAAGTATGTTCCAGATTAGATAAATGTTATCCGAATTTGAAAAACTGTTCGAAACAGTGTTTAAGCTATGTATGTTCGTATATGAAAATTTCAATTTTAAACTTTCTTTTATCCGCCATTGTATACCGAGATACCCTAGAGAAGTTGAATATAACAAGTAAACTTGTTCATCAATTTTGTACCAAGAGAATATCATTCGAAATTACACAACGGTTTCACTAAATTACTATTCTATTAATTTCACTTAATTACTATTAATAATTAATCAAATTTAATTATGTTTTATACATTCGAATATAAAAATTTTTGTTGAGATAAATAAATACTTTCTTTTGATAAAAGTTGTCGATAGCTTCGAAGAACTTATTCTCTGAATATGATTGTCACAGACACGATAATCGGTGTTCGAACCAGCCTGGCAGTACATCGATCATCTTAACAATCACTGTCCTTTCAGAAGCTAGTTCAAAGCTAAAGATCATGTTGAGTCGTCCCTGTCAACACCATCGATCTTACAACGTTGGCATCAACAGTTTATAAACAACTCGAACTGTGGCAGACAATTATGTTGTCGCGTTGGTTTGACGTGTAATAGATAGTGATTAGAGAAAAGTAAGGAAATATTAACGCTTAACCCTTTGAGCGCTATGGACGCATATATGCGTCTGGCGGAAGCTATCGGTGTGGAGTAAGGACGCATATATCCGTTTTGTCTATGTTGGCGGCATGGACTGAAGGTACATATATGCGTTTGTCAATTTTTTCCATCACCTACATAGAACTAATACAACTACTTTTGTGTGAGATGAATACAAATGCATTCCTTGTGTGTTGTTTGTGCGAAAAATAAGAGAAGGAGCGACACGCGATACGAATGCAACAAATGCGAACTGTCTGTTTATGTATCGATAATTGTTTTGAAATTTTTCACACACAACTAAATTATTAACTTCTGTTATATTTACTAAATTTAATCTCTTTAATCATTTAATCTCGTGCAAAAGGATTACTATAACTTATTACTATTTGTGCCTTGAATAGTTAATCAACACAGTTCAGTCTAGCGAAAAAGTATTCCGTCCATAGCGATTGTCAGCTGGCCGCGCGCCGTTCGTGCGGGCCGTATAGGCCGCAAGTTTTCAGCACTCAAAGGGTTAATAGAGGACAGAACTATTTCTAAAAGTTTAACAAACAAATATCGGCGGAAAGGTCACGAATTGTTTATTTCACTTATTTCGAGACCGTATACACGCAGACTCGTTAGTCGAGCGAATTTTAGACACACAGTGGGCCGAATTAGGAAATTTAGTGACATTATTGCATAATTTTTTAACTAAACACAATTTTCAATTAAAATTTCATAAAAAATATTCCTTACGCATGTTTATTGCATTAAATGTTTTTTTTAAATGTTTTAAATCGAATTTTTTTCGAAAAAATTAAAAAAACTTTTTATTTCAAACATTAATCTGTATTTCTTTTGACGCTACCCATCATACGTTGTAAAAGTAACTAGTTTCCATATTATAAAGAAACAACAAGAGGTATTATTATACATATATGTAAAGAATCAATAAAAATAAAAATTTTGATCAGTAAGTGCTAAAACCGTGGAAAATAGGTTTATTAATTTCAACATATCGTTTTTCATTAATAGCTTGTTAAATTTTTGTTTATTTTCGTTATAGTAGTGTAAGATGGGTGGCGAGTTGGTTGGTAATTATTAAAACTTAAAGTAAAATGTCGTGTTACAGAATATATACATTTCTTAGATCGTTCTCTTCCGAGGTACAGATACAGACTGCCTTTTCTTGGTCTGCCTTCGACGTGGAAAACATCTTCAGAAAAATGGGCAAAGTCCCAACTGGACGCGCTCTGAGCGCGTCCTTGCATTTCGCCCCGCTTAAAAAAATATTCAACCGTCCCAAATCTTCGAGGGTCTCGTGAAGAGGGTAAGTGTAGGAACGCCAAAGTTCCAATCGCTTGCAGAAGCATGTCTGCAGTTTCAGAATCCAGTGATTTAGATTTATTTTGCTTGACATTATCCTTAAACTTGATATACAGTGGCCGGCGTTAATATTCGGACACCATGATACTCGAGAAGATAATATACTTAAAGAATTCGTTGTTTTGTAATGATAAAAAACACTTATTTTAAATGAGAGAAACATAGTTTTTATTTATTTAATTTGTACACTTTTCGCGTTAATCAATGTTAAACTGAATAATGCTCACTTTTGTCATCGCAAAAATATTCGGACGCTTCGCGAATTATAATTTTGTAATTAAAAATGTACATATATTTTAACAAAAGGATACTGATTTTAGTAGTTTTTTGGATCACCTTGTTATTTAATTGGATGGCTCAATTATTTGGGCATACTACAAATAATTTTATTTAAACATTCTAGAGGAATACGTGGCCATTCTTCACTCGATCGTAATTTTAATTCTTCTTTTGACCTTATCGATGATATTCTGATTCGGCGATCTAAATAATCTCATAAATTTTCGATTCTATTTAGATCCGGTGACTGTGGAAGAAGTTGCAATACTTTTGGACTGCAATGGTTGCAATACTATTGATAAAATTTAAAACTGTGGTGTGTGTTCATATTAGTGGCACTTTTTAGTAAATTTTGTTTCAAAATATGTAAATATTTATTCTTATCCAGAATTCCATGAATGAAAACTAATTCGTCCATTCCAGCAGCCGAGATACAACTCCTAATCATTACACTTCCTCCGCCGTGTTTCAAGGTGGGTCTGAGATTTTTAGTATGAAGCTCTTCATTGACTTTACGCCACATAAGTTCGTGTCCATCGGACCCAAAAATATTGTACTTGCTTTCATCTACAAAAATTACATCATTCCACCGTACTTCTTCTTTAGAAATGTATTCCTTGGCGAACAGTAACCTTTTCTTTCCCGTTTCTTCAAATAATTCTGCAGACAATTTCGGGGCACATAAACTAAGATCTTTTTTCACTTTCGTAATCATATTACGAACGTCAAGTAGTTTTGAATGATCACATGATGTCCGCTATAGTACTCTTACTCAAATGTAATAATGTACCGATTTCTTGGTATGATTTCCTTTATCGCGATTATAAATAACAAGTTGACGTACATCGAACGATGTATTTTTACCTTTACGTGGTATTTTCACAACTAATACGTACGATACGAACGAAGTCCGAAATGAAACTAACTTTACCAGATAGTGCTTACATCTTATGTTTACAAACATTGCCATCGAACAATGTGTGGAATGTCCGAATATTTTTGCGATGCCAAAATTGAGCATTATTTTGTTTATCATCTATTAACGCGAAAAGTGTTAAAATTAAATAAATAAAAACTATGTTTCTAGCATTTAAAATGAGTGTTTTTTATTATTACAAAACGACGAATTCTTTAAGTCCATTAACAGTGGAGATATACAGCAAAAACTTCTCGAGTATCATGGTGTCTTAATATTAATGCGGGCCACTATGTGCGGATCAGCTGTCAGCAAGACTTTATAAAATGTATCTCCGTTTGTTCACGTTTCGCATATATTTTTCCTCAGCAAGTTGTCCAATCGGAAGAAAGGCGTAGTTTATTATTTATTTTCCGCATCCCTAGTGATATTTTTCAAATTGACTGGAGGCGAAAAGTAAAGAACGTTAAAGGTCTATTTGGCATCATAGGATAAACATTCTGTATGCAATGTAAGCGACTCTTCAATTTTCATTTATCTTGCGACGGAATTCCTCGAGACACTGACGAGTTTAAACAGTAGTAATTTCGAAACTGGGACTAAGTAGGAAATGATACTTATACAATTATATATTCTGTTTTGTAAAAATCTGGGATTACTAAGAACTCAAAAAGTATTATTTAAGATACATAGAGAATGTTGCGAATTTTTTTCATTTTATTCAACTTGGTTTCTTCAATATATTATATACAATAATTATTAGTGTTATTTCGTTTCACCGTTTACCATCAACATACCTGCCTGTAATATTGTAAAACAGAATACCATGGTTTTAGTCTTTGTAAAGTTCCAAATATTTTTCTAATTTTACTTAAAAATTGACTGTTGTTCGTAATGTCAGAAATTTAAATCTATTCTAAACCGAAGTTAAACTGAACCTAAATATGTGATTGAACAGCAATAATAACATGCAACTTGTCAGAAAAATTCACGTACTCCTACTACATTCTGTATTTAAAAAAACAATAAACATTGGATAAACGTTGGTTAACCGGTATTTAAATTAAATGCACTCTGCCAATGGCGATGTTTTCCTACGCCTGTGTACTTAAACACACAAATTATTAACCCAAAATGTATTTAAATTTATCAATTTCTTTGTTATAATTCTCATAATTGTTGTAAGTGTTAATTTTTTTTAACGTGTCCGTGTAACTTTTGGCAGATTCTGCGCATTTGCCTGTTCATCTCATTCATATTTTCAAGCAAAATAATTTAAGAACTGTGTTGTTTTGCCAAGACCTGTCTACTTTCGGCTAGTTACTAAAATAACTGACTGTATATCTGTTTCGTACTAGTCATTAATAATTGATTTATTTTTCTTTGATTGAAGCAATAATTTAGCTCATTCATTCTTTATCTTTCTCCGCCATGCTTACGTGTAGCATAGTAGTAAAAATATTTTCTCAAATACAGCATTGCACGACATTAACTATTGAATTTACAAGTGCAAATTTTACTGTTTTGAAAAATTATTCCAATGTCGCGTATAATATTACTTTCGCCCTTGCTACTTTTATCCCCAGTCGTCCTTACGATAGAAAATTCAGTATACATAAAACAAAAGGAATAATATAAAATGAAAACTTTGTGAGAAAAGATACTTCGATTCTGAAGTTACAATAGTTTTGAGTGCTAAAAGTAAAAAGGTCCAAAACATGAATTGCTGATATAATAAAAAGTATGGCTGTAACACGAAAACTAAGTTCGATGTATAAAACAAACAGTTAAATAAACTTTTTTTACGTAATAATACATATGTTGTACCATCTATATGTATACATACAAATTGTGATAAAACCATAAAATCTAATAAGTGCATATATTCGCAAGTCAACAGACATTACATGTAATTTTAGCAAAACTCTTCAATATTTACTATTCCAGATAATTACAGTAGTTGTTGTATGCATAGAAGCAATGTTCAATTAGAAACGTGAATAGGTTACCATTCCAAAGTGATAAAAATAAAAATATAGTATTTCATGAAATATTCTACACAGTTTAATCAGAACAATCTGTACTATTCGTCGAGCATATGTTTTCCACTATGTTTATTCATTACCACTATAGAAATTGGTCAAGTAAAATATATTTCTCGATATTTACGTACGATTAATCCAAATACTAGATGTTTGTATGAAAATATAAAAATATTAAAATTAATAGACCCATAGAAAACGTACTTGGAGAAAACAACTATTTTTAATGGGTGAAATTCTATTGCCTAGATTACTTGTTTATTTTTTAACACCGTAAAGATTCTAAATCTACGATTAATATACAGATCAGCAGTGTATAAATATTGTTTTATGTACGAAAATTTTGGGTTTACTTTATTATGTTCAAACGATAAATAAATAACGGTTCTATAACAGTTTGACATATTGCTTTTATGCATAATAAAGCTGACACGAGCATACGTAAATAATCTGTTACTTTGTCATGGGAAAATATTTTTTTAATCTATCATAGACTTTTCTGCTAGACAATATATTGGCGAAGGAAACATTTATAGAGTATTATATTATTTGTCGGAATTGGGTCTGAATTCGATGACGTGAATCTTACTTGTGTATATACACTTAAAACACATATGTATATGTACATATTCCAGATACAAATTCTTTTCAAAAAAATAAGTAGCACCGTTGTGTATATTATAACATATTTATAAAACTGAACCACATGATTCTACATTACTGTGAGTGGTAAACGACAGTGATGCGTTGAATAATGTGAAAGTATTAGATATTTAATTGGATACCAATTAATAAAGAAATGTAGAGGTAAATGGAGATACATTGTACAATCGCAAATATAACAATATATGGTACGTGTATATTACCTACGCGTATGCAACAGGATCGTATTGTCTAAAAAACATGTTATTGTAATATATATAAAAACTTTGTTATACTTTAGTTAATTCGTTAAGCTTCAATTAATTCTGTTCATGAACATTTAGTAGTGGAAGCATACCGCAAAATCGAAAATTTATTGAAAGAACCGTATCATAATAGAAAATAAACAAATACTAATCTCAATATCACAACACTTGAAATCATGGTGACGTTTTCTAATTTTAAAAGCTTTCAAGTGCCTTTTGACGATCAAGTTGCAATTGATAATTACTAATATTATATTTCTGTTATATTTAATAGTAATATTGTACACTTCACCAAATACAATCTTTAAAACGACCTCCTAAAATGTTGAAAAAACATAAAATCGTTAATCATTGAAATATTAAATAAAAACTAAACACCATAATCTAATAATGAATAGTTAACTCATTAATTATTTGACAAATAACGTTAAATACTTAAATCTTTAAAGATTTAGATTTTCGTTAGCACTTGGGCTTTTTCAATTTTTCCCTTTTAAAAAATTTCGTCTCCTTCGATATTACGTTTTCCGCAATATTACAATTGAATATTATCTTTACGATATTATTATGATATGGATATGGTGTTAAAAAAATAAAGTAAAACGGCAATACATATGGAACAATTATTAAAATTTTATCACACATTAGGAATATGTTATTCTATCAATCTGATATAAAAAGTATACTTTTTGAATAATTATTTGTTCTCCTATATATTAAATGAAAAATTAGGATTTACAGGTTTATCGATAATACAACTATGGTTATTATTATTTATAATAAAAGAAGGTAATAAAAGGTACTTCTTTGTAAATTTCAACCTTCAAATTGGATTACTTATGACCCGTTACTGAGAGATCAGGCCACCTTGAACATGTAAAATTCATTACATCCTCCTGAAATTTTTTCTTTCAACAGTGTATAATTAGGTTAAAATTTAAATATAGCGCTGATTACAAATCTTACAGAATGATACTGTATCTTTTTTCTATAAAATGATTGAGTTAATAATCATCTCATTGCAGCGCCAATTAGAATGAGCCATTACCTAGTGGCGTAGGTTATAATCCCATTGTTTGTGCCAAAAAGAAACCAAATACTTTTCGTTTTCACATAATTAGGCTGTAGATTATTATGCAAAATAAAAATGTTCTATTTGATTTGCAACAAATTATTGTGAAATAAAAATTTATTTTCATTCATAATATATTTAGTAGACGGAAAATAATATAACAGTTCCAATTTTTTTACTTTTTTATATAACACCTACTCATTTTTACCATAAATGCGTAAAATTCACAGTTTATACATGATAATATGTAATATAAATAAAATATGTAGTTTTCAGACAATATTGATGTTAATAAAAACTGAAAGTTTTTTATTAAAAAGTCTCGTTTAATAATCATAAACATTTGTATAACCAAAAAAATTTTGAATATTTCCATACACCTCTAATTCTGGTATCCACATTTTGCGAAAAGTTGTTTTAAAGTTTCAATTTGTTATTTAAATGGTCAGAAACATGATTGCCAAATCGTTTCGATCCCCATAAAATGTTATATTCAGACTAATTAAATATTTTCTTAAAACTGTAAACTATCAAATCACAATAAAAACGAAACGATTTTTTAAATCCTTCAAGGTGACCTAACACTTTAAGTTTAATATCTCTGAGTTGCAAGTCATTACAATTTTAATCATGGGGAACTTTAAAACTATAAAACTTATTTCGAAAATTTATGTTCTATAGAAAACATTTTTCGTAAAATTTACAAATGGCTAATTAATTGATTAAAATTGGTCGATATAGATACAGACATTCTGTGGTTTTATCTTGCTAAAACCATTGACATTTGCTCAAACAACCTTAAATACTGTCAATTTCGACTGACAGAGATCTTTCAAAAACATCCATCCATCTTTCAATTCGACATCCTTGAACGTTTTTTCTGAAGTAACGTTAAAGAAAGAATCTACAAGAACAATCCACAAACGATAGAGAAATGCAAGCAAAATATTCGCAGAACCATCGGCGAGGTTGAACAGTCGTTAAAAGATAACAGTATCGTATGAAGGGAATTCGAGTGACCACTTGCTCGTTATTGTAAATCACACATAATTATTGCAAATGTTTTTAAATTTCCTAAATAAAAATTTCCTAAATTTCCTCCAGGACACGGGTAAATAAAACTCCTCTCAATATCTATGCAGATCGAAAATATTTTTAAAGGCATAATTATTATTCTTTTTGTTATAAACTACTATAAGCAAAGGAAACGAATATATTGTAGCTATTGGACTCATTTGAAAAAGTTAAATAAACGACAATCTTTATCACGGGTCTCGCAAATCCAACCCGTATAGCAGAGTTAACCATATTTTATTTGCAAAAAATCTTCTGGAAGGTCTTGTTGAAACACTCGTTGCCTATACGGAACATTTCGAAATGAGTGGTACGTGTCCTTGAACCGTTTTATTAATCGATGGAGGAGCGACCTCCTTGCGATATCCTCCCAATATCCATTCGGTTCAAGATGGAACAAAAGAAGAACATAAAAAAGCCACTACAAACGGGCATGCGAATTTCTGCCTTTGGTTTTAGATTTCATTGTCTCCTAGCGCGCCTCTCCGGACATACGAAACTGGAAGAGGCAGTCATGCTTCGTTCCAGGTTCGCTATACCGATACATTTCATCGACGATGAATAAATCTGTTCGAGAATCGACAAGCAACTTCAACAACGTGAAAAGAATACATTTCCGTGCTTCAGAATCGAGTGTAATTGACAAGATCGTAGAATCGAACTTACAGAAATGAATAATGAGATGGAAACGCGGAAAGAGAGGAGATAAAGAGAATGAAAAAAAGTTACGGTATTTGTCACGTAGAAGTAGTAACATAAAAATTAAAAATTTGAAATTTCAGTTAATTTTCTTGATTGTGTAAAAGCATCAAATTACACGTTCGTGCACAACACGACCAAACTATAAAACACTGGAAAATATTAATAAATACATTAATAAAATTATACAAGTTTATGTTATCAGAAAAACTATCCTATATGTGTTTATTAACTGTTCTAATTTACTTCGAGAAATAATTTTGAATGTTTTGTTATTATTAATATTTCTAAAAGTTATGAAACTCTATGAAAACAATTTTTAACAATTTATATGGATTATCAAACTCTTGTCATATTACAACGAATCAGACAAAATTCAACAAATATCAATATTTTGCCTGTTTTTTAAACAAAATCAAATTTTATTCTTTTGTAATCAATATTTAAGCACTGAAATAAATGTAGCAGTATGAATGATATCATTTGTCTATTCTCTTTTGTAACATTTTTAGTGATGAAGATGTTAAAATAACTTTGGTTACAAACAAAATGATATGGTAGAAGGTTAATCCGTAAATAGATTGTTCAGATCGACCATTTTATTTTGCAAAAAGATCCGCATTCAATTTTCCTATTTCATAAAAATTGAGTAAGAAATTTTTAAAATCGATTTTAATCACCTCTATATGAAAATAGATTCTAATATGTGCATACGTAAGTAGTGGATAGACTGCGGATTTTTTTTTATTAAAAATAAGCATTATTTGCATTAGTTACACGATACAGGTGTTGCTGAATGTCTTGTTTTCTTCCTTGATTTTAAGAAATTGAAAGTTATGGTGTGGGTAGCCTCCAATTTTTTAACTCTTCTGTTGTTTTAAATATCTCGTACTGATTTTTGTCATACTGATATATCAAAAACTGTGAGAACATCTCAACCATCGTAAATATTCTCGCTAAATGGCTCGTTGACGACAGCAAAACCCTTTTATGAATTTAAGTGGTGAAGAATTTGCTTATGAATAAATTTATTCATCGTTAATGAAACCATCCTGTGAAAGGAAACGCGAGTTGACGTTCGTCTTTCTGCTGCGCGTTGGTATCTGGTAATTATTCATTGGGTAAAAGCGCGCAATCTTTCGCGTTCAAACGAAAAACAAGATAACGTATCATTGAAAGCTGCATAAAAGTACACAGTGAAAAAGCCCCAGTAAATACAAGCGTAAAACGATGGTTGGAAAAACGAACAAAATTTTCGATAGATGGTGTGCTGTTAACCTGCAATGGAAAAAGAGATCGAGAACATCTCGATAGAATACTTCCATGTGCTATACGCGCGCGTTGCTATTTACTGCACTTCCTCAAATTGTGTTCTCTTTATTTAATAGGTTCTCGAATAAGTTACTGCCGGTCTTTTGGCAAACAGATGTCCTTTGTTTAAATAAAAAAAGAAGGAAATACGTTAGCTGTAACGTTTTACTATTTTTCACATAACTATTTACTACTTTTCATTCCGTAGCCGAGAAAACTCGGTTCTTGCGAAATTGTCGAATCGTGGAGCCATTTTTCATATTTTCATAAGAGCTCGATAGTCGCTAAACGAGGCAATATCTAGAGAATATAGTGGATGGAATGGCACATCCAACAGCAATTCCAACGTTTCCTCGAATGGTTTTGCAATTCGCATGCTAAAAAGTTACTTTGTCATGTCTTTTCGCATATTCTGCACATTTTTCTTTCGATGTTTAACATAAATTGTCTAATTGTTTTGAACAACGATCAACAGTGGACAAGGTCTGACAATCCATTAAAAGTTTGACATAGATCATCATCGAGTAATGCTTCCAATACTTCGTCTTGGAACTTGGTCGATGCACAACGGCGACGCCCGTTTCTCACTTCGCAATCATAACTTTTAAATCACTGAAACCAATCCCTACAACTTTTTTTGGATAACGCATTGCAGTTATAAGCTTTTTAAATAAATAATAACTTTTAGTTGCATTTTTCTTGAAAACGAAATAACGCAACAGAACAGTCATATGCTAAAAGCTTGGAAGCTTGTCTTTAATACTTTGGCGGTGGCAGATACTTACTTAAGTACCTAACACATATAAACTTTTGATAAAATTACTAAACGAAAGTGATTAATAACCAAATAATAGTTTAATAATGAATAATTAATAACCAATGAAACCTGAACCGAACGTGTCGTTGATGTTCCAAAGTCAACGCGATAGAAAAACTAAATCACAAAAAGAAAACAAAAGTGGTTTCTTCAATTTCCGAATTAGACATTTGGAAACTATAGAACGAAAAATAGGTAGATATCTCTGTGGTATAAAACATAAAAAAATTTATATTCTTTGTTAAACGATCATAGTGTTCACTAGCGTTAATTTGATTATACACAATTTTAAAGTAACGAAATTCAATTTATAATTGTCTGAATAATTTAAATAGTACTAACTACTTATTCCAAGTATATATCAGAAACTATATCAGAACTATAATATGTATAGAATTAACATATTATTGTTATGTCATTAGGCACAAAGAATCAATGAAAATACATTTATAACTTACAATTTAATTATTCTTTCTTAAATATTAGTACAGTGCGAATTAATAATCTACCTCTTCTATTACATCGGACTTAATTATGATTATAATATAATATTGTGTCAAGTATTAACAGAAACATCTCTAGGTATAATTTCATTTTTATTTTATCCATCAAAGTAATCCTGGGTAAATAACTGCAGTATTTGCATTCAATTATGTTCAAACATCGGTATGCAATGTCTTATAAATAGACTGTAGATCTCTTGAAAACAATATACTAGCATGGTTTATTTTTTCTGGTATCACTACAGATTTATATTGGACCAATGAACATTTTGTGAGAAAGTGCTTAAAATTCGCCGATTATTCATAATTTTAAATCCAAATCATAAAAATAGCAATTATTCAAATATTATACAGAAGAATCGTGCAATTTTGCTTTCAACGTGACACCTTATGTTAGAAAATATTCTAACAAATAACGACAACTTTCTCATATAACTATACAAACTACAAAATTTCATCGATGACAGATCAATCTATAAGAAAACCTTTTTATGAACTAAATACCCAAATATACTTGGCGTTCTCACAAACTTCCTATAACGTTGTAAGAACGACCTGACAAATGAGAACGATGGGAACGATATAAAATACACTACTCGTATTCCTGCTCCACGCCATGTTTAGTCTATATTCAGAATCAGTGTTCCTGGTTTCATTTGTGTCAAAATTCTGAAACACAATTAACAGTATCTGTACCAAACTTTCCTTCACCAGAAATTTTCAGTTTTAAGAAGTAGTAGATTATACTTCATTTCATTAAAAATACGTAACATTTAATTCCACTTCATTGAATCTCATTTCTAAAACATATAGTTAATACCATAAATATTGAATACAGTAGCCATCGCAAACTTGTTTTAGATACCTCTCTGTGTTCTTTACTTTTGCTTCGAGTGTTGGATGGGAACAAGCTACATTGTTGTTTATATGTCCCTGTTCTTTCCGATATATCGGAATTTCTGAGTACACAAATAATATTTATGTACGAGAAACTAGATTTTACTTGTGTTTATCGGTTCCCCGTATAATCAATAAATTATTATCTCTAAAAAATGTAGCATGTAATATAGTGATAAGAGACAACAAATTTAAAATCATTCAACAAATGCAAAATACCTTCACCTTTTTCAATAGAATAGTTATAGTCAACGTTATTACAATTTCTCAAAACGATATAATGTACAGTAAGAAGGGTAATTAGCTGGCTTAAATAGATCTGGAACACTTAACATATTATAAGCATTGTAAATAAAATTTAAGGAAGGGAGTGGACGGGAAGCTGATACATTCGTTATAACTTGTTATAAAGGATCTCATGTTACGTATCAAGCCGAGGAAGAATAGCAGTAATAGAAACGTCGCATCCACGACTCAAATACGAGTCACGCGGTTTTTAAACGAATAGCTAATAAATCATACGTAGATGAGAACAAGTACTACGAGCACGATTATTCTGAAAACGATTTAGCGTAATGACGACGTGTAGACCTTAAATCAAGATAAGAAAGTTTATTATTGCTCTTAAACGAGTCGTTGTTTTCCTCCAAGTTCAAATTCAATTCTCGAACATCCAACGGGTGAACGTGATAACGAACACTACGCACGATCATCTATTTAAAACAAGAACGTACCCCTTCACTGTTTACAACGCAATGAACGTATTACATGGATAAGTCATATCTGTGAACGCATAAAATACAAACACGAAAGAAGAAAATACAGTTCGAAATCCAAGTTGGCATTAGTGATCCACGGAAAAATTCTAAGTACACGCAGCATTACCTAGATGAAACTTTACTGCAAGAGTTGTTAACCTCCGAAAACGAACTACATACGATAGACCACCCTGGTCGATGACCTTGTAGACAGGGCAGGAATCGTCTGAATGGAAAAATAACGAGAGGGAATTGAATCGGGTCATCCATCGCATTACGTATCATTCCCGAAAATATTGCAGTAGAACCTCGTTCGTTGCAACCTCGTACATTCGTCGTATGCAATTATGCAGTCTTGCCGAAAAAAATCCCTCCGAAAAATTTCATAACGTCTCGTTTCGAGAATTGGCCTAGTTGCGTACCAATAGTAGGGGTACATAGAAACGTCGCAATCTGTACCGTAGGATCACGATAAGATTCCCACCTTCGGCACTAATCGCGACGTTGCTATCTGAACGAAACTACACTGTAGCTTTGCGATTTATCCCAGAAATCCCTCGATCTGGTAACGTTGGTTGCATACCAGCGACTACCACCACGACTCGTTGAAACTTCTGGAACTCGTGGTGGTGATCATGGTGGCAAGGGAAATACGAATAGAAACGAAAAAACTATTCCAAAACCTCAGCTTTTGCATGCATTTTTGGGACGCTGTTTCGCGCAACGAGCGAGGGGTTTACTGTACAATATTCTGCGAGTCGAACGTGCACTCGACGGTAGGAGGTTAAAGAGAACACAGAAACGTTCGAATCCCAGATTTCCGTATCTACGTACGAACCACGAAGCGTATCCTAGAACGAAGGACACGCCGTAGGAAAAAAAACACATTCACCGAGTTTTCTAGATAGCATATACATATCATGACGCTTGAAAGAAAAAAAAAAGCTCGCAAGGACGAGGGAGAGTTTCGTTGAGCCGGGTACGGTGAAACGAAGGAAATAAGGAGCAGACGAGAAGCAAAAAAGAAAAAAGCTCATTACGAATTACCGCGGTACGGTATCAGGGGAGCGACATGTGCTGTATTCAGAGGACTCTGTATAAAAACCGTGTACACACCCGACTCGTATGTATACGGGTACACGCGCGCGCGCCCGCGCCCAGAGAAGGATAGAGAGACAAATACAACACACACACACACACAAACACACACACACGTAAACATATTTCTACACAAATCCACCGAAAGGACACGCTCGTGTCCGACCGACCACAGCCCTTTTACACGTTTTATCGGTCCTTTTTGACTTTGTAGATACAGGTTCGATATTTCTTATAAACGGCAACAATGTGGGAGACGTCCGCGTTTGGGGACCAAACCACCGAACCCAGACGTCGCCAATGTTGAATCATAATTACCGCTAATCTCATGGCTATTATTATTACCACATATCATTATGGTTATACAGTTTAAAAAGTGAAGAATTAAGACGGCGATGGAAAACAGATGGAAAAAAAATGATGAGGAGCTCGTAACGTCACGCCGTGTGTTCTGCTTGAACAGCTTGTTTCTTTTGAAAAGCCCGGCGTGATGTCACCTTCATTATCGTATTAATAGCATTTATTTATTCTTGTAACATCGTTGTCGTTATCACTGCGATTCCCGTCATCATCGTCGACAATCGCTGCGGGCAAACGTTCATCGACTTAGCGTTCTAAGACTATAGATCAACCATATTATTCGCGACACTCGCATAACGTCTAACGCCGCCATTTTTATGCGTCACGACCTCGTCGTCGTACGGTGGAAATGTTCGATGCATAATATAACGTTTCCAACATTTCGCCCTGTGAACTTTTTCTTTTGTACGTCGACATACGTCAATATACGTTGATACGTATATACAAAACTTTATATACAGGTTTATTCGTTTTGTTTGACGGTATTGGGCATCGTAATTTATAGCCACTGAATTATCGGGTACAGTACAATAATATTTTGAAAATGAATTATTTATTCGTATACGAGTTCTTGTTCGAAAAAGGAGAATATTCATTACGAAACGGAATCGGCCATTAATTTAACTAAAATGGCATACAATGGCCGGCGTTAATATTCAGACATCATGATACTCGAGAAGTTCTTGCTGTATATCTCCACTGTTAATGGACTAAAAGAATTCGTCGTTTCGTAATGATAAAAAACACTTATTTTAAATATTAGAAACATAGTTTCTATTTATTTAATTTGTACATTTTTCGCGTTAATCGATGTTAACCAAAGTAATGCTCAATTTTGACATCGCAAAAATATTCGGACACTTCGAGAATTATAATTTTCTAATTAAAAATGTACACATACTTTAACAAAAGGATATTGATTGTAGTACTTTGTTGGATTACCCTGTTGTTTAATTACATGGCTCAATCGTTTGAACATACTAGAAATAACTTTATATAAATGTTCTAGCGGACTAGCGTGACCATTCTTCACTCGATCGTAATTTTAATTCTTTCTTCGACCTTATCGGTGATATTCTGATTCGACGATTTAAATAATCCCATCAATTTTCGATTGAATTTAGATCCGATGACTGTGGAGGAGGTTGCAATAATTTTGGACAATTATACAATAAATATTCTTCAACTACACGTGATTTGTGTTTCGGATCATTATTTTGATAAAACTTAAAACTGTGATGAATGTTCATATTAGTGGCACTTCGTATTAAATTTCATTTCAAAATATGTAAATATTTATTCTTATCCAGAATTCCATGAATGAAAACTAATTCGTCCATTCCAGCAGCCGAGATACAACTCCAAATCATTACACTTCCTCCGCCGTGTTTCAAGGTGGGTCTGAGATTTTTAGTATGAAGCTCTCCATTGACTTTACGCCACATAAGTTCGTGTCCATCGGACCCAAAAATATTGTACTTGCTTTCATCTACAAAAATTACATCGTTCCACCGTACTTCTTCTTTAGAAATGTATTCCTTGGCAAACAGTAATCTTTTCTTTCCCGTTTCTTCAAATAATTCTGCAGACAATTTCGGGGCACATAAACTAAGATCTTTTTTCACTTTCGTATTCATATTACGAACGTCAAGTAGTTTTGAATGACCACATGATGTCCGCTATAGTACTCTTACTCAATTGTAATAATGTACCGATTTCTCGGTATGATTTCCTTTATCGCGATTATAAATAACAAATTGATGTACATCGAACGACGTAATTTTACATTTACGTGGTATTTTCACAACTAATACGTACGATACGAATGAGGTTCGAAATGAAACTTACTTTACCAAATAGTGTTTACATCTTATGTTTACAAACATTGCCACCGAACATCGTAACTGGCTTAACAGAACGGTCAAACTGCGAAATGTATGGAATGTCCGAACATTTTTGCAATGTCAAAATTAAGCATTATTTTGTTTATCATCGATTAATGCGAAAAATATACAAATTAAATAAATAAAAACTATGTTTTTAGCGTTTAAAATAAGTGCTTTTTAACATTACAAAACGACGAATTCGTTCAGTCCATTAACAGTGGAGTTTTACAGCAAAAACTTCTCGAGTATCATGGTGTCCAAATATTAATGCGGAACACTGTAAATGTGAAACATTTTCAAAATTAGTAATTCCAATAATTCTTTTATCAGGTTCATTATCCATTCAAATAGTAGGAACTGTACACAATCAATTCGTACAAATATGTTTTAGATAGCATCTTATAGAAATATTTATTTATAACAAAGTCTTCGAGAAGCTAATACGTTAAATAAAACAAGAAATATTTGTTAGTTGTAATGTTGACTAACGGAAAGCATTTTCGAAGGAACAAGCTTTCTTTTGTCTATCTCTTTCACTGTATCATATTTGTAATTTTCAAGAATCTCCGATACATAGATTTAACGCGTGAAAATTTATCTTGAAATTATTTTTCTTACATTAACGTAGAGTATTAGCAAAATTGTAGATGCATTGCTTTAAATGTAATCCTGTAAAAAAAAAACTTGGCAACCTTTGCATCATAAATTTTTGAGCATGAGGTTACGTAAAAATGTTATAAGTTATTAGATTAATATTCACGTAATTCGATGCGGCCGCGTAAAAGAAACAGTGGCGATATATTTAAGAGAAATAAATTTGCTAAAAACTAATCTACTAAACGTATTTACCCTGTACGATGAAAATTCACTTCGAAGTCATTTTTGTACCGTGCGAGTAAATGTGGTTCCCGAACTTCCTGACATTCATAATTCAATATCTTCACACTCGTGTTTTTTGGGACGAGAACCCTCATTATCGTTGTCGTTAGTGATAAAATAACAAAAAAAAATAAAACGATGTGATGAAAAGACCAAAATGTAATGCATCTACGTGCGTTATACGTGTAAATATAAATACCAAATTTTAAATATGTTTGAAAGTTGAAATTCTCGAATTTGTACATTATAGAAGACAGAAATCACGGACGTATAAAATACATATAAAAAGCGACAGATAATTGTTAGACCAGTAAGTTCACCTTTTGCGTAAAAATGGCCGGTAAAAGCACCGAGAAGATGAAACGAGAAATGACGAAATCAATAAATTATTCTCGAAACGGGAACTTTGCACACACGTTTCGTTTGACCGCGCTGTTTCATTGGTCGATGATCATGGCGAGCAATCCAGAGAAGTGAAACAAAAATATGAAAATAAGAAGGCGAATTATATATCTATTATTGTATCGAGAGTTGTGCGCTGCGTTTGTGATTTAAACTAGTTCGTTTGTAAATAAAGACTATTTAACTCTTTGACATCGGTATCCTCGGAAAATGTTCCGTTTCACTCTCCTCCCCCACCCTAATCCATAAATCATCATACAGTTTGACTATCTACGAAGGTAAACAATGAACCGACTATACGAAACAGTTTATTATAAATAATAACAGTTTTTATTTGCTGTAAGAACCAACCCTTATGTAGGGAAACATAACATGGATGAAGCAACACAACGTGTATTTACATAGTAATTAGTTATAACTAGACTGCGTATCTTTATGCACTATAGCTTGTGAAAATTATAACAAAATTCAAGAACACAAAATTCGATGGAATCTGCAATGATTTTTATTTAGTTTGGATCTACAAAGGCTATGCTGCGTTTCTTTATGGAAAATAAGACGAAACTAAGTCAATCGTATTTATAATATTATTTCCTCATGATCATCGGAAGGTTATGGTTCAGATATAATTAAATTTATTCATACATCAGCCACAAAATACAATAAAAAAGAATACACATTTCCTATTTATTTTTATTTAAAAATATCAACGACCTCAAGGCAAAAACAAGGAAAATGGGCTGGAACAAAAAGGTTATTTCCAGAATATTTCTTCATTGAAGTCATTTATATAAGGCTATAAACATTTTTCAAGTGATAAAAACCAAGGAGATATTCGAGTGACTTCCAAAGACCGTAAGTGTAACAATTCTTTTTAGACCTACATCTGAATTCACGAAATATACTTTTGATATATTATCAATCGAACACAGATGGATTCACTTTATTCATTCCATTATTATAAGTACTTTTATCCGAGGCTATATTCAATTTGATGGATGGATAGAAAAACCCCAAAACCGCCTAAATATTAAAGAGATATTTTTAAGTTTACTTTCTTATATTAAACGATGATACTTTGTTACAATCTGTGTTTTTCGCTATTGTGCATAAAACATCTATTTGCAAATGTTAATATTAATCATTCTAAAGTTATATAAAGATAACAAAACTGTATGGGTTAATAAAATAATTTTCATTCAATGAAGACAATATGCAGTCATGTGTTTATATTTTTTAATCTTTCTATGTGAACAATGTTATTGTAGATAGATCTTCTGAAATAAGAAAAAAAAAATCTATATTATTAAAAACGACTACATCTCATGTGAGATAAATGGTAACTGGGAATTTTAATCGAGCTTTTCTCGATATTAATTTCTCGACCTTCCATCCATTAAATAAACTAATCACTTCATCGGTTTTACTTGATTAGGCTTCATAAAGTTATTTGCAATGCACACAGCTTATCTTACATATTAATTCGCTGAAACTTTTAAAAATGTTTAAAATTGGCCTCTTCTCAACGAAAGAGGAATCTTTGTTTTTAACGAATTGTCGTTTCTATATTTTTTTAGATGATTCAAAAATTGTACATTGCAACGCGTATAACCCGATTTTGTTTAAATTTGCATTTATTTTTTATGTACCTGCCCCTTGATTTTTAATGGATAGTGTATTTTGATTATTTTTTACATATAAATCTCTTTTGACGGTGAGTACAAACTGACAATATTCTATTGGGTATGGAACTAGGCAACTGTACAATTCTACAAACATCTTGATTTTTAAAAATATTCTAAACCCAATGATTTTAACTGGTTTGGTAATTGTAATAAAGGTCTAGAAGATCTGATTCGGCAAGTGGATTTATTTTACAGGTAAACTTTTAAGGAACACGGTCACACCATTTACTGCATTCATGACATACACAATATAAAAACTTGTTTAGTATAATAAAAGCATTAAATTCACTTCAATAAATGATGTTTTAAAGAAAAATTGATACGTACAGCGCATGATGTTAACCTTGCGGTAAATAAAAATGCTATTTTTAACGATTAAAATTATCTATTTGTTTCTTAACGTTTTTCCATTACAATATACTTTAGAAATTTACTTTAGAACTGGAAATATTAATTTTAAGATTAGTGTTAGTGGTCAAAAAGAATTCGAAACATATGAAAACTTTCTGTGAGCTAAACAAACTATTGCATTTAAAGTAAGCAAATTATAGGAACTGTTACTTAACAGTGCGAAGGAAGGATAAAACAAAGAAATGCATTTTGATATGAAAAGTATTATTTTAGACAAAAAATGACATTTTCTAAATCCACAGATTTATATATTAAAAAGCAAAAAAATAAATATTTTACTGTTTTATTTCTTAACTCTAAAACTACCGAGTATTAAAAATTGGCTAGTTCATATTGTCTTGTAATTTGTTTATAGTTGTGTTAAAATTGTGAATTTTTTTTAATTTGCGAGTTTATGAACGGTATTAAATCATATTTCTTCATTAACCAAGACATACTATGTCTTATTGGAACCGTATAAAATGTTTTTTGTATTAAAGTTATACAGACTTATCTTTTTATTTCTCTGTCAACTTGTTATAGCTGCAGCATAATTAATGTTCCAGCCATTTTAAATCTCTATTAACATTATAAGGATGTGTTTAAGTATACAAAGCAACATTATGTAAAAGGTATTTCTGTATACAAGCAACACCGGCAATTAAATGTTGTTTATTATTTTGTAGTTTCAGGTTGCAATCAAGAAATACATTTTCCTGATTCAGCAAATATAAACAGGTATGTATTTCAAGCTATTATTAAATCTAATTGTTTTACAAAAAATAAAAAAACCGAAAATAACTGCCTGTGCGCAGCAAACAGGTCATCAGAGGCAATAAAATACTGCATGAATACTGTAGAAAAAATTATCGAGTAACGTAATCTGTTCAAAAAAGGTATTTTCATCGAAAATGCATAAAATTCAAGATTAGTTACAAACATTTACGGTAATTATTTATTTTGAGAGAGATTGCTGAAATGACGCGAACTTTGACATACATTGTCAAGAATAATCTCTCGAACAACTTACTTGTTAATTATCGCAATTATTAAACTCCTAATTTATTTTTAATAATTACAGCTCGGAATTACTCTTTCCAAGCGATTATCTTTGAACTATGAACAAAAATCTACTTTTTTTCATCATGTGTTACATATTTTTATACCGATTGTGGTTAGAACATAAATAAATGATGATACAGAGCAATCATGTCTGGATTAAGATTTCTGGGTCCGGGGCTAGCAAATCTTCGAAACCCCTCTTGGTAATCAAACGAAAAAGAAGAGAAGTTTGTACTAAAAAATATAATAAAACACACAAATTGAAATAACGATCGAAACATAAATGATGTTGTATTAAACATGTTGGAATTCCTTTTTAAATTTTCAAATAAAAATATAAGTTTTGAAGTTTTGAAATTTATAGACAATTCGTTTAATAAATTTCCAATCGAGACAGAGTAAGTCAATCGCTTACAATAATGAGATTAACATGTTCAACCAAATTAAATTGAAATTATACATATTAATTTATCTTGCTATAATTATTAAGGATTTCATACTTTCATTTATATATGTAAAAAAAAACTTAAGACGTTCGTTTAACACTAGGATCACTAAACCAGTCATTTTAACTGGTCCCTAGTTTTTTCTTTCTCCGTGTTTAATAACGTACATGTTACAATAAGAATTATATGAAGTTTTAATAGATACAGTCTTGTTATTATTAAAAAGAAATGTATATCGTTGGATTTATTGTGCGGTAGTTCTAATGTTAAAGTGTTATTGTCATAACCGCTTATACTTAAACATGGATGAGACAAATTCGTGATGAAGATTTCGAACATATTCTACTACACATGTATAGTATTAATTACGTTCAAATAAAAATGAAATTCTATGCTCTTATTGCCAATACGTAGCCATTTGAGAATACATAGACATAATAACATTCAATAAACAACATACAGTTTTTACTGCTGAAGTTTTCGGATTAATTATCAATGTGTCTTTCACCCTCCTAATAAATCTAGCTGCAATGCTTACAAAATATTAGGAAAATAATTCCACGGCCAAGATACGGCTTACACTCGAAAGCCTCAACAGTAGGAACTGTATGACACCGGGCCGTGGAAGCCTCGAATCTTTTCTTAAACGAATAACAGATTAGATACAGATATATTTAGATACATATTGTATCAAATTACAACTACTTTCAATTTATTTAAACTTATGACTAGAATGACAAAAAAATAGCAGTCCTGTGCTATATAAATATTATACGCGAGGCCGTACAAACGTGGTCCACCCAGCACAAAACATGATAATCAAAGGTTCGACGGAGAGTACGAAAAATTCTGAAATCGGACGCCAGGCACCGGAAGGGACGTGACACGCGAAGATTTTCTTCTTCATCGGAACGAACTTCCAACCCTCGGTTTTCGCGAAATAGACATCGACGCTTTGCAGTCCAAGGCTCGAACACGGGAAATAACGGAGACGACCCTCGTGTCAAGGCAAATCTCGTAAGCGAAATGAATTCTTTATATTGTTACGGTGGCTGTCCATATGGAGTCGCCATAATGAAGAATTACTTCATGGTGAACAACCCCAAAGAAAACAATAGAAGGTAGGGGTTATCATGTATCTGTTGTACCGACGGACAATCGAGAGTAATCGAAGTTTGCCTGTCGTTCAGATTAGACAAATGACGACGTCACGTAGCTGTGGCCAAAAGCCCCAGCTCTTCATAGAGTAATATTGGCGAAAGCGATATTCGCAACGTGTAGCTATTAAGAGTTCACAAATCGCAATGATACGATAACGCGGTACATTACAAAAATATTGTCAAAACGATATATCGCGAAGCGGATGTTGGATGTGGATGTTTGACACAATCTAGACAGTGGACTATCGCGACACTTTACGACGGAACGGAATCAACGTATTCAATATGCGATCTTCCGATTTTGTACTCCGAAAGACGTTAATAATCTCTGCGATAATGATCTGTAAACTTCTCCAAGAGTACTGTAGTTGGTCTCGCTTCTCTGTGCCTAGATACGTCTCCGAGGAAAACTCGACACTCGAGCTACACGAAACAATCGTCGATTCGACTGGCATTCTCCTAAAAAAACACGCGGGAAGATAATGTTAGACGCAAATATCGTCTCAAAGATATTTTAAATGAATGAAGAGTGTCAAGGCAAGCAATGGTACAGTTTATGACACGATCGCGGAGGCCAGTTTTGGGACCATCGGGTGGTCGACAATTGGCGAGCAGATGCGCGGAAGGCTTGCGACGCAAGAGAAATTTTGGATTTTCCAACTATTTGGAAAGAGTCATAAACCGTAGCCTCGACGAATGATTCCTGGAAGGAAAGCAATGGTCCTTGGAAGCTCATGAAATTGTACCTGAAATCGCTTGTCATGATGCCAACGTTGCCGTCCACCGCGTGCGGAAATGCGGAGATTTCTGCACTCCCACTCCTTCACGGGTCAAGGATTCAAAGGGACTCGGGTCCAACATGACGTGGTCACCTTTTTTAGGGAAAATATCCAGAAACCATCCCAGCTCCGGAGAAGTAACATAGAAGCAGTCGGACACTGCAAAGAAATCGGCTTTACTTTCACCAAGAAACACATCAAGCAGTCGGACACTCCACTTAGAGTACTTTCTTCAAATCATCGGGGTTTTCTCACCAAGTCACGCGAGACTTGATAGCAGAACGAAACTTGTATAATTGTACCTTATTTATTAAAGTCTGTGATCCATCCGTGTTAGTATTATTTGCCCTACGCACACGTGGGTGGTCCTTTCATTCGAACTTTATCACGAAGCGTTACGCAACTGTCCATCTGAAATGCCAGCTGTTTTAATTAGTATTTTTGTCAGAGCTTGGGGAGCCGGTTTATTCGGGGCTGTCCTTTGTAGACACGTGTGCCTCTGAGACTTCGACTTTTGCCATAAACCTCTAGATGTGAACCACCAGATATTAGCGAACGCGCGACCTCCCTCGGGATGGTACCTCAGACGTACCGTCTTGGGGACATTTCGGAGAAGCTCTCAACCCACCAGTGCGGGATGGGTGGAAAATTAAGGAATCAGTCATGGTTTACTAATATTTTCGTACGTGCTCATTGGTGGAGGATGTTCACGCCCCATCGATGAGCACTAGTATAAGTATACTTATACATATATCTTTCTTAAAGGCTGTTTTCTACATTCTTTTCTATACAGCTGTTTTCTTCATACTTTTTATAAGCTGTTTTACGTTACCTCTACGCTGTCTATTTCGCAAACTTAATTTAAAGTATCATTTTAACAGTATGGTAAGGGTCTAGTCAGATGTGTATATATTATAAAAAATGCTAAATTATTAACCCCTTGACATAGAAATAAAATGGATTTAGACGTGTCCGAAGAATACTATTTAACTGGTTCAACTGAACAGTTTTATGCATGCTCAGGAACAGAACGTTTTATTTCGAAATTTACATTGCTATGTAATATTTAACCAGGTTGATATATAATGTTAATGGACAGTAATTAAGTAACATTATAAAATAATAAATTAATAATTCTGTCAAGTATGATCCATTTTAAAGCATTTTGGAATATGTAAAGGAATAGACATTTTTGACACTGCCCAGTTGTTTCGCTTCTTACATTATTTTTTACACACACATGGCATCTTTTTGCAGGATGTTCCTTATTGTTAGTGGACGGTATACACTCCGGGACAAAAAGATGACACACCTTATATATTTTCCCCTATTTTGTGTTAAAAGCTGATTAAGATACATATTTTCTTTTACCGACAACTCAGAGCATGACTGTGTATACAACTTACGAAATATCGCCCACAACATGTATACTTCGACAGGATTCTAACACAAAAAATGTAAATATTATTGTTCACAAACGAGATAAAATGGTAGCACATGTAGTAGATCTACGCTTTCCAGTTACACATTAATCTCGGAACATAGTTAATAAAGTCCGTGATATTATTTCGTGTTGTATATTTGTTTAAAAAAGGCGAAATATTATCAAAAATGGGTCGCGGAAAGAGACTGAACACATGCGAAATTCACACTATAGTATAATTGAAAGAAAAACAGTATTCAGTGACAAAAGTACCAAAAATTATGAATGGAAGTCGAAAAATAATAATGAATTTCTTAAAAAATCCGCAAAAGTGGAATGAAAAGAAGAGTTCTGGACGTCCGCAAAGTCTAAATGCCCAGGAACGACGTGCAATACTAAGAGCACCATCAAATTTTAAGACGATTGCAAGGCAAATTGCTCAAAGCGTTGGTGTAGACACTAATATAAAGAGTGTGAGACGTGTTTTACAAAAATGCAAATATATAACACGAAGAAAATTGAAAAAAAGCCTTGATTAACTGTGCAAGATAAGATGAATCGATTACGCTTTGCGGAAAAGAATATTGGTATACGAAAGAAATGGCGAAAAATAATATTTACGGATGAAAAGAAATTCAACTTCGATGGTCAAGATGGTCTGAGTTACTATTTTTACAATATGCGAAAAGAGGAACAGTTCTTGAGTCGTCAGCAAATGGGTGGTGGTGGTGCGACAATTTGGTGCGGTATCGAGTACTATGGTAAAATGGAAATCAAATTTATTAGGTAAATCGGAAAGTTCCGTCCGTTTTTTTACAAAAAGTATAGCTTTATTCATGAAAGAAAATGAAAAAGTACGTTAATCAAAATATTGTCCATCGTTAGCGATGACTTTTTCCCATCTTTCGGGCAGCAAGCGAATTCTGCGTCGAAAGAATGATTCATCTTTGGAGGTTATCCAGGCGGAGATCCATTTTTCGAGATCTTCGTACAAATTAAATCGTTCTTCAGCAAGTGGTAGTAAGATGGGGCACAGTCTGGTGAATAAGTCGCATGTGATAGCACTTCCCAGCGAAGTGCTTCTATCGTTTCCTTGATAATTTTTGAGACGTGAGGCCGAGCATTGTCATGTAGCAAAATCACCTTACGCTGTCTCGTTTCATATTGTGGTCGTTTTTCGTGCAATGCTCGACTCAAACGGATAATTTGTTGTCGGTAGAGATCTCCTGTGACTGTTTGACCAGTTTTTAGCAGTTCATAGTATACCACACCTTCCTGATCCCACCAAATGCAGAGTAAAGCCTTTTTTCCGTGGATATTCCGTTTTGGCGTCGATGTTGAGGGTTGGCCAGGATCACAGATGGTTTTTCGACGTTTAGGATTGTCAAAATAAATCCATTTTTCATCCCCAGTGATGAGACGATGGAGAAACCCCTTTCTTTGTTGCCTAGCAAGCAAAATTTCGCAGATGGTTTTCCGCCTTTCAATGTCTCTTGGCTTGAGTTCATATGGGACCCACTTTCCTTCCTTGTAGACCTTCCCTAAGGCTTTTAAACGGTCGGAAATGACAGATTGAGCACAATTTAACGCTTCTGCAATTTGTTTTTGCGTTTGACATGGATCTTCATCCACCAACGTCTGCAATTCTTCGTCTTCGAATACTCGTGGCCGTCCAGAACGCTCTTTGTCCTCCAAAGAAAAGTCACCATTTTTAAAACGTCGAAACCACTTTCTACATGTTTTATCGGAAACAGCATTATCGCCATAAACGTCTACAATCATTCGATGAGCTTCAGCTGCCGTTTTCTTCCAATTGAAACAAAAGACTAACACTTCGCGCAAATGACGCTTATTCGGCTCAAATTCCGACATCTTCAATGTAGAAAAAAACGAAGTTATTGATGCAAGCGTAAATTGTTGTGTACTGAGTTTTATTAACAGATGTTCAAACTAAAAAGTTAGCCTTACTTTAGAGGTTATAGTTAACCACAGTTCGAGCTACGGCTACTCGACGCTAGATGGACAGAACTTTCCGATTGACCTAATATAACAGGAAAAATGAATAGCAAAATGTATTCGGAAATGATTAAGGAATAAATAAACACGTACGGCACTAAAATTACTAGAGAGAAGTTTATTTTTTAGCAGAACAATGCCGCAGTACACGTTGCAAAAGTAGTAAGAAACTACTTTTCTGGAGAAAAAATTTGCGGTTCGGATTGGCCAGCAAGGTCACCCGACAGTAACATTATTGAAAATTGTTGAGGAAATCTTGCCTGAGCTGTATATGGAAATGGCAGACAATTTGGAAATATTGGTGCATTAAAAAAATGTATTCAAGATGAGTGGGAAGAATTAAAGCAAAAAACTATAAATCTTTGGTAAAGAGAATAATGGCTGTTATTAAATATAAAGGAGGAGTCAGAAGACATTAAGCATTAAATATCATTCGTTGATTTATTATTATATATTATTTCAAGTTAAATGTGATATCATTTTGTCCCACTATATTTCCTTAAAAGTTCTTTTTTTTAATACAATTGTATAAACTGGCGAAATTCAATTCAATTTAATTTGTGTATGTTTATAGAGGTATTTTGCAAGAATGTATAAAAGTAAAACCTTGGTTGTAATGTTGAATAAATAAGAATTAAGTTAAATTAAAAATTAACGATGAAAAGTGCTATCTTTTTGTGGCGAAGTGTATGTTCCGGAAAATGTGCCCAATGTTTTGCCCGTTGTCGAGTTGGGTACTCACTTTGCGACCATCTCCCGCGTGTCGAGTAATTAGGAAGTGACAAATTGTGTAGCATATCTTCTGCGATATTCGATCGAAAATCTACAATCGATTGATTTGTTGAATTAGGCAACTTAGAATGCAGAACATAAGCATTATAAATAGCTGTGTCAAGCAGATAAAAGGGAAGAACATCTTGAAAATTTTTAATGAAACAAAATCGATGCAAGATTTTCGGCGTTCGCCAGAGACAGCTCTTGACCTGTCGAAGACGTCAAAGCTACAATAGCACACGAAATGGACGACGTCTAACAGTCGTTATTGTATGCCAAGGGGTAAAATCAAGCAACAAAGTAATCAAAAGTTCTAGAGTAAGTATGGTTCTCTTGCCAGAAGACTCTCTCTCTCTCTCTCCTATCTTCTATAATAACAGATAGCGTGAGACGAGAAGTGCCCCTACATTCGCGAAACCTAATTAATCAAGATTTCTCCGAGTTACCTCGCCAAATAAAATAATGGAAGCACTAGGCAATTCACCATTTGGGTAGTTTTTGCTTACCGAACCTCACTCTTTCAGTCTTTCGACAACGTCGGTAGCGGCAGCATCCTGGGCCACTCGTGATACGCGTAGTCACAGGACGGGATATCGCACGGCAGCGTCCTTTCCTGAGTTTTTCAATATTTTCTTTTTGGAAGATCGTGAAAATTTCCAGGCTGCTCTCGCGCATTTCGAGCGCTTTCTTCTGTGAGATGAGATGACAGTAAAACAGCAAAAGTGAAGAGTGCTGCTTTTTCTAATACAAGTTGAAAGTCCGGTGTAGAGAAGGGTTATTATTCTAGCTCTCCGTGTATACGAGCTATTGTAACCTGTAAAATATTGGGTAGTCGGAAAAGTATTGAGAGATTTTTGTCATTTTTTGATTAAACGATTCTTTTATTCGAACTGAATTCTGTTCAAGAATATATTGGCCATTATTCTCTATGACCTTTTGTCATTTTTTGGGTAGAGCCATAACCCCATCAGAATAGAACTTCTGTCGTTTATCGGCTAAAAACTTGGCCAAGTGATTTTCACAGTCCTTTTTTGAATTCAACTTTTTACCATGAAGATAGTTTTGCAGAGATCAAAATAAACGATAATCTGATGGTGAAAGGTCTGGGCTATACGGTCAATGCATCAAAACGTCCCAGCCAAGCTCTCTCAATTTTTATCGAGTCATCAAACTTGTATGTGGTCTGGCGTTGTCATGATGCAACGCAACACCTTTTCTGTTGATCAATTCTGATCTGTTTTGCTGTAATTTGGTTAATTGTTAATAGTAAAGATTCCAATCCCACCAAATACACAGCATCACCTTTCTTGGAGTCAATCCTGGTTAATGCCACCGTTTGTGATGATTCACCGGCCTTTGTCTACGATCTTTTTTGCACATTGCTGTTGTATATGATCCATTTTTCATCGCCCGTTATCAATCTTTTAAAAAATGGTTTGATTTCATTACATTTGAGCAATAATTCTCAGATGGAAACTCGATCCATTAAATTTTTCGCTGTTAAATCACGAAGCTTCCAAACATCGAACTTTTTTTTATATCCAGCCTTCTGCAAGTGATTCAAAACGGTTGAATGGTGAATATTTAGTTCCCTAGCAATCTCATGCCTGCTTATATGCTAATCTTGCTCAACCATTTGCATTATTTCGTCGACTTTTTCAGCGATTGGTCAACCAGAGCGAGGTGAATCTTTAATATCTTGACCGTAAACACCACAAACTTTTTTCCAGGCTTGTACAGCGTTTTTGCCTTTTTCGTAGTAAAATTGCAAAACATTACGAATTTTTTCAGAAATTTCATTCATTTTCACAGTAATGTTACTTTTGATACGATCGACTTTTACGCGAACTTCAAGACTTTATATAACATGTTTCGGATTGTCCGATTTGGGTCAAACATTTGTTCTATAATTTGTTGCCATTTTAAAGGTAGCTTCATAATGCCTCTCTCATAGAAGTCTTGGTCCCTATTGACGAGAAACTCTAGTAATCGATTATCACAATCTTCTCGTTGTGCCAATTTCTTATCACTAAAGAAGTTTTGCAATGCAAGAAAAACGTGATAATCGCTTGGTTCCAGGTCTGGACTATATGGTGGATTCATCAAAACTTCCCAATTAAGCTTCCAGAGTTTTTGGCAAGTCACTATAGACGTGTGTGTCCTGGCGTTGTCCCGATGGAACACAAACCTCTTCTGTTGGCCAATTTTGGCAGTTTCTGTTCAATCGTTATCTTCAAACGGTCCAGTTGTATACAGTAGAGATCCGAATTTAGTGTTTGACCATGTGGAAGCAACTTATAATAAATGATTCGTTTCCAGTCCAACCAAATGCACAGCAGAACCTTCTTGGCCGTTAGTCCTGGTTTGGCCACCATTTGAACTACTTCACCGCGCTTTGACCACAATCGTTTTCACACAATGTTGTCGTATGTGACCCATTTCTCATCCCCAGTCACCATCCATTTAAGAAATGGATCGATTTCATTCCGTTGGGTCAAGGCTTCGCAGATGGAAATTCGAGTCGATGTTTCTTTGTGTTAATTGGTGTGGCACCCAACATCGAGCTTCTTTTTGAATCCAGCTTTATGCAAATGGTTTAAAACTGTTTTATGGTGAATCTTTAGCTCCTGGGCGATGCTATGACTGCTAACATGTCGGTCAACTTCGATTATTTCAGTGGTTTTATCGACATTTTCGACGACGGGCCTACCTGTGCGAGGTGCATCTTTAACATCCAAAATATCTGAACGGAATCGACGAAACCAAAATTGCACGTAATTGACTGTTACAGTATCGGCACCATAAATACCATTCACAATTTCAGCCGCCCGGCTTGTATTTTCGTCTTTATCAAAGAAGAACTGTAAAATGTCCCGAATTTTCTCTTTGTCGACTTCTATTTTTAACACCCTGTAACTCACAACTGACTGGACCAAACAAAAAACAGCAAAAGAATATTTTTAATGCGAAATGTCACCAACATAAATCTGATATTGTTTGATCGATACTTTACGAGATATCGATCACTATACAGCCATCTACCGAAAAAACAATGGATTACTTTTTCCCCAATTTAATATAATCAAGACATCCTATTTTGACAGCATCCAATTTGTGCTTTTTCGGGGAAGGCAGGGCTCCATTGGTACGCGCCGCTCCTGCAAACTCGGTCATCCTTGGCGTACGCAATTCGGATGAAAGAAAGAGATCGAGAATCGATACAACGCTTCCTCGGGGAATGCTCCCGAACCTATGAGGTCCGTCTGGCCCAACAGAGGGCGATCCGGTCCACTTTTTTCCTCGTATATTTCGTCGTTACAATTAATGTAGCAGCAGTAGCAGTCATTTTTTTCAAATATGTTAGAAATTATTCATTCCCGCCAAAAATGAAAATTATATTTCGTATTTAATATGTCACGACGAAAAAAGTGACGAATGTCATATGTTAAAAGGAACGGGGTGGAGGCAACAATAAAATGTTATTCCAGTCCTTCCAAAATCTAAAAAAAACTGTTTGGTCTAATTTTAAAAGAAGTATTTAATTTTAAGAAGTACGCGAATATTTTGTACACTCTCTATTGTTATAATGATCGTATTGTACAACGAAAAACGTGTATGAATACCAAAAATACAGAAAAAAATTAAAATTCGCAAAGGATTATATGAATAAAGAATATAACTTTGAGAAGAATATTATCTTCGTGAATGAAAATAAAATTAATATATTCGGTTAAACGGGAGAAGTAAAATTTGGCAAAAGTCAAATGATAGTGGCGAATAAAAATTTGAATTCGACCATAAACCATGACGATATAAGTGTCATATACTAATGCTATGTTTCGGTGCTTGGACTCGATGAATGAATAGATAGAATTATGGACAAATTGTTTTTCATTGAAGCATTTTAAGAAAAAATTTAAAAGATAGTGCACAAAAATGAAAAATATTGAATTTATTTATATTTCATGAAGGTAACGATTGTAAGCGCAAGACTTGTAAACTGAATTTACAACGATACAAGGGTGATTATTGTATAGTCGTCCTAAAGTGGTCCAAAGCCATTGCATTAATCGAATTTAAATTGTATAACAGAGAGTGTTTAACAGAAATTAAAAATAAAATTAAAGAAATTTAAACTATTCAATTAGAATCAATTAAAAAAAGTACTATAGATGGCGTGGATAAACAGTATATTATTATTTTAGAAAACTTAAGTTATAATGAATTATAAATAACAGAATATCCTAGCGAATATAAAATTTTAATTTTTATGGTGGTATTATACAAGTATACTTTATTTCACATTTCGTATAATTTTGAATGTGAGATCAATTTCGATCACATATTTATTTCTGTCACATGTTTACAATAAAAAAAAGTTTCTATTCCTTTAGATTCTTATATACTCTTGTATACTTTAATTTGTGTCAAAGAATCTTATGCTCTTATTGAATTTCATCAACGATGATTACGTCAATAAATACTGTTTAATAATAATAATAAAAAATGATACTTTACAAATTTCATAAAAATTACAAGTATCCACATATACTTGGGTAGGTGACATGCAAATACTGGCCCCATGTCAGCACTTCTGAGCTTGTTGACCAGGGTGCAAATAACTCTTTTGATGTACTTTGAAAATATTTGTTGGCCAGCAAACAAGATGCTCCTAGCTCTGGATACATTAGTTCTTTCAATCGGAAAAAGAAATATTTTTTAATGGTACTCATAGCGATACACAAAAGTGTTTTTTAACTTAAAATGTCCCATGGAGAGCACTCGTTGGTTGTAAGTCTCCAAATTAAGAATCAGAGGGCGGAACGGTCCGTTACTAAACGCTCGAACCTCGGATGGACATGGGGCATGCATAATTTTACGTTATACGTCATACTGCGTTCAAATACAGACCCCGATATGTAAGAACCGCCAAAGGTAGCTGCTTGATAATTTACGCAAGTACATTTATTGAAAAAAATTTACCCAACGAACATAGAGTAAGTAATATTAATATTTGCTCACCACAAAATTTATATTTTGATAAATAAAAATTTTGATTATAATTATGCACGATTAGGTAAATAGAATTTTGCAGTATTGTGTTTACGTAGTAAACAATTTGCCACATAATTGGTAATAGAAGTGACAGAATCAGCCTACAAGTCAGTAACCAGATGAGGTAATAGATAACTATAATCTTTAAAGCAAAGCCTGCTGATAGAATTAAACAGCAGATTGGTGACAGGTGATTGATAATTATTTTAAAGATTCATTTAAATGTCAGTACAGTAGACTCCCTATCCAGTCTTGCTTTAATCGGTCGTTCCAATCATTGCCATTATAATTTTTCTACAGTAATATATTATCTAGATTCTTTTGTATATAAGTGTAAATAAGAAATACTTTTTACATTTCTTATTGCTCTTAAAGCTTACATATATTTATTATTATTTATTTATATTTATTATCACCTTATCTCTCAGCTTTGGCGAGGACTCCCCCTATTTGCTCTTATACAATTTCATCCTATATTATTCCTAAATAGAACAATATAATACATATAATTTTGTGTAGAAAGAAACTTACACGTATTATAATTTGGTCAGAAGTTTGGTCCTAGATGGGCCCATTAACTCATTGCATAGAAGTCACAAATTATCTTGTATATAACCAACCAAACATTTAGTCTGAGTTACAAAATGTCTGGTTTTAATGCTTTTGTTTACACGTATATCAATGACTTAACAAATTAAAAATGCTTTTATCAATTTCTCACTTTGCCAAAATAATAAAGCCTTGTGGTAACTTATGATAGAAGAATTTATAAATGTGAAATAAAATCATGTATGTATGCATTTTACTCATTTTTCCTGATTTGCTTAAAAATGTGCTACAAATGGAAGCAAACTGTGGTAAGAAAATTGTTCTACTCAATGTATTAAGAGGGAATCTATTTTATACGAAGACTCCGAAGTCTTCTTATGACTTTTTATAATAGCAAAGGAATATTGTATAAATAAATTGTTACCATATTTACTATAAGTAGAAGCATAGCGTGAAATGCCAATACAAGATTTAAACATAAGGAACATATAGCGACTGAAATAATGTTAGGTTCACTTTATTTTTGTGGTGTAAATGCGTATTTTTCTATTTTTATAATTTGTTTAAATAATATAATTGTTAATAATATGGTTAATCCGTTTCTATTACGAAATTGGGGTTTATGTGGTGAATAGTTATAAGTGTTTATTTAAAAGTTTAACATTACAAAAACAAAGAAAATTCAGTAGTTAATTGATCGTCCGTTGTCTTTTGATGATTTTAATATTTCAAATATTCTTTGAATTTGAATTGATTCATTTTTGCAACATTTCTGTTCTTATTTGAGTCCACGCTTCTCTGATGCTATTCTTTAATTAATTTACACTGCAGTATTGTTTCCTATTATTGTCAATTTTACGAGTTAAAATGCTACAAAGGTTTTTCATGGGGTTAAAAGGTCTGGACTTGTTGATGGCCAATACATCAACTTGTACTGTACATTATTATGGTGAAAAATGGAATTTAGTAGTTATATTCATCTAGAATATAAAAAACTATTTTTGCTGTTATTTATAGGTTTAACTTTTTTAGGCGCGGTGGTATTAAAAGCGCCCCACCTCTTTAATGCGCGAATATGCACGGTGGGATATTCTTTGACCCACTTTGAAATTTTGCAATCGCCACGTGCAATTTTGTTTTCGAACATTCCGTGACTCAAAGGGTTAAAGGCATACTGTAGTAGGTCGTTAGGTTTGTTTTAATGTCAGCTACAGTATCATTAAGTTAAAAATTCTTTTCATTTAAACAATTAAAATGACTATTATTTTTTGTTTAACCATTTTTTTAGTATTTTTATATCAGGGTTTATGGATTTCTGAATACTTACTAAGTTTTGGTGGAATCATTGTTTTGTTAAATAATCGTAAGTGGCCAAAAAA
>CM052088.1:16937773-16961118 GCA_028453745.1 Agapostemon virescens
ATTGGTTAAAAAGTCATACGTGTACAAAATTGAGAGTTCTTAAACATTTCTAATAAGTAAGGTCACCTTAATATTAATACGTACTCCAATCATAGAAGGTATCAGGCGTATTTTCTACAGTCACGATTAAACTTTCTTTTTCCAAATTTGACATCGGCAGCCTATAAAATAATAAGTACATAAAGTTTCTCATACCAAATTTAGGTTCATGAATTTGTAAAATAATATAAATACAAAATTTGTTGGTTGTTATAACTTTTGAACCAATGAATTCCTAACTTTAGAATTCGCATTTCTCGTTTTCTCATCAAAATCTACGGGAACATTTTCGCTCATGAAAATAGTGATCATTTCATTTTTGACGTTTACCAAAATTGATGAATGAAAATCTATTATTCTGATTTTTGAATATTTTCATTAAAAACACATTATCAATTAATGAAGATTAAATATACAAGGTACTCGACTACAGGTGGAAGAAAATTTAAAAACTATTACTCTGTGATAATATATAATACATATATTTCTTAGCTATTAATAATTAAAAATCTGCGTAAAGTGTTGCAATCCGGTCGACAGAAAACGTTATTAAATAGCAACAGCGTATAACAATCTTAATAAAATATATATTTTAATATTGTAAATCTTATACACCTCTTTTGTTTCTTTCTGACTTTTAAACGTCATAAAGATGTGCCGTTTTCTAAAATAAGACGTTCAGAAGATGTCTTTACGAGGTCTTTGTGCTACCTGGAAATAACTGCTCTAGGAAATTATCGAATAGAAGTAGTCACTATCTTTTCATTTTGTAATCTTCACATTTGCACGTGTTTATGGTAAATTAGTTTCATTTATTCATTATGTTCATAAATATTACATGAAATCTTCACAAGTATAAGTATCCACAACAAATGTATTTACTTAAAAGAAAATTGTAGATTGCGGTTGTATAACATATTTGGGATATTTATTGATTACTGGTTACAACAATATTGAGGAAGAAACGCGAATTTATAAACTGGATACACAATTTATTGATATAGCACTGCGCGATAGTATTAACCTCATCTATTCAGAATCAAGATTGCATACAGACGCTAATATTTCTTCTCGAAAGTTCTTCCTCAAAAAATTATTGAGAAAAGCCAAGTATTTAACTGTTGCACATCTCAAGAAAGTATTGTTATTTTTTAGCAATCCAAAACAGACATTAATATAGGCATTTGGTATATTTGAAGCAATTGGTACGAAAACTAAAAGTTTGCAACAACTTTTTGATGTACTGTTTACAATTAAACCGACCTTCGTACAAAACGAACCCAATTTTATTAATTATCAAGAAAAAAATATCTCGACTGGCAAACGCAACGCTAAATGCTTTTATAAGAGAACATCAATATTTTTTATTTTCAATCTTACAAATTAAAAACATTCGTTGCAAATGTTTTTCTTTAACAAAACTATATCATCGTTATATATTTTAATTATTAAATAAAGACTGTTTGAATATCATTATCTTTTATTTCCTAATTACAAAATATTTACAGTGGCTCGCATTAATATTCGGACACTATCATACTCGAGAAGTTTTTGCTGTAAATCTCCACTGTTAATGGACTTAGAAAATTCGTCGTTTTGTAATGATAAAAAATACTTATTTTAAATGCTAGAAACATAGTCTTTATTTATTTAATTTGTACACTTCTGGCGTTAATCAATGTTAAACAAAATAATGCTCAATTTTGACGTCGCAAAAATATTCGGACATTCTGTACGTTTCGCAGTTTAACCGTCCTGTTAAGCCAGGCACGGTGTTCGGTTTGTATAAATAAGATGTAAGCACTATCTGGTAAAGTTAGTTTTATTTCTAACTTTGTTCGTATCGTACGTATTAGTTGTGAAAATGTCACATAAAGGTAAAAATACACCGTTCGATGTACGTCAACATGTTATTTATAATCACGAGAAAGGGAAATCATACCAAAAAATCGGTACATTATTACAATTGAGTAAGAGTACTGTAGTGGGCATCATACGAAGATATAATCTTGAGGATAGAATCGAATCTATTCCTCAGTGTGTTCGTTCAAAATTACTTTACGTTCATGACAAACGTAAAATTATTAGAAAAGTGAAAAAAGCCTAGTTCAAGTGCCCCGAAATTGTCTGCAGAATTACTCGAAGAAGCCGGAAAGAAAGTTCATTGTGATACAGTCCGTTGAAAGTGGATACCATGGCAGAATTCCACAAAAAAATCATATACTAACGATGTGAATCGAAAGAAAAGATTACTGTTTGCCAAGGAATGCATTTCTAAAGAAGAAGTATGGTGGAAAGATGTAATTTTTGCAGATGAAAGCAAGAACAATATTTTTGGGTCTTACATGGCGTAAAGTCAATGAAGAGCTTCATACTAAAAATCTCAGAGCCACCCTGAAACACGGTGGAGGAGGTGTAATGCTTTAGGGTTGTTTCTCGGTTGCTGAAATGGGCGAATTAGTTTTCATTGATGGAATTCTGGATACGAATAAATATTTACATATTGTGAAATGAAATTTAATAAAAATTGCCACTAATATAAACATTCACCATAGGTTTAAATTCTATCAGATAATGATCCGAAACACAAATCACGTGTAGTTGAAGAATATTTATTATCTAATTATCCAAAAGTATTAACAATAAAAAATTTATGGGATTATTTAGATAGTCGAATCAGAATATTACCGATAAGGTCGAAGGAAGTATTAAAATTACGATTGAGTGTAGAATGGTCACGTATTCCGCTAGAATATTTATATAAAGTTATTTCTAGTATGCCCAAATGATTGAAATATGTAATTAAATAACAGGGTAATCCAACATAGTATTACAATCGATGTCCTTTTGTTGAAGTACAAGAACATTTCTAATTACAAAATTATTTTGTAAATATTTTATTAATTAACTAATTTCAAGATAATAAATTTCTCTTTCTCTCTCTCCAGTACGTTATCTTCAGACTAAAGGATTTCCAGCAAAACCACAGCTTCTCCACGCTTGAAAGCAAATGTAAAGACGGTGAGTTTCATTATCTCCTATGTAATACGATATAAATATACTTTTTCACAACCATACATTATAAATGTAATGGATAATTAAATATACAAATTTCTTTGCAAGTGCCTCTCTAACCAATAATATCAGGTACGAAACATGAAACCGGATTTTTAAATAGAAAATACACGTTCTGTGTATGAAAATATTATACATATTTTATTTGAAATATTGCCCATCAGTATGGGCAAGTGATACATGTTGTCTATCCCTTTGACAATTTGTGGATGCCACGCCAAAAAAACTGTTCTTCTTTTGAGGCAAACTAGTCAAAGAGCCATTTTTTGTACATTTTCATAAGATGTGAAGCACTGCTCAGCAAGTACGTGTCCAATAGTATAAATAAATAATTATAAATAACAAAAAAGTAATAATCGGATAAAGCCAAATCTGGTGAGTAAGCTGCATGCGAAAGTACTTCCCAACTAAACGTCTTAATCGTTTTCTTGACCGGTTTTGCGGTGTACGATAGTGCATTATCATTAATCAAAATCACTTTGTGTTGCCTATTTAGTTATTCCGGTCGCCTTCTGGATCTTTTCCGGGGCTTTCAAACGTACGGAGACAGCTTGTCGTGTCGCATTTAACTGATCCGCGAGTTGTTACGTTTGAGCGTCATCCTCATCCAACAATGCTTGCAATTCTCTGTCTTCAAACTTTTTCGGTGATCTTCCACGTTTTTCGGCTTTCACGTGAAAATTGACACATTTAAATTTTTTAAACAACTCAAAACACTGTGATTTAATAAAAGCATGTTCACCGTAAACTTCGACAAGCGTTCGATGTCATTTTGCAGCAGTTTTCTTTAAATGGTAACAAGAAATCAATGTTGTCCGCAAATCGTAGTTTTTAGGCAGAAAATTCGACATATTGAATGCTATTAAAAACTATGCTATTGTATGAAACTTCTATAGTTGTGAGATGAAAATCTTTATGAAATGTCAAAATATGAAAATGGCGTCAATGACGCGGTGTCACGGTAATTACATTGACAGCTAGTATAAGAATAACGTAATTCGGAACCTACACAAATAATAAAATATTTTTCACGTTTGTTTCTTTCGCTGTACGGTCGCCACGGATTGTACCAAATTATTCTTCAATCTACTTGGGGAGATAGACATTCACGCGCGCACTGAAACACTGATAGTGTTATGGGACTGCGAACCGAAATAGCAATTTCTGTATTCTTCTTTTTCATCTGATATCACCATGGAAAATACAATATACCCGTAGTCGATCACCCTGTAGATTGGGAGTATTGTGCGAATAGTATTGTTGTATAAACGGTTCAAATGAATTGAACATAAAATATAATATATATTCTTACAACATCATAGATTATAATACATATAAAATGAATAAATAAATAAATAAATAAATGAACAAACAAACATGCAGTAGTTACCGTTAGAACATTCAATGATTGTATGTGGCATGTGAGAGTCAATCAATAGGTAAATTGTTTTGAAATAATTTACTAAGTTGTTAACGTTACACCAGTTCGATAAGTTTTTACATTTGACGCTGACTTTTTAAGAAAACGATCCATTTAAAATCATTTCTGTGTAAAATATTTTATACTTTTAAATCGTCAAACATACAACGACTTAATTAATATACAAGAAAATATATAAATTGAGGATACATAATTATATTCTTCAGCGGTTCCTTGCTAATTTTTATGACCTTAGAATATATTGTTCAAGTCATTATTCCGAGCAACAACCCTTTACATGTTACCGCCGCTCGAGTTTAGTTTCCAAAATATTTGCAAAAACAGATGTTTAAATATTTGCTTTAATTTTATGTTTTAGTTAGATCTGGTTAAGGTGTGGGTTACATTTATAGATTTTTAAATAGTCTTGCTAAATGTTTGCCCGAATCTCCATTCTATTCGATCTTCTATCACGAGGAGGGCGATAAAAATAAAACTGCAGGTCGGAACAGAAGGAACGCGAATTCTCCGACTGGCCCAATACTCGTAAACCACAAAAACTTTAGAAAATAAGTAGCATGAACTGGTCCCAATGATCGCTTATCCTCGACTTCGGTTCACTGGACATGCGATCCGTGAACTTTAAAAAGCTATAGTTTGGTGAGTGGACAGTTGAAAGAAATTCCGATAATATTAGATAGTCGGAAAAGTATTGAGAAATTTTTGTAATTTTTTAATTAAATGACTCTTATTCGAAATGAATTTTATTCAAGAATATATTGGCCATTGTTATTTATGACTTTCTGCCATTTTTGGGGTAGAGTGTTAAGACAAGAAAGTTTAAACATATTAGACCGTTCACGTTTTACCTACCGACACCCGTCGCCCAACATACGTCACCACCAATCGGGAAAACCCGCACTCCCACTACCCTTAATGCTCCAAACAAAGGACGAAAATCTAGCACCACCATTGGCCAATACTTGGTCACGAAAGTAGTATATAAGCAGCCAATGTATCCATAAAAATCATATTCGATCAAAATTGAGGCTATTCCTGATGTTGCAGAAATCTTTACAAGTTTTTTGAAAATTTTCTTGTAACAATTAACAACACTCTACTCATGTCAATCCTAAACCCCTCTATATTCACCAAAAATAACCATTCTCATTTTAAAGGGTAATGAGCATTCGGGTAACTTTAAAATCAAACCCTCATTTTTAAATTTTCGCAGGTCCATCCTGCTTAAAAAAAGACAAAACAAAAATCAGATTCGATCAAACAGCTCACGCTGAAACTTGTACAGTACAGAAACGCAGAATAAACTTCAACCAATACCTACAAGTTGATCGTCTCTCACGAGTTCAGAGTCATTCAATCCCACACCAGTGGGTAGTCCTTCGAAGTCAGTAGGCACCAAGTGCAATATTTTGAGGATTTTGTTCACTACAGTGAATGAAGCCTTAACATAGAGCCATAATCCATTCGGAATAGAACTTCTGTAGTTTATCGGTTAAAAACTTGGCCAAGTGATTTTCATAGTCCTTTTTTGGATCTAACTTTTTACCATCAAAATAGTTTTGCAGAGAACGAAATAACCGATAATCTGATGGAGAAATGTCTGGGCTATACGGTGGATGCATCAAAACTTTCCAGCCAAGCTAAAAAATGGTTCGATTTCATTACGTTTGAGCAATGATTCGCAGATGGAAACTCGATCCATCAAATTTTTCTCTGTTAAATCATGAAGCATCCAAATACCAACCTCCTTTTTGTATCCAGCCTTCTGCAAATGATCCAAAACGGTTGAATGGTGAATGTTTACTACCCTAGCATTATTTTATCGACTTTTTTTTAGTGATTGGTCGACCAGAGCGAGGTGCATCTTTAATATCGAAATTTCCAAAACGGAAGAGAGCAAACCATCTACATACTGTTGCATTTGATAAAGCATCTTGAACGTAAACACCACAAATTTTTTCTTGGGCTTGTGCAGCGTTTTTGCCTTTTTCGTAGTAATATTGCAATACATAGCGAATTTTTTCAGAAATTATTTCATTTTCACACTAATGTTACTTTTTACACGATCGACATAATACAAAATTGTCTTCATGAAAATTGTAAACTCAAATGTCACCTCTCAAATGTGCGTCAGTCAGTATGATGCAATGATTAGTGTTGCTCAATACTTTTCCGACTATCCAATATATCACCCGTATGTAGGGTGGTGTAGTTTCGGTTAGGTACACATACGCCTTTCAGTCGGAGTCAACCACTGTCAGAACGTCTTAAAATAATAATAATGTTACCGAATATTGATTGAGACTAGAATATCTGCTTGTACATCGATACAATTGTGAAATGATCTGAGCTACGGGATTTTTTTGGTAACGACGTTGTAGCAAGAACAGAGGAGTCGGTTGACGGACTACGCTGTGTGGGGACATGGCACGGATTCCTCGCCTTAGAAAAAAATTGTATTCGTATTGATAATGTTTTAATAATGTCGCGATTATGCGGTCGCCCACGCAACAATAATAACAAAAACCACAATAATAATGGATCCGGTTTATGTTCAATATAAAAAAATACAAGTTCACTTTTTCATTAAGTATTGCTTTCAATTATTAACAAAAATTGTAAAAATTTTAGTCATTATGTAGAAAAATCCAACTATTCTTTTATTACTATTAGAATATGTTGTATGCGAAGGTGTCACGTCGGTGATACCTTCTTCTCAGTGTACTAGGATTGTCACTGAGCACCTTGGGTCGCGTAATAATTACACAATTGTATTGGTTGCGGGTTTTCTTTATTTCCACTTCGTAACGTTCGCGATTTCTATGTCGAGTTCTGTTATGTTCGTGATGTCTGTATTCGTCTGTTTGTGATTTCTTGTTAGTCTTGTTCGTGTTGTCTCTGAGATCTAGTTCGCGTTTTCTGTGAGTTCTCTGTATGATCTGATGATTCTTGTTGCCTTCTGTCCGTCGTCACCTCGGTTTTGTCGTGATTGGTTAAGGGTAGTTTTTAGTGGAGGAATGTAGCGTTTTTTAATTGGTTATGGAAATGATGGAAGGAACGTGCTTGAGGGTGTACATCTGAAGGAGTGGGAAATGGTCAGTGCTTGACGGAGTATATCTGAAGGAATAGGAAATGGTGTCAATGAGGGATTATCGTGGTTTATTGCAGGATTTGTCTGCGTGTCTTCACGTGCGTCGCACGTGGGGTCCGTTCGTCGGAGTAAAAATTGTCCGCGTGCGGCGCGGGTCGTAATTCGCGCCTTCTACCTGCCTTTCATTGTATGACTTACACATTTCTGAATGCAGAGTTAGGCACGGACAACCTTCGGTGTTGCCGTCGCAATAGAGTAGTCTAGAATTGTCTAGACAACAGATCGAGTAGAATACTTTAATTTCTGAGATACTTATCGAAGAATTAAATAACACATTAAAAGTCACGCAAATTTTGGGCACTTCGGATAAATTTCATTTATTTCATTCGTAGAAATGATTAACGTTTTTAACCCCTAGACTACTGTGAGTGCCTACAGGCGCTTATTCCACTATGGTCGTCTAAGACTGACGGCGCCTAAAGCCGCTTGACGCAGTTTTATTAATATAAATATGTATGTAATTTTGTATTAATAAATAATAAATATGTAAATTTTATTTACATTTACTGAAACAAGTTTTACACAAATATCGCTCAGGTAGAACACATGATTGTAAATCAAAAGGTGGAAATCCTAATAATCAGGTTTTTCTCTTAGCACAAAGGCATTTTCCGTTTTCATCCGTAATAAATACAGCAATTTGGAAAAACGCAAGACACAAATGTGTATTGTGTCGAAAACGTAACAAAAGAAATGAAACGCATTACGAATGTAAGAAATGTGATGTTGGATTATATCTATGTATCGAATTATATCACACTCTACTAGATTATTAAATATATTGTGAAAAAAGCTTTACATTAATATTAAATTTTTCATATTTATAGTAGCAATTCGGTTCAGAATACAAAGAAATAAATAATATTGTTTTAATATAGCGAAATTCAGTTGTTTGATTATTGAAATATGTTTTCATACAAATGCATCCCTACCAAAAATTTCGAGTTTTCGGCGTATGTCGTAATGTATGGTACGGCCGGTGCGTCTCAAAGTCTACCGTAGTCAAGGGGTTAAAGAAAATCATTAGTTGCAGGATAATGAAGTTCTCACCTCATACCATAGTCTACTTAATTTCGGCTGTAATAAATTGATGTTCAATGGAATTAATTTAATAATCATTGTAGGATTCGAGTGACACGCACATATGTGAGAACGAGAGAGAGATTTGTTACGATTAATAAGAAATTTGAAGACACGTATGTGACTGGAATGTGAATGGCTTTTGGTGTTTGCAATATAAGGAGGTCTCGCGAAAACCTCGGGAGCATTCGGCGTTGAGACTGAGAACTGGCGAATAAATATATTAAGCAGCATTTTTGAGTGTCGTTCTATTTCCGGAACGTGAGCCGACTGTTCCAATCCCACATCATTTTTTGTTGGAAGTTTCTGCTTATTTAAAAGCAAAATATTAATCTCGCACAGTGTGTTCATAAGCGTATAGAAGAATTATATCAAGCGATGTTACGATTCTTAGAATGAACGTTTAGGTTACAGCCAATAAGTATAAGGGGTTTGAACAAAACCTCCGTCTATACGGCGAGATCAGTTCTATCTAGTTCAGCTTTGTCAAGCTTCAATCCTTTTTGGCGGCATGGCGAAAGGAGAGAAAGGGAAGCGAGCTATCGTCCATCTGTTGACGAGTGTCGGAGGTAGAGCCGTCGCATCTTCTTCATGTAAGTAAACAAATGATTTTCATCGATCGGATATAATCACAGACCTGGTTCAATTCACTTTTGAATTGTGCGCGGCAGATTTAGACGATGTTTATAAATATCTCGGAAACCTAGGTCTCGTATCGGTAACGTGTTCCGGAGGAAGTTGTTCAGAATTACACTTGAGATAACATATTTGAAGCTCATAAAAATCGGTATGGAATCCCGTTTCCAGATTTTTATCTCATCGAGATAAAAATTGTCGAGAAAGTACAGGCCTTCCTCCCACTATGAAGGACTGATTCTGTCATTAGGAAAATATAGAGATAACTATGGCCATCTTAACATTTTTTGCAAACACCTTAAAAACCAAGGTCGTACAGCTGTAACACATATAGAAAAAACTTGTTCGTAATGACGACGATGACAACATATTTTAAATTCGTCGTAATCGGCGAGAACCCGTTAAAGCATATAATTACCAAATTGAGAATTTTTAAGAATAATATTTCGTGCTATAATTAACCAAAATCACATTAGTCCTGTATTTTTTAAATTCAAATTGAAGAGTACAAAACATGAGATTGCTAAGGAAAAAATAGTTGCATTATAGATATATTCTGTTGTTCCTTAATTACAATTCATAATTGTAGTATCTACTACAACCATCGTTATATTTTGCGTATAATAAATATTAGTAAATTCAATGGATCAGGTAATCAGCACATATTTTGTAACTTTTACCTTTTATTTCATAAGGTAAGTTAATTTTTATTTAAAGATTCTTGTAATTATTATTAATCACAATGCAAAATGTTTGGAGAAATGAAAAAGGATTAGATATGATTTTCATTCGGGTAATCGTTGCAATTCATTTTAATTTTAATTCTAAGTCACTTATCATGAGCGATTATCAACTGTATGGATATTATGATTCGAATATTGCTAAGAGACCGTCATTCTGGTATATATTGTTGGTAAATAAAACTATCATTAGTAAGAGAACGATGGTTTCTCAGCAATATTCATTAATGCATTAAAAAATAGGCAAGCAACTGAAAAAAGTTAATTACGTCAGAATTGTGCTCCTCGAAACTGTTCGAGTTTCATTTATATAGGTTTCTTGCAACGACTAACAACGACAAAAGTTAGTATGATCATTTCAAGTGAAACATCCTCTATTTCGATCACTGTGAAAATAGAAAGAAGAAATCATCGGCAAAAATTACTTGTCGACAAGATACTCAAGCAAATACTCGTATTTGTCAAAAAATTCCAATTGATAGCAACCCAATAGAAAACCCTCATAATCCACTATCGGAAGCTTCTAATACATTGTAAACGTGTCTATAATGAACTAACGTTTTAAAAATAGAATTCACAGATCACACGTATTACGAGAGCAAATCCTAGCAGTGTCGAAATATACTCTTCAAATATTGACTCGGGTTTAATCGATTGAGCAAACGACACAAATCGTTCCGATTCCCTCTACGAATTTTAGTCTTTGTTGCATTCTACTTTCGAACTTATTTATCACTGGTTGTTCAGGGCACGCAAGGTAATTGCTCGTATACGAGACACATGCCAATATTGTCCTCTAACGTGGTTCCTGTGTCCTGCCCAGGTCCAAAAGCGACTCTTATGCGAAAGGGCGTTGCCCAAGTCTCCACGCGGCACTTTCCCTCTTCGTCCAGCTCGTTTTCATCGCACAGAGAATTACCACAATGTTCAAGATTGCAAATCCCGGCCTCGTTATTCCCAGGCTGTAACAGAATTTTTTAAATATTATTCTATAGAACTGACTAAAACTTCAGGGTCAAATCGCGTAATCGTTTATAATACATCAAACGTATTTCTTTAAACATTTTTAGCTCTTTGCACACGGAAATCTTGTTCGATTTTCTTTCCAACAACTCTCTTATTTTAAGTGTTTTATTTAAAATTCGTTTCGGTTAAATGTTCCATCTACATATTACGTATAAACTATTTGATATATGAACAAATGGTTAAAACAAAGATTGTACGGTTTCAAGGGCTGCGTGCAGTATAGTAATTACATTTTTTCTGTTTTGCTTTTTTATCGAGATATAAAGATCATCTTGAGCTTTTTTTATAGTAAAGGATGAATTTTTATTTTACGGTTGAAATGATTGCCGTGCGAGTTAAGTGTGCAGAAGGTAGTGTTCTTCAAAAGTTAGTTTCTTACGTTTTATCGCAAGGAATACTTCAACGTGTACCTTGAACTTATCGACTGCACAATCGATTAGGCAAATGTATTCATTGCCATGGAGAATATTTTGTGCGTTGCATGCATTAAATATCAATTATAGAAAATATCTCAGTAACTATTAGTTTTTCAATCCATACTCATCCCTTTTCAACCTTTAGATTAAAATTTTTATTTTATGATAAAGGAACTCAAAGTGACCTTTATATCGCGATAAAAGAGTAAAACGTAAAACAAAGTAATTATTACGTTGCGTGCTATTCTGGAAATCATAAGATTTTAGTTTCAACCATATTTTCATGTATCAAATAGAGTAAATGTAATGTATAGGGGGCATACTTAGTTAAATCGTCCTGTATATATACTTCAAAAGACGGTTCCACTTTAATACTGGTTTTAAACAGTTTCTTTTACTAATTATTTTGAAAATAGTTAAATAAGTGTATATTGTTTATCTATGTAAAAAATTAAAAGTATAAAATACAATGCATATTTAAACAGGCAATTTAAAAATATAAAGTCACTTGAAGTAGAAGTTTTTGGAAATAAAATTAATGTCATTTGATATAACATTTGCAAAAGGTTAAAACGGTTTATTTATGAACATTATGAACACGAACAAAAAATTTACTAAATGCAGAAAATATTTCTGCAACCTTTCTGTTGCAGATTCGAAACTTGTTGACAAATCTATATAATTTAGTATACAGGGTGATCCGCATAAATAAAGCCACTTCGATACATTTCGAATTATGACGAAGCATAAAACATTTTGTATATAATGTCAGTGGTATCAAAGAATCAACGTACTTTTTTAATACATTTTTTGTATTATACAGTATATCCGTTCGAGACATATGTTCAGACACGTGTAATATCATGACCTTGGCCAAATCTTGATCTTTAAAAATTACAATTTTATGTAAAATAGACGTAAAGAAAGTATTTGTTATCACACTAACAGAAATATCTAAAAAAAACTCTCTATGAGGAAAGAAAGAAATACAAAAGTATTCTATAATAAAATAAGTAAACCTTTGACTCTAGATTTTCAAGTTAAGTGCATTTAGTCGATTATACTTTCAGAACATGTATATATTTACAATTTATAAGCAAATGAAGCAATGCTATTAGCGTCTAATTTCGTGTATAAAATTATACTACGTTAACTTTGTAATTTTAAACTTTGTCAATGCTATTTGTACGGATGAAATAAAACTATAAGTATTATTATAAGTATTATTATGATTACATATAATTATTATATGATACATTGAAAAGAAAATTTTATACAAAAAATGCTTTCAGAAATAACTAAACAGTTACTTGGCTAACAATGCAATATTTATATTGTTGGAAGAAGATTTAATGTTTCGTTTGTAAATACGCAATGCTATAAGAACTTGTATTATTGCTATTATAAATTACGCGTGTCTATTGTACAGTTTACAATTTATGTTGTACAAAGTCAATTACCGACTGAATGGTGACATATTTTAGCACGTTACTGGTGGGAATATAAAACACGGTGTCTCATCCTTTGACATCTGTATAGTAATTTTTCGCATTGCAGAGCACATGCGGACTTGCATTATGCATATTGCACCTGGAGCTTTATTCGCCATCATGAAAAATGGACGAAGTTGGTATGTAGTTTAATTTAAAGCGATCCATACCCACACACAACACGATTTATTGTACAAATCAGAATAGATTTGATCTAACATTATAGAAAGGTGACTGTTCTATTATCCGAACCCTTATTCCCCACTGATTAGTGCAGGTAATGAATTCGGTAAGTAATTATAATGCATATATATTATATTATTAGTATATTATATAATGTAATATTTAATACTATATTTCATATCATCTGAATCAGAAAACTTTCATGCACACTATAATAATTGTTGGATTAGTATTAACCCTAAAAAGGCGAGCACTTGCCTTAGTTTCTTGTGTACTTTTTTTGTAATTTTAATACAGTTAAAAAAAACGCACCATCTGATTCTCCATATTATTGTAAATTGACTACAAATGTGTCTGAATAGTTTGAAAATAAAATTTTTCTTTCAATTTTTGAATTTAAAAAATATATATTTCTGGTAAGGCGTGTGCGAAGTTCTATAGTTCACGTTAATAAATAATAGCTTATTAACTCTATAAAATCCAAATGTTCGTGATTAGATACATATTAACGGAAGTATTTTACGTGGTGTATGAAACTTTGTATATGCACATAACATATTTAAATCTACAAAAGGCATCTTTTAACTTTTCATTACAAGTACACACATATAAAAGTTAAAAATTGTGACTTTTACTATTTTTTTCGTAATTCAAATTAATAGCAACTTAAACGAAATTATTTATATATTACCTAGTAAATCTGTGTGGCATCTCAAAAATAGTCAAAAATAGTAATCAAGTCGTTTGGTGGAATTTTATAAAAGTTATTTGGTTCTAAAAAGTGTGGGAATACTTTATTCACCCACCGTGTTCGTGGCGTATTCGAGAACAGTACGTAATATCAAAACGTAAATAAACTGAAAAATCCTATTGTCGCGAATGGAACAACTTAGATAAAAAAAATATAAAGAATCTATACAAATCAGTAGCAAATCGCACAGAGATGATAAAGAATAAAGGGGAATGTACTTGCTATTAAATATCAGTACATAACATTGTAGGTTACAATTGTATATTCGTTACTGTCTTTTTACTATGCACGTGCTATCATTTCGTTCTCGAAATAAAACAATTTTTTGTTACTCTATACGAAACCTCGCAATAGCTTATTTTCAACGATCCGTATATTCCAAATTCTTCTAATCTTCTAATCTTTGGACATTATTCGTTCAAAATCTTCTAATCTTTGGAAATTATTCGTCCAAAATCTTGTAATTTTTGAACATTATTCGTCGTTGAAAGAAAAGTACACGTGTGTTATTGAGAAAATAAAAAAGGACACGCCTGGGCTATCATATTGACGAGAAACGTAAGCAACATTTCGGTCCCATAGTTTTTACATGTATGGAAACACAACTGTACTTTAAAAAGATATATCTCTCTGATTGATTTGAAATCAATATCTGGAATAGTTTCGAAGAAAATCTTGCAACACTTTAGGTGGAACACTCTGAATACCCGTAGAAATGGCTGAACTTCAAACTATTGGATTTCTCGTAATCTCGTTACCGTAGAAAAGGAAGCAAAACTTCGACTTCCCTCCGGTATTTACTACCATCCCCGCAAATAAACCACGAAAATACTACCGTAATAAATTCCTCGAAGTCACAAGGGATGAGCACCCTGTTTCTGCAACGTTCTTGTCCGTATGACGCCGTGTTCGAGTCCATCCCTTGTTCCATGAGACTTGACACGTTCATCGAGGTAGCGGTATCTTGGTCCATGGGATTCGTTCCTGATCCTTCGATATTCGCGTCGGTATTATTCGCGAAAATCTCATCGTTGGTTGCGCTTTGCGCGACCGCGTTTCCGGTATTAGCCGAGTTTTCATCGGTGGACGACACGTTGGCGTTAGTGCCGTTCGCATCGGTGATCTGCATCCTAGGAGGACCGATTCGAAATGAGTCCGTGGTGCAAGGTGCGTAGGAGATTCCGCACATTCCTCTCTCTTGGCGGATGCAAAGCAGATAATCTTGGTCGGCGAGGAATCTGCCGTTCGACAAATAGTTCAGTGTTTTCAGGGTGCCGTTTGCTCCCTGAAAATACTGCAGACAACCGGATGGCGCACGCTGCTCGAAGGCCAACTGGACGATCCGTATCTCCCACATCCGAGGCTGCAATCTATTCGGCAGTCTGATGTCCAGCGTTAAGGGCTGATCATCGTCGACGTCGACGTATACTGTAAAAAAACGATCAGGACGGATGATCTTGCGCCAAAGACTCTCGCGAAGAAGATCGATCGGATAGGAAGCGTCAGATTTCTCTGACACCCCTATCGGGCGCCAGCTCTCTGGGAAGTATTGTCTTTCCGTACTCGCTCAGCTTTACTTTTCCTTTTCCTTTCATTCTTTTTCGTTAAACTCTAGTTGAACAGATTGGTTGTTACATACAGATACAGTGGCGGATAAAAGAACATTTAACATTCGAATTTCTGATACACCCTACTTTTCATTTAAATAGCAAATATATTCTTAAAAAAAAGTGCGAATAAATAACGAACACTCTACTATATAAACTCTAAGATATGTACAGCGGAACGTAAAATATTTGAATACACAATTCCTGGGTCTCGAGATATTAACGATATTTAACTTGTTGTAATTTCGTAAAAACAATCGTACATAATAATAATAATAATAATAATATAACTTCGCGTAGCATTATTCATTTTCCTCTAAGATATTTTTACATGATGTAGCAGGTGGGAAAATAGAGACACATTTTTCCTAAAAAATATTATGAATTTAAATCGCTGTATAAAATTTCTTTTTTACAGCGAAAATTGAAACATTGGTGTATGATCATTTTTCACTGTTTTATGCAATAAAAATAAGAACCAAGTTCGGCGGTGTAAAACCTTCATATTCTTACGAAATATCTTATAACATACGACTCTCTGTAAACTTAGCTGTACACCTTCCACTTACACTTTAATATACGATTCAAATACGAGCATCACGTTTCTTCGCTTCGATGATTAATTCATAAAAGAGGTTTTGAACGTTTTTATAGAACTTTCAATTAATAGCATTTTGAAGAAAAAATATGTCATCGGTTTTCCTCCTGTCGAGTCGTGCGAAATCGTCTTAGGTAAAAATGAATGATGGTTGGTAAAAGCGAATATCTACAGCTTTATAATAATACCAGGCGTGTTATTATACTATTTGTTTTATCAAAATCACTATTGTTTAAATATCAATGCGTTTTTTTGGATTGAGAGGGTTTAAACAAATTTTAGATACTATGTATATGTATGTGTATGTAGTTTCTTTTTACCGTATTCTTTGAAATTCTTATTCAACAAGAGTTGAATTTTTTCATTTATACGATATCAAATTGCTTTTACTCATTCATCTGTATTCACATAAAGCATTAACAATCCATTTAGCTCAACAAGTACAGCGGATAAAAGCAAGTTTCAAATTTTTTGCACTATAGTGATTCGAACGTGTCAACATTTTTCTTCATTTTTCTTTTTTGTAAGATATCGATCCCAAGCATATTTTCAAGGTGCATCTCGTGTTTTTTTTAGGAAAGAAGGAATTTAAAAACTAGAGTGCCAACCACAATCCTTGCATCTGAATCCCATTGAAAGTGTCTGGACTATTTTAGATGAGCAAATTTCCTTCGGTGCTCGTACTAACAAAGAAAGTATTATTGTGGAAATACATTAGAGTACTTCAAACGAAATCTACTAAATATAAATATTGTACATTTATTTTAAAATGAAGTAGTATTCTATTCGATTGCAACCAATATACATATAAGCACTTCTGATAAATATAAATTTTCTTCCCTGTTCTGTAAAATTATTACAGACAAAGAGTTATAATTATTGTAATCATTTAGACAATCTTCCGGGAAAGGGCTAATTAATAGTATGCCAAATATGCTACAAATTATAATAGACAGCAATGAATTATGAAATATAATTTTTCAAAAAAAGTAATTAGGTTGCCACAATACAACGGGTGAGATTTCAAAAAATGTAGCGATTCTTGTTCCGACTAGAAAATTCTGCAAATCTCGTTCCTTTACTTTTGTATAAATATATTCAGAATAAGTTCACTGGAGGGAATCCGTTATACTATACTTTTACTGTAACAACCATACTGATTTGTTTATGATTCCTTTTTTTACTGACTTGTACTCTTACACTGCTCTTATATTTATACTCTTACCTGTTACACTATTACCGTCTCTTTACTATTCTCTTATTAACCGTTATTCTCTGGTATACTTACAAGGGAACATATTTAGATGCGAAAATCCGATTTTGATGAAACTTACGGGAGTTTATAGTTATATTGTTTAAATAAAAAACATTTGTTAAAATTTTCTTGCGCGACTACATTTTCCATTACAAAACACACAATTTAACAAAAAATTCAAATTTTTCGACCTCTGGTTTTCGAGATATCTCAAAAATATGGTTCTGACCCCCATCTTTGAGGGCTGTTTTCACCCCTTCAAAGTGAATGGTTGTCGATAAAAAAAACACATCAAATATTTTTCAAAGAACTATAAGCTCCCATAAGTTTCATCAAAATAGGATTTTCGCATCTGAATATGTTCCCTGTTTAGACTGATTCTTTATTATTCACTTATTAACTATTATTCTGTTATACTGTTACTTGTTGACTGCTTTTTATTAACCGATTGTCGAGGAAAGAAGAAGGGACTTAAGCGGTGGGGGTTTTGGAATCGTAAGGGCTAGTAAGTGAAATTAGAATTTTGGGAACGTTCAAGTATAACGCGGCAAGAACAGAGGTTGAGGATGAGTCAAGGGTGAAATCATAGGTTTGTGGAACATTTTAGGATGTTTGATGAGAAGGCGATGATATGACGTTGGTTGATAATAATAAATGATCGTGAAATAACGCTGGTACACGGTGTAGTGGACCCCTTGGAGAAAAGTCAATCGGACTCAGGTAGGAGTATGGCCGGCGGGTTAGGACATTTGGTCGCCAGGCCCAAGCTCTTTCCGAGCGCACATTTAGACGCCGGATGCCGATCCCTACCTGGTGTGCACATTTGGCGACCAGGTTCGAGGTTTTTCCTCGGCGTGCACATTTGGCCGCCAATCCTCGATTTTCACCAGGACACGGCTGGTCGGTCCAAGAACACGAAATTTTTCCAAAGGACCCGTACAGGAAAACGATATCCCCACCCCAGAAGTTTCCTTGTTTGAAGAAAATTTCTGGGGGACACGGGGTAGATAAAAGCGAAACTCCGATGAATGATTGAAGTGAGTTGTTCATCCGCAGAGTAGCACCGACGTATCGATGTCAGTTTGTTCCTTTTGTTATTGTTATGTTTGGTGATTTCGTTGTTTGTAAACAAGTAGTAGAAATCCATCTTAATTAACAATTCGTCTAAACACGGTATAACATTAACAATAACAGTAATAATAACGGTAATAACAATGATATTAATAATAATACATCCAATTCGAAATAAGGCGGCATGGTAGGATGTAACAGTGAACTTAAGACTTTCTGGATTTCAGACCCAGATATATTTTTAAACAGAATGAAAAGTAAGTCACGAAAATATAATTTTTTACGTAAAAAAGTACTCGAATGTAAGCATGTTAACGTTTCTTGTGCCTGTAACGTCTTCAGTTATATTCCACAGGTTTTCATGTAAAAATTTACCAATTTGATATTTACACTGATCGATACCTCCATAAAATTATTTCTCTTAGAAACATGATCCTCGATAATTTCCTAATAATTTATAACGGTATTAAGCGATGTGGCAGTGGCATATAATGGCATATGCGGTATAACAATGGTAGGTATAGCAGCCTGGCCACTGTTCATACCGCGTCGACCGTCCAAGGGGATGTATCGCGATACAACATTCGCTTCAAATAATTTTAGTTACGACAATTTCGAAGAGTCTATTTCTTTTAAATATTAAGTTTGCGCAGTACCTAAAATCTTTAAAAATTAAATAATCGTAAATTGAAAATATTAGAATCCATTGTTTAGGTGGATGCGGTAAACCTAGTGTTAAAAACACGTCCGCGAAGGGAGCACTTGTGGCTGTATCCTTGTCTTATCAAATTTTTAAATTTTAACCTTGTGTGAAAACATAAACACATTTGTTTAAAACGACCAATTTAATCTACATACTCTAAATATTGAAATAAACATTGAAAAAAAAAAATGTTTTCAACCGACATAATTTTTATCAGATACTCTTTCGTTTTAACTGTAAGCTCTTAAAAACTCATCTCCATCGGTTCGTTACTTCGGCTGTTTGTAAAATTAATAATTTTTAGAATTACGAAAAATCCTTTGAGATTCGTCCATACCTTGCTAAAACGTTACGACAAATTCAAATCTGAACAAAATCCAAAACACTAATTCGAAAAGTGTCCGAATTTGACATATTAAATTACTACTAAATTAAACAATACGTAAACAATTAAATCACTACTAGCCACATTCTTTCAGCGTTTTTGTTTCTCGAATATTTTAGTTCTCTACGAGTATGCGAAGCTGTAGAAATGATTTGAAATTTTAATTCGAATGGATGTGTTACTTACGATGTTGGCCACTGTTCCAACCGCACATTTGAAATACGCTCCTGCCGTTTCTGATTTCCATGATGTCTTCGTCACATACGCCGGTCCTAGCGTTAGGTTGACCCTATGACGATCGATAAGTCTCTTGAATGAACAAACCATACAGTAAATGTGGACGATTTTTATCAACGGAACAATACGTATCGCTCACTTATGTATAAAATATTATGTCTGCATAAATACCGAATAAAGTACTTATTCGGTATTATAAGTAGACTGCGGATTGATATGCTGAAGAAAAATCGTCCATGTTAATTTTGTGATATAAGAGCTACATACACGTTTATTTATTTCCTTAATAATTTTAGTAAATCAGAAATACTACAACAATATTTTTACTGTTTTGCATTTGATGTCTATACATTTTTATCATAAATACGTAAAATCCGCAGTCTAATTACTATAAATGCTCGTTTACTCTCAAAACAATTCCTATTACGACTACAAGACTGTTTACGTAAAATTCACTTTTCTAAAAAAAATATACCACCATAGAAGTGTACCCAGAAAGTATTTGAACGCTGAATGTTTGATATGCGAAAAATCGTCGATGCTTAAATTATACTAAGTTCGTTGAAAATATATAACGATACACCTAGTCTCATTTTAAAGCTCGACATTTCCACGTCCATAAATTATTATTCGTTTCTATCTAAAACAGTTTTGCACGTTGTAACAGATGGAAAACCGAAGAAATGTTTTTCCTGGAAAATACGTTTCAAATAAATACGCAAACAAGGGTCTTATAAGATATTAAACATTTTTTCGGTGCACGAATCGACGATGCGTTTGAAGACTGAAGTCTTGTCTTTCGCAATGACGTAAACAGTTTCATGGACGGTTTTTTGGGGTCGTTTTATTAAGGGTTAACGAAAGGTATACTGCTTTTACAGCAACGTAAAATACACTACGAGAATTCTACGAGACTGAACTTGTTCTTCAGTATTGTTCTATAAAACACTGAAACTAATTTAGAAGATTATGTCTGAAGTAAACGCCGTTTGCGAACGAGTTAGAATAATAGAACACGTTACAAGCAGTCCATAGAAAACAACATTTTCAACAATTTTATAATAATGAATTTATCGTAAGTTAATATTCTGTTGTATCGTGTATTACCTATTATTACTCAATACAATAGACACAATTTTTAACCGAAACAGAAAGCAACAGCTAAATGAGCGAGGTCGAGCGGTAACCAAGTGCACGTGTACTCGGCGAATATTTAAAGTCGATATTCTCAAAAGCAAAGCCTCGTACGAATAGCTTTCATTCTACATTGCTTACTTACTATTATTCCCTTTCTATTTGCACTACCAATTATCAACTACTACTTTGTATATTATGCTACTGCCAATTATCAACTACTACTCTGTATATTATGCTACTGCCAATTATCGACTATTCCATATATTACTTTTTCATCAAAATGTTGTGCTGTTACATATCGCATACGTTTACTGTGTTTCAAAAAATGCAATGCAGTAGAACTTAATTTATCCGAACACACGTCAGAGTAGATAGGAGTTCGGATAATCGATAAATTTTAATAACAGGGGTCCCCTCATTAAAACCAAAGCTTATTTTTCCGGTAACAGAGATGGACGAATGTAACTATCGTTCGGTTAGCCGCAATACCCAACGTTTTCTCCTTTGTTGGAATCGGTGCACGAAGGTCAGTCACCATGTTCTACACTGGAAGTATTTGAACACTACATTTTCGATTCTCAAAAATTTATAGATATTTAAATAGCTATTGTCTGAACTTATTTTAAAGCGGGAAGCTTCTATTTCCGCAAGGCTTTTCAGTTTTCTATAAGTTTTACGTGGGTGTTTTTGTATTTTCTGCCAGATTACAAGAAAAAGGGTTTATTATGAGAACCATTTTGATGGCGGTTGAAAAGGAGGACTCTAAGATATCGGAATTCATAAATCGGTGACGAATATTGAGTAGTAGCGAGAAAGAGCGTCCAATTCTCCATCTGTTGGAAAGCATAGGAAGTACGGCCGCCACACCGTATTCTTATTTATTGTATCACTTATCTATTGCATCGGGTCTCCACAACGCAACTTCCGTCAACCGACTCACTCTTGCAATTGTTACATATGTAACAAGTCATTTCTAAAGTCGTTTTCAAAAGGACGCTGCAACGAGAACTACTCGATGATTTTCGATATCGATACCTCCGACCAACATTCGTAATAATATTTTTACACAGTTTAATAGATGGTAATCCGAAGGACTTTTTTCCTCGAAAAGGTTCGTAAATTTAATCATCTTCAAATACATTCAAACATTTTTCTCGTTAACGAAGCTGTCACAGATTTGAAGAGCGGTACTTCCTCTTTACGATGGCTAATGCTTGTAGGGTGGACTTGTACGATTTCTTTTAGATATTTTCGATATTTAGATTATAAACCTTTTAGCAAAAGTTAGAGTTTTACTTGCTCGTTGCTAACTCTCGGTGCTAACACGCACGCAAACACTTAGAAATATAATGAATATGTAAAACATGTCAAATTCAGAAAATTTTTATGGCGCCCTGTTCTCCTGATCTAAGCACGTGCTTGCTTCGCTTATGGGCTAATCCATCGCTGGGGGTACAATTTTTTTCGATGTTTTATTAAGCAAAAATACGGAACATGTTCAATCTTGTATAGCCTGCGTTGTGTAACAATAACTTACATTACTATTAAGTCAGCGATACACCTCTAATTCAGAGCAACATACAACGATTTGAAAATAATCATACATCGAATTTTAATATGTCGTTGTCAAGAGGAAGCATCAATCTATAAATCTTTGGTGGTTTCAATCGGACACAACATATTCCAAAATTTCCATAAACGTTTAAATGTGTAGCAATTTCCAGAAAAAACGTGTTTTCAATTATTCGTTCGTGAAAAAAATCTTTAAATAAAATGGAGGGTGGATTACAATACTAGAGACTTTTAGCTTTAGACCGAGTCCAAGCTTATTGTCGTTTGATTACTTTTTTACAGATCACAATTTAACTACATATAATGAGTCACAAAAGTATTCGAACGCCTCAAATGAAAAGTTTGATGCGTAAAAAACGCGAGTCACAGTAACAATTACAAAGTATATTTATTCGTGTAATAACATACACGTAGCGCGGCTGTATATGTCAAATTGGAAGTGTTTTCGGTAACGTAAATAATACTTATGAAAGATTAGTTGTCAATATAGGCTAAATAGACGCTACAAAAGTATTCGAACGATTAAACGAGTAATTTATTGTTAACATAAAAGTATAGTTTTAATATTTTGTCGGTCAACCATGAGCATTTATTACGGTTTCCATGCTGTTAACCAAATTTTCAATAATGTCTTTTTCTATATTATTCCAAACATCTAAAACACTGTCCAACACCAAAAAAAATTTGCAATACCTGTTGGGTGATTCTTATACACTTTGTCATCCTAAAACCAAATCCGCAAGTAGAATTGC
>CM052088.1:16983907-17031290 GCA_028453745.1 Agapostemon virescens
TTTGGGTTCGATGGACATAAAACTTATGTGGCGTAAAGGCAATGAGGAACTTCATACTAAAAGTCTCAGACCCACCCTGAAACACGGTGGAGGAAGTGTAATAATTTGGGGTTGTATCTCGGCTGCTGGAATGGATGAATTAGTTTTCATTGATGGAATTCTGGATAACAATAAACATTTACATATCTTGAAACAAAATTGAATAAAAAGTGCCACTAATATAAACATTCACCACAGTTTTAAATTTTGTCAAGATAATGCTCCGAAACACAAGTCACGTGTAGTTCAAGAGTATTTATTGTATAATTGTCTAGAAGTATTGCAATCTCCTCTACAGACACCGATTCTAAATTCAATCGAAAATTTATGGGATTATTTAGATCGTCGAATCAGAATATCACCGATAAGATCGAAGGAAGAATTAAAATTACGATCGAGTGAAGAATGGTCACGTATTCCATTAGAATATTTAAATAAAGTTATTTCTAGTATACCCAAACGATTGAGCCATGTAATTAAAGAACAGAGTAATCCAACAAAGTACTAAAGTCGATACCCTTTTGTTAAAGTGTATATACATTTTTAATTAAAAATTATAATTCGCGAAGTGTCTGAATATTTTTGCGATGTCAAAATTGAGCATCATTTTGTTTAACATTGATCAACGCGAAAAGTGTATAAATTAAATAAATAAAAACTATGTTCCTTACATTTAAAAGAAGTGTTTTTTATCATTACGAAACGACGAATTCTTTTAGTCCATTAACAGTGGAGATATACAGCAAGAACTTCTCGAGTATCATGATGTCCGAATGTTAAAGCCGGCCATTGTTCTAGACAGTGCTCGTTGGGCCCGGACTCTAGACTCTTCGTAGATTTCGATTTACGACGTGCAGAACGAAAGGCGACGAAGCGTTATGCATCAAAACAATTACCCTATCTTTCCCCAGTGTATTCCGTGGGCGGCCAGGTTTTAGAGTCAGGTCATAGAAGCAACGTTGGTTAGAACCAGAACCTGGTCGCCCACAGAAAAGACCATAACAGCAGTGACTTACCAGAGTTGTTATATTTAAGGGCAACTTCCCCGTGCTTTTGAGAAACGCTGAATGTTTTTCCCATTGAGGCATTTTGGTGAAGTCTTCGAGGAGGATAATGATTAACCCTTGACGAAACTACCAGATAGCGATTAGTATCAACTAGTACGCATCGATATTCGTCGCGTTATTTTCGAGAATATTATCTAGGACATTGTTATAAGGCCACAGTACAACGGGAAATTTTCCGAACAATGTGAGGGTTTTTGCTCCGCGTGGAAAATTGTATAAGACTCGTGTTGTTTAAATTTATTTTGGTATACTACGAGCCCGGGTAACAAGAATGGTTCAGTGGTAGGAATCTCCTTGAGAGGTAGAAAAGAACTTAGAAGGTGTGCCTTCGGAAGGAAAAATACTCTTTACTGTTACTGTTACTTTTTCCATACTATTCTACACTCCCAGACAAAACGATAACAAGTCCGTGCTATCTTTAATTTCTCGTGCTAACAAGGGAACATATTCAGATGTGAAAATCCGATTTTGATGAAACATATGGGAGCTTATAGCTTTATTGTTTAAATAAAAATCTTTTGTTAAAATTTTCGTGCGCGACTACATTTCCCATTAAAAAACACACAATTTAAAAAGAATTCAAATTTTTACGAATTCTGGTTTCCGAGATATCTCAAAAATACCACAACTTTGAGTGCTGTTTTCACCCCTTTAAAGTGGATGGTTGCCGATAAAAAAAAAACACGTGTCAAATATTTTTCAAAGAACTATAAGTTCCCATAAGTTTCATGAAAATGAAATTTTCGCATCTGAATATGTTCCCGTGTAAAATTATGCTAGCGTGACAACTGTGAGTTATACGTAAAACGTAACTTCAACGAATATGTAAACATAACATAATTTTACTTTATTTCAATGTGTTCTCTTAGTTGGAAGAGAAACGCATAACCGACGCAGATAAAATGATAGCACACTTGAAAAATAAAGACATATATGTATATATTTCATATAACATCACTACATGTTTAATATAACAAAAGTATACATACTTTTATATTATATTATTACATTATTATATTATATTATAACAAGAACAACAACAATAATAATAATAATAAAATTAACAAAACTATATTTTTCTAATAATACGTAGAACTTTACCACCCTTTCACCATCCTTTTAAGTAAAGATAAATTTTTCCATTTGGTCGTAATACAAGTTTTTACTGAAATTTATATTTGAAAATTGTTGGCCTTCAGTTTACACTTTTTGTGAAAACATTGTCCAGCAATTTTTTATGATATCAAGTTCGGGTGAGTACGCCGGCCATTGAAACGTGAAAATATTCTCCTGAAAAAAGTATTCCTTAGTACTCTTAGCAATATGTGTTGCGGCCTTATCTTTTTGGAATATGTAGGATGTATACAGCAACGCGTTTTGCATATGTATTATATTTGATTTTTTATTAGTTCGAGATAATGGACGCTATTTATTGTGGCCTGAATAAACTTAATTTCCGTTCCTCCTTTATATACGATACAAGCCCAGATCATTACTCCACCTCCTCGCATTTGACGTCGAATGTTTGTTAGTGGTTGTTTAGGAGTATAACGATAATAATAGTTGCTCCCACTAGGCCCTCAAGGTTGATCCTCTTCTCATCCCTAAAGATTACTTTTCTCCAAGTCTTTTTCGAAAGTACATGTGTTTAGCGATAGTTTTACCATTAATCTATACCGATTTATAATGTTGCTAGTCTGAAGTACACGACGAACATTTTGTACATTTATTTCCATTTCAGCTTTCTTAGCGATCCTCCTCGTAGTGGCACACGAATAGGAAGTAATAAGTAATACGTATTATTGCTCATGTTTCGCGTTCCGGTAATGCTACTGGCCTACCTGTACTTTTCTTCTTTCCGTATACATTTGAATCTTTCAGCAAATTATATATGACTTTTCGACTGAGATTAACTTCTTTTGCAATTCGAGTGATAGACAACTATTCTTTCCGCAGAGCTGAAATGGTACTAATTTCACTTTCACTAAGCGTTTTGCCACAACCCATTACGATGATAGCGATGTGACAAAGATCCAGACAGAAATTGAACGTAATAACTTCGTGCAAGTTTACGAAACGCTGTAGACTATGTAAACGTAGTTCAAGCGTGCTACCATTTTGTCTGTATCGAATTATATGTTTCCTTTTTAATTTCGAGAACTCATTGAGCTAAAGTCAATCTATGTTATGTTTACATATTCGTAGAAGTTACGTTTTACGTATAACTCACACGGAAACATATTCAGATGCGAAAATTTCATTTTCATGAAACTTATGGGAACTTATAGTTCTTTGAAAAATATTTGACACGTGTTTTTTTTATCGGCAACCATCCACTTTAAAGGGGTGAAAACAGCACTCAAAGTTGTGGTATTTTTGAGATATCTCGGAAACCAGAGTTCGAAAAAATTTGAATTCTTTTTTAAATTGTGTGTTTTTCAATGGGAAATATAGTCGCGCACGAAAATTTCAACAAAAGATTTTTGTTTAAACAATAAAGCTATAAGCTCCCATAAGTTTCACCAAAATCGGATTTTCGCATCTGAATATGTTCCCGTGTAAGATCGAAAAGTGCTAGCGGGATGCTAACATCGTTGAAAAGTACCACGAAGCAATGATTTTCGTGGTTGATTTTCATTTGTACATCGTTTGCAAAAGAAGTACCCATATTTTGTTGATGTAGAGGAATCGGCAAAAGTTTTCTATCGGAGTTAGCAACAAATTCTATAAGCCATAGTTCGGAGATGCGTTAATAATGTAACTGATTGATAAAAGATATTCAGAGAGGGAGAAACTCGAATTATCAAAAAGCAGAAAGACACATGTGCATGGATATTTTCACAACTGCACACCCACATCGAAAATGAATCCGACGTAACAAAAGTACTTTAAATATACTTTTAAAACTTTTTATTGTGATTGTGACATAGAAACAACGTTTGACTAAGAAAAATGCAATAACGAAAAAGAAAACAACTGTTCAAAGTGGAAACGTAAGGTAACACGTGCGATCCTTCAATTTTTCACACTGTATTGCATGTTCCACCATAGAGAATATGGGGAAAACAAAACTTGATCTTTTCGGTTTCTTGCACAGTGCTTGTGCATAATGTTTAACTTAAGAAGACGTGTGCCCTTGAATATTCCATTATTTTGCCGTAAGTGACATCATGTTTTGTGTAAACTTGCGAATATGCAAATTTTTGGGTTAGTTTAAAATGGATTACCTACGATACAAAAAGTCGCGTCAAAGCTTTTAAAAGAAAATTTCTCAGTTTTGAAAAATGCCGTTTGCCGTCTCTTTATGAGGAAGCATTAACAAATTATAGGCGTTCGAATTGACACGTACCATTTTTCATATGTTCGCGAATAATTCGGTCAATAAAAATTGTACGACTAAACCAAAAAAAGAAATTCAAGGGAAGAGTTCGTTTTATAAACATATTTCATTGAATTGCCAGAAAAAATTCTTTTTGGCCCGTACATTCTGTTAAAGTTGTTGAGCATTTTTAAATACTTGTTTCTTGCACTTCACTATAAAAAAGTTACATATTCTTCTAAAGTGAAAAAATAAATGTCAAGTATCCGATTCGAAAACTAAAAGCTTCAAGGAACAAAATGATGGTCCCATATATATTTTAGCATTACTTTTTGTGGAGATATAATCGTTTGAGTATGAGCAAATTTTCAGAAGATTTTTGTGATCCCCTAATTTTTTACAGATATGTATAATTTGGTTCTAGCTCAACTATAGAACAATCGTTTACTGCTCGACGAAGGATTCATTACTAAAGACCATAAATCCCACAAATAATACTACTTTAATCCGGGTATTTACATGAAACTTTGCCATACCTATTTCGGTATCACCAATGAATCCTGTATTGGTAATAGTACCAACAACAAATTTTCAACTTCCAATATATCTAACAATAAATAGGTGTTAGCTTAGTTATAAAAAATCATTTTGTCTTCGATCGATCACGATTCAATATTGAAATTCTTTTTTTTTATTAACGGTACCCATAAATAATGTTGCTTCTCGATGTGCGTATAACATTCTATTTTACTTAACATTTAGTATAGAAGAATTAATTACAGATTAATTTCACAATAAGCGGACAAGGAACTAAATGTTAATATAAATGTTTAGAATGTAGGCTACGAGTAAACTGGCAGAATTTCTGTTCCTGTGGACTGCCAAGAAAAACTACCTACACATCGAATGAAATTAATTAGTAGAAGTTGAATAAGACGTATAACAACGAGACCATCGTATTTATTGATTTGATACGACCGATTTTTCTGTGAACAATCTAAGGAACCTATTGCAGTTAGACATTTAGTGACAGATTGTGGAAAGAGGTATCACGAGATTGCCTACTACTATGTCTGCCTTGTTAGGTTCTAACAGGTATCTGTCTGGCCTTGTACGGTATCTGACAATCACTAAATTGTACGAGGGATTCTAAAGCGTTGAATGGTTCATACTATTGGTGATACATGGTTGCGATCAAGTTAAGAATATCTGAATTTATTTTTCTTGAGTTTCCTTTAAGAACGTAAACTGCGGTGTCATGTTGCTAATAACCAGACTGTCGATCTTATACATTTGTAACAAAAAACGGTAGCTACAGTTTGAAACAGTAAGAAGATTAACAGAATGTAACAATAAAAATTCACTATTTTCAACTCACAAATATTATTAACCATTAATTGAACATTTGAAACGATGTAAACCTATTCTCAAATTTTTGCGAATAATTATTTAATGCGTAAATATTAATAAAGCAACGACTTGTGGATTTAGTTATGTTTTACTTATATGATTACTTTTAAGTAATCAGATGTTATGTTACGTGAACAGACAACTAATTTTTCTTTAGATTATTTCATTATTTGCAATTTATTTAAAATAATTTTTCAATTTATTTTTTATTTGATTAAATGTTGTTTCAAATAAAATCTCAAATGTTCTCTAATCTCATCGCATCAGCTTCATTGACTGTGTAGGTTAAGGAAACTATGATAATCCTCAGCTAGTTAATCAATTTAGTTCCACATTTTACATAAATGTGTTAAATGTTTCGAATAAAGAATTACATGAAAATAACTACTTGCAATTAAAAGAAAAAAGAATAAACAATATTTATTTAAAGTTATTTATCAAATAAAAATAGTAAAGGATCTGAAATACTTATTTTTTATTTTAACTATGATATGTATTGCGTGTACAGATATAAGAAGTATGATTAAGGAACAATTCAATAGGTTTAATTTTCCTCGAAGTATAGTTATTAAATTCATTACTTTCCAAACACCGTGTCACACGAAAGGGCAATAATAACTGAAGCAATATTAGGTAATTAACTATTTTTCCGCGGATTTATTAATCGTAACGTGACGCTCTCTCGTAAGTAGCCTCAAGCTCCGATAATGAATTCACATTCAGCCATTCAAAGGTCGCGGGAACTCTATTCAGTCTGCTTCGGCCCCGAGGAAATGGTTAGCAGCTCCACACGGACATTTTTCTCTCCCTTTCGTTTGGAAAACAAACCAGTGGGTAACTTTAAAAATTTATAGAACTGTGTCTCTGCGGGAAGCAATAACTCGTTAGGTCTTTAAGACCACACCGTCTCATTAGGCGCTTCTTTGTATCGCATTCCTTTCCCCCGTGTCAACCCATTCCTTCCATAAAACAATAATGTATGAACGGTTGGTTATTTTTAACAATGCATCGCAGTTTTAGCAATAAACCTACCACTACTGGTTAAACAATCGGTTTCATATTTTTAATTTTACAATGATTCTTATACTGATTATAAAGATGCTTCTTTTGACAAGGATTCGGTACATATCTTTATTCAAGCACATATTGCAATGAATATCGCATAAAATCTAAATAAATACATTGGGATTGGTTTTCTAGCCAATGTATTCTAGAAAGGTCGAGAGATTTAAAATTAAAATGTAGTAAGGTTAACAAAACAAGAAAAGCTAGATATATATTAGGCGTGGTTACAGGATTCGGTTACGATCGGTTTGATAGGCTGGGACTTGACATGTAGACTAGCTAACTTCTGTTCCGTTGACACGCGCGTTGTCTTATAGGTATTCCGAAAAATACCTGCCCTCCGAAGTCAGGGAATAAGGGAAGAAAAGACAATTACTAAATTCGGAGGACTGTTGGCCAAATTAGAAACTCGTTGCTGTTTCCTTAAGCCCCCCAATTGACTAAGCGTCATGTCTGCATTATAAACTCGTACCCTTCGCTCGGACCATTCACCCCTACTACGGCCCTTATACCTGGAAAATGCCTATAGCATAAAGAATTTTAAAAAAAAATTATTATTGGTTGTAATTGCGATGAGCGATGTACAGATCAATGATAAACTTAACAGAACAATGTAAATTCTTAAGTTTTTTATCTGTGCCTATAATGAAAGTTTAAAACGTGCTTCCTTTTAAATTTAAGCATTTTATATGCATCTACAAGGTTTCATCGAAATTAGTTAACGGATATAAGAGCACCGTGCATCGTAAGGTGTACGTATCTTTAAATTTAGGGTATATGATTCATTTAAATTGCAGTGCCGTACAATTTTTCATAATTTCAATGATTTATGTTTCATAATAATCTTGATAGCTTTCGATGAAATTCGCAAAAGGAGTTTCAAGAGACTTAGAACTTGTAAAAGGCACTTTCCAAATAGTCGTTACAGATACAGTTAAGAAACATAAAAATTGTTACCTTCACTTTCTTCTTTGTAATTGCGATTGTTACGTTGCCACACACAACGAGAGATTTCCCAAAAATGTGCGGGTTCTTGTCCCAATGGGAAAAGTTTACAAGTGTTACATATGGAGACTATTTTCTCATTCAACTTTCTTTCAAGAAGCGTTCGAGTTCGTCTCTGAACTGGCAGAAAACGCCCTAGATAACCACCACTTAATCCCTTCTATACAGGACCAGACTGTAGTCTGGATTTCGTTAGAAGCTATGAAAACTTAGGAATGTGATCCTACGTGTTTCTGAGTACTTCATGCAGAAAGTCCTTCCACATTTTTGAGGGTATATAAACTCAGTCATTTTCAATCTCGTTGGTTTATAATCGTATGGACACGCGTCGAGTCGCGTCGCGTCATATTCGTAAGAGTTAATTTTAGTGAGATCGAGCTAAACTTCCCCTTCGCATAAATTTTAACCTTACAGATTCCACTAGTTCGGTAAAAGTTCTACTTGGTATTTTCTGTCCCGCGTCGCCAGTACATCATCACCGTGCACCATAAGTAATATTAATTCATTCAGTAATGAAATCGCGAATGAAGTCGCGACATCTTGGCACTATACATATACACAATCTAAAGTAATAAACCTGTTAAATGGTAAATCGTGCAAATTATGAAACCCTTTTTGGCAGCTGCTGAAATTAGAAGAAAAGGAAGGAAGGAGGGGGGAGCGTTTCGTCCTGAGTCCGCTAAAGGACTTGTTGGTAAGGCTGACTAGCAAACCCTGCCTTAGATGCTGGGCACTGGAATACGCTAAGGACGTTATATATGTGAATTGGAAATGGATCAGGTACTAGCGAGAAACTCGTCCGAGTGTCCCTCTGTCGGTGAGCGCAGGAGCTACAGCCGCCACACCTTAATCGTTCATCAAAATTCCTCGTACTGGTTTCGTCGACGAAAATTATACCACTCTGCGGCTCTCCAGTTTCGCATTGAGTTCATCCAGACCCTATTGCTTCCTTATTTTAGGTTCGTCATCAGGTTCGTCTGCGAGTCATCCAACCTCCCAGCGACTTCGCAATTTCACATTGAGTTCGTCTGCAGTTAACTCCATTCTTAGAGGGTCCCCAAGTTTGCATTGGGTTCGTCCGTAAAATCTACAATTTTAAAGGCTCCCCAATTTCACATTGAGTTTGTCCACAGAGTTTCAACTTTCTGCAGCTCCCCAATTGCGCATTGAGTTCGTCTTCGCACCTAACTAACAAACTGAAATCATATTCCCAGGGTAATAACCCTTTTGCCGGCCTTTTGCGCTGTTCGCGGCCCTGGCGCGTAACACAAGACACAGATGAGGGGAATAATTCACTGGTGGGAATTCATTATACTATACTTTTACTATACTGACGATATTGACTTATTTATGATACTTACTGTTACTAACTTGTACTGTTATCTGATTCTTATACTGTTCTTATATTGATTCTCATTTATACTTTTATTATATTCTTTTACTTATACTGAGTGTTAACTGTTACGTTTATTCGGATACACGAGCTATCGAAGGTAAAATTAAGTACATATACACCAATAATCACAAGCTTTATATAAATCTCTATTTATTGCTAGGAATATAAAAGAATAACAAAAAATCAACGTTATAATTATTTTTGAATGCGCGCGCTGGTCGAACGTGACCACTAATTGTTTTCATTCGTCCGATAATCGTATTTCTTTCGTCTATCTCGAGGAGAAAGACATCGCAGTTGACGACGAGACGTGCTCGAAAATACATAAAATCGTTAGTTTTACTAATCAAAACTCTCGACTTAAGAAATTTTTTTCAATAATTAATGTCTTCTCATTTGGCTATGACATAGAAAATAGCTTCACTCGGTTTTGCATCGGTTCGTAAACGAAATGTTTACATGGAACGTTCTAGTAGAACGTTTATATCTAGCACTTTTGTATGTTTACAAAATGTTACTATACGTCTTAGCACTCGGTTTTGTCTCAGTCAGTCGAACGGAAACTCTCGCAAGCAAAATAAGAATAAATATGAAGTCAGTTCCTCCAAATAGTTTTGCTTTTCTTTTGAATAACGGCTTGTCAACGCGTTAAACGGCAAAAAATTGCAGTATTAGTCAATAGACAGTGCAGGGAATAAGGAAAACTGCTATAGAAATATGCTCTTAAATGTTGAAGGAAGACCAAAAAGATTATCACTTTAGAATGAACGAAGGATTATACGATTTTTTATATGTGAAACTTCAAATGCCATTATGGTTGCAAAGTTATTGAAAGAAGATACAAATATGCAAATAAGCCAGTGGATAGCGCGAAGAATCCTAAAAAACTGAGTTTAGAAGCCTTACGAAAAAAAGAAGCCAATGTGATCGAACAAAAATATTAAACGACGTTTGAAATTTGCTAAAAAACATCTAAAATGGACAACTACTGACTGAGAACGGATTATTTAGTTAGATGAGACCAAAATTAGCAGAATTTGTTCAGATGGCATGTCTTGCTGTTGGATTTCTAAAAATGAAAGGCTTAAACCACGACATGTGAAACAAATGTTAAAGCATGCAGGTGGATCCCTATTGTAATGGGGGTATCAAACAGCATTTGGTGTTGGATCACTGCACCGAGTTGATGGCATCATGAATTATAACATGTACAAGGATATTTTACAAGATCATCTCATAGATGCTGTTAAACATATGCCTTTTGAAGCAAAAATTGTAATTTTCATGCATAGTCGAGACCCTAAACACGTTGTTAAAAGTGTAAAAAATTGGCTTAATATGAAAAAGTTTTATGTTCTAGACTGGCCTGTGCAAAATTTCGACCTCAAAAAGGCGACTTTTGGATTCATATGACACTAAACCAACTTCAATCATAGATTTGTATGATAGAATTCGCGAACAGTGGCAACAAATGTCTTCGAATTATTGCAAAAAATTAGTAGAAAATATAAAAAGCAAATTAATGCAGTTTTGCAAGCAAACGAGTTGTGGACGAAATATTAAAAATAAATAGTGTATTAAATATTGCCAAGTATTGGACGTGGTGCAATGGACAGAGTCTTTTAACTGTGATAAATACAATTATAATGTTCATTTTTCGTTATTTTTCTATATTCCTAGTAATAAATAATGATTTATACAAAACTTGTCGTTATTGGTTCAATTATGCTCCTTACTGTAGCTTCACCCACAGTAGCCTAGGGGTTAAATAAATAAATGTGTCCACTTTCAACCTCATGTTTCGTTTCTTGGGATACGTAAATTCAATTCAGTGTATTACTACAAATACCTGGACATAAGGTGTGGGGTAATACCAGCCAAAATTAAAGGGTAATCCAAGTCAGCTTTTAACATTGCTTTTTTTTGCTTATTGTATGTCACGTATATAAAAAAGTTACACAAAGAGCAGAATGGAGCCAGAATAATTTATTAAAAGCCGTCGAGGTAGTTAGTAAGAAAGGAATGTCTATACATAAGATAGTATAAGCATGTTCAGATTCGGGTACTTCTGAAGAATACGTTTGCGAGGTACGTAATAACGAATGTTCAAAGAGAAAATAATATATTTTTTAAAATTACTTCAACAGCTTTCTTATCTCTTCCATAAAGAAAGGTCATGGCTAGAATTATGTCAAATGACCTCTTTTTGCATTAAGCTTCTAATTTCGCAGCAATGTGTATGTATGCTTTCTAGACCGTAACTGCAAATTATACACTTCGAGCTACCATTAATTAAAAAAAGAAAAAAACTAAAAGATCTATAACTTGCTCGATTTTATAGCATTTGTTGCTTATGTAGTAGTAATTATCTATAATAACCAATAACCAATAACAAATAACAAATAATAACAAAGCTCTATGGCCAATAACAAAATTCTATAGCGTCCCATTATCTTGCTGCCTCAATCACGTGCTTAGTTTATTTAATAAAACCTTACTGTTTGGTGCGGACATCAACATCGCCAATGAAATACTTCTAAACCGGCTTGGACGCAATCATGCCTTAAGATATTCCTCCGCAAGAAAGAAGCGTAGTTTACATAAAAATGAGGACCGAAACATTCGAAAACTGGTTGAAATCGTGTTCCCGTTTTAACGTAATTTACTGCATATATACATAACCGTGCAGACGGAAAATAGCTCGTAGTTATGTTACTCCTGGAGAAACCAGTTATAAAATAGAAGTAACGTGAAAGACCGTATTCCATCTCCTACACAAAGACGCTGTTTCTCGGTTCATTCATAAAAAGTAAGTATTACGGATAGTCGTGGAATGGAAAAAGAACCGTAGTCAGACTAATATTGTTTTCCTGAAATCGATGATAATGAATTACATAAATTTCAAAACTGCGTTTCTTTCTACGTATCGTTGACAATGTACCGTTACAACGATTAACGCCAGTTTTACGGGATGGATCAAAATAACGTGTTCTAATACGTTGTATTTTATGATTGCTGAGATTGCGAAGAGGCATCCGTTTTTTAGTCAACAAATTAGTCAACAAATTTGTTTGTTTGGTTAAATAAAGTGTTTTCCAATCGGGACGGGTCGATGTTGTCAATCTCCAGCGGCCATGTTGTTTTGGCAGCGTCTGTCAAATCTGTTGTTTGTAATTCCGACAGTAATGCCAAATCACCGTGGCAAGTTACACGATCGAGTAGTACATCCAAACGATAAAACTTTATTATCAAAATGAGTGTTCGTTGGTGTAAACGCTGCGCGCGTTGCGCCCACTTTACGGCAGACGCGCGGTGTCCTTTCAAAGTCAACTCTCCAATGTTTGGTGGCCAAATTCGAGACAACCGGTTCGGCAAACAATCAGCCAACACCCGTACGTCAAAAGAATGCTAGATGGGCCAAGACCAACGCCGCTGTCCTTGAAAGTGTGCAGGAGAACCCGAGGCAGTCGATTCCTCGTCGTGTACAAGAAGTTGGCCTTTCGCAGACTTCAACTTGGCGAATTTTGCATCTGGACGTAGGCCTCCACCCGTACAAGATCCAACTGACCCAGGAGCTCAAAGTTAACGACCATAGACAACGCCGTTTGTTTGCTGACCGAACTTCGGAGCGTTTGGGAGAAGACCCTAATTTTGGCCGAAAAATCATCTTTAGCGACGAGGCGCATTTTTTAATGAATAGCTATATTAATAACCAAATTGCCGTATATGGGACGACGCTAACCCACACGAGGTTCACCAGGTGGTAATGCATCCACAAAAAGTTAACGTTTGGTGCGGATTTTGTGCCGGCAACGTCATTGGTCCGTACTTTTTCCAAAACGACGTTGGCGAGTCTGTCACCGTCAACGGCGAGTGCTACAGATCGATGATAATCAATTTTTTTGGCCTGAATTGAACGACATGGGTGTGGACGACATGTAGTTCCAGCAGGGCGGCGCTACGAGCCGCACAACGAACGACACGATGGACATGCTGCATAAACGATTTCAGGGTATGGTTATCCCTCTCGGAAGTCACGTGAATTAGCCATCAAAATCGTGCGATTTAACCCCGCTAAACTTTCTCTTGTGGGGTTTTCTGAAGTCGCAGATCAATGCCAATAGGCCGCAATCGACCGATGTCCTCAAAGTCAATATGGCCCAGGCCATCGTTCAAATTCAGTCGGATCTATGCAATAGAGTCATTGAAAATTGGACCTTTCGGATCTGTGCCACCGTGCGAAGCCACGGCGGACATTTCGACGATGTCATATACCATACATCATTATGTCATTGCATACATGGACCTTTCAAAATAAACAAAAATTTGTTAATATCTCACACACAACTTGTCTTATTCCATGTAACATCGACCTGCCCTTATTGGAAAACCCTTTACATTATACTTTATGATTGCTGAGATTGTGAAGACGCATCTGTAAGGAATTAGTCAACAAATTTATTTGTTTTGATAAATATTATCAAATAAATGGCTAAAAATTTAGATAGAGACACGTTCGCGTTATTTCATATAATAATGTAAAATAGTTGCTTTAATTCTAGTTCTAAAGAATAGTCTTCCCCAGTTACTTCGAATAAATGACAACTGTACTTAAAATAACGTTGTCCCTAAAAATAATAAAAACAGTAATTTTTTCCTATCACCAATAGTACTTAAGTTATTCAGGTGGATGGTTTTAAGAGCCTCGCCCAGTAGATATTGTATACAAATACTATACCTTAATCTTGTAACGACACACGGTTGGCGAGCGTAATAACAATCCGCTCGCAGAAGTCAGGGATTAGAACACAAAATTTTCCCTGGTATTTGCAAACTCCGAAAAATGGGTTTATTGCTTTATGCAGTGGCCGGCGTTAATATTCGAACACCATGATACTCGAAAAGTTCTTGCTGTATATCTCCACTGTTAATGGACTTAAAGAATTCGTCGTTATGTAATCATAAAAAAACACTTGTTTTAAATGCTGGAAACATAGTTTTTATTTATTTAATTTTTTATTTTTGGCGTTAATCAATATTAAACAAAATAATGCTGAATTTTGACGTCGCAAAAATATTCGCACATTCTACACGCTGCGCAGTTTGACGTCCTGTTAAGTTAGGTACGGTTTTCGATTTCAATGTATGTAAACATAAAATGTAAGCACTATCTGGTAAAGTCAGTTTCACTTCGAACTTCGTTTTTACGTACGTATTAGTTGTGAAAATGCCACGTAAAGGTAAAAATACATCGTTTAATGTACGTCAACTTGTTATTTATAATCGCGAGAAAGGGAAATCATACCGAAAAAACGGTACATTATAACAATTAAGTAAGAGTATTGTAGCGGACCTCAGTGTGATCGTCCAAAACTACTTGACGTTAATGACAAACGCAATATGATTAGAAAAGTGAAAAAGATCCTAGTTTAAGTGCTCCGAAATTGTCTGCAGAATTGTTCGAAGAAACTGAAAAGAAAGTTCATTGTGATGCAGTTCGTCGAATGCTTCATGAAAGTAAATACCATGACAGAATTCCACGAAGAAAACCATATATTAATGACGCGAATCGAAAGAAAATATTACTGTTCGCCAAAGAATACACTTCTAAAGAAGAAGTATGGTAGGAAGATGTCACTTTTGCAGATGAAAGCAAGTACAATATTTTTGGGTCCGATGGACATAAAACTTATGTGGCGTAAAGTCAATGAAGAGATTCATATTAAAAATCTCAGACCCATCCTAAAATACAGCGGAAGAAGTATAATGGTTTGGAGTTATATCTCGACTGCTGGAATGGGCAAATTAGTTTTCATTGATGGAATTCTGGAAAGAATAAATATTTACAGATTTTTAAACAAAATTTAATACAAAGTGTCATTGATGTGAACATTCGCCACAGTTTTAAATTTTATCAAGATAATGATCTGAAACGTAAATCACGTGTAATTCTAGAATATTTATTATATAAGTGCCCAAAAGTATTGCAACCTTCTCCACGGTCGCCAGATCTAAATCCAATCGAAAATTTATGGGATTATTTAGATCGTCGAATCAGAATATCACCGATAAGGTCGAAGGAAGAATTAAAATTACGATCGAGTGAAGAATGGCCACGTATTCCGCTTGAATATTTAAATAAAGCTATTTGTAGTATGCCCAAACGATTGAGTCATGTAATTAAACAACAGATTAATCCAACAAAGTACTAAAATCGATATCCTTTTGTTCAAGAATATGTACATTTTGAATTAAAAAATTATAATTCACGAAGTGCCCGAATATTCTTGTGATGTCAAAATTGAGCATGAGTTTCTTTAACATTTATTAAAACTATGTTTCTAGCATTTAAATTAAGTGTTTTTTATTATTACAAAACGACGAATTTTTTAAGTCCACTAAAAGTGGAGATATACAGCAAAAACTTCTCGAGTATTATGATCGTGACCTAATATTGATGCGGGCCACTGTAACTTTCACGTGCATAGCAGACTCCGCTGTTAAAAACATTATTAGCTGTATGCCGCTATGGCTTGCCTGACCGTACGGTTAGCGCGACCTTGAAAAATTTCAAGGAGTCACCGAAACCCGCGACAAGGAGTTCCTTTCCCTCGCCAATATGACAGTGGTGCAAGAAAAATGTTCCACCTACGAGGTGTTACCTTTTTCCGGAGACAAGTGTAAATACAGAAAAAACAGTATACATTCTTCCAATTCCTCTCATATCGATACGTACCATGCGACACCGTTATTTTGTGACATTAACAGTGATTCCATTTTTATATACAGTGAGTAATTTTAATATTCGGACACTATAAAATTTTTACTTTGTCGTATTGTAATTTTGTTCACGATGAAGAAAAAAAAATTAATTCTAAATTATATTCCTACATAATATATATATATAACAATTTTAACATTTTTTAAACATTTCTTTAGATGTTATTGCAGTTGTTCTAATTCGTCGGTCTAAGTTCATCTCACAAATTCTCTATAGGATTCAGATCTGGGGATTGAGGTGGCGGTTGTAATAAGGTTAAGATACGTGCCGTATGCTTGGAGTCATTATCTTGATAAATGTATTCTGAATCCCCATTTTTATTGCACTTTTACGTAAATTATTTTTTAAACTATTGAGGTATACATTTTTGTCCATTATGTTATCAATAAAAATTTAATTCACCCGTTCCAAATGTTGAGATACATCCCCATACAAATACATTTCCACTTCCGTGTTTTATAGTCGGCTTCGTATTATTAATTTGAAATTCTTCATTTTTCTTTCGCCACACCATTCTTCGCCCATCCGATCCAAAAATGTTGAATTTACTCTCATCACTAAAAATAACGTCATTCCACCACATATCTTCTTTTAAAACAAACTCTCTCGCAAAGTTTAATCTTTTCTTTCTATTAGTTTCATTCACACACGGTGTTTTCCGAGCAATTCGTCCATTATAACTACATTCTTTTAATGCTCTGCGTACTGTTTGGCGGTGCACTTTCTTTCCAGTCTCTTCTAATAATTCGGAAGCTAATTTTGGTGCACTTAATGTAGGATCTTCATTTATTTTTCTTATAATTGTTCTTTTATCTCGCGTGTCCAACATTTTTGGTTGGCCTCCTTGCGGAATAGATTCTATTCGATCTTTATACTTAAATCATTTAATGATATCTTTTTTTAATCATTTAAATTGTGTGTTTTTCAATAGGAAATGTAGTCGCGCAAGAAAATTTTAACAAAAATTTTTTGTTTAAGCAATAAAGCTATAAGCTCCCATAAGTTTCATCAAAATCGGATTTTCGCATCTGAATATGTTCCCTTGTAAGACTTTACCATAAATCCTTAGAACTCTAAGCATCTCCTTAGTATCGGTCCTCGACTTCGATTAAAAACACGTTGACGCTAACAGACATGTATCGTCTAATGTTACCTTTCTCGGCAAACGAGCTTCCGAGAGTTTCAAGAATTAAGTCTTACAGCAGTGGGAATCAATTCTTCACAAATGTAGTATACACCTGTTTTACATACAGTGAGTAACGAAAGTATTCGAACGGAAAGGATTCGGACGGATGAAAAGTTTGACGTTGAAAAAACATAAGTGATATTACGAATTACAAAATACTTTTATTTCTGTAATAACACATAAGTATTATGATTATACATGTTAAATTTGAAGTGTCTCTGATAACGTAAACAATACTTATAAAATGTTTCTTGGTAACGGCATCTAAATGAACGCCACAAAAGTATTCGAACGGCTAAATTAATAGTACATATTTTAAACAACTATAGTGTTTTAATATTTTGTCGGACCACCGTGAGCACTTATTATGGCTTGCAACCGTCGTTGCATGCTATCAACCACATTTTCAGTAATATCTTTTTTTATATTGTTCCAGACGTCCAAAATTCTGGTCTTTAATGCTTCCTTGGAATTAATACTATGTTTACTAAGTTGTTTGCCAATTTCTGCCCATAAGTGTTCTATGGGGTTAATGTCCGGACTTTATGGGGGTGTTTCTAAAACGTCGGGTACGTTGTATATGATCCATTCTTTGACAATACGTGCGGTATGTTTTGGATCATTGTCCTGCTGAAAATGAAAATTGTCTACTACCCCTAATTTTTCTGCACTTTGCTTCAAATTGTCTTTCAATATTTGCATATATTTATATTTATCTAATATTTCGTCGATAATGACGAGGTTTCCAACACCACTGGCCCCCATACATCCCCATACCATTATCGACCCACCCCCATGTTTCACGGTTGGTCGTAGACTTTTAAGATCCATCTCTCTATTTGCTTTTCTCCAAATTTTATGACATCCATCTGAGCCAAATATGTTAAATTTCCTCTCGTCCGAAAAAATTACGTGTTTCCAAAAGTCCTTATCCTTGTTCACATAATTTTTAGCGAAACTTAATCTCTTCTGTTTATTGACTTTGCTAATAAATGGTTTCTTTCGAGGAATACGACCGTGAAAATCATTTTTACGGAGAATTCTTCGACAAAGTTCAGGATGAACTTGTTTTCTGAAGCTATCAGCAACTTGTATAGCAAGTTTTGGTGCAGAAATTGTTCGGTCCTTTTTTATTCCACGCACAATTATATTCTCTTCCCTCTTCATTAATTTCCTAGACCGGCCAGAACAGACTTCATCCTGAAGGATTCCAGTGGTTTTTAACTTTTTTACTATGTAATAAATGGTAGATTTACTTTTCCCTAACAATTGTGCTATTTCGCCATAGCTCTTGCCTTCATTATGCCACTTAATTATGAATTTTCTATCAGTGATGCTTGTCTCCGATTTTTTTCGGTGCATTATTAATATGAATTTTACAATCTTATTAACACTTGCAGCACTGAACAAGGGAAGTGTGTAACACCAATTGAGAAAGCCAATCTTTACTGTTTGTCAAATTCAAGGATTGTTTTGTACTACAAGTTTCGTCGTTCGAATACTTTCGTGACATCTGTTTACTCGACGTTACCAAGAAATCTTTCATAAGTAATGTTTACGTTGTCGGACATACTTCAAATTTAACATGTATAGTTATGACACTTATATATTACTATAGGAACAAGAGTATTTTGTAATTCGCAATATCACTTACATTTTTAAGCGTCAAACTTTTCATTTCAGAGCGTTCGAATACTTTCGTGATTCACTGTATATCGAAACACTACCGTGCTATCATGCCAGGAACGCAACAATCGATTTGTAGGTACACAACTTTGTTATGAATTTCAAACACGTTCATTTTGCGTTGTATCAAGTACGAAATTAACAATAATTGACTTGTGGCGGCTGCTGAAGTGTGGTGGAGAGAGAGAGAAAAGGTAAAGAAGGAAGAGGGAGCGTTTCGTCCTGGGTCCGCTAGAGGACTCGTCAGTAAGGCTGACTAGCGGACCCTGCCTTAGACGCTGGGTAGTGGAAGGCGGTTAAGGACGGTATATATATGAACTGGAGGTGGATCAGGAACTAGCGGGAAAGTCTCGTCCTACTGTCCCTCTACTGGCGAGAGTAGGAGGTAGAGCCGCCACAGACTAAACAATTTATTTCTCTTCGATAATGTATCATTAATTCATAACGATTCCAATGATTTATTAATCAAAGATGACGTCAATGATAATTTTATTAAATTGTCAGTAAAATTTCTGATTAATTCTATACGTTAGAAGAATGTGTGGTATTGGAAGACATAGATTTTTCATATTCATGCATGGAGTTTCTAATTAAAACTACTTCTATCCTTTTTGCACGTTATATGTAATTAATACACATTTCATCTTAAATGGATCTTGTTTTCTATGAAGTTGCAGTTGCATTGAAAAAAAAAGTTGTGGAAACAAAATTAGATAACATTTTAATAATCTTTTTACATATTTAAATTTGAACAAATCAAGAACTGTCATTTCGTAAATATTGTAAAAACAAAATAGTTTATTTCATTTAAATCTTACAATGACACATGATTTGAATGTTTATTAGGTATATTATACATATGGTAAGTGTTTCTTATGATCAAAGGAGATATCGTCACTAACGATGAGCATGGTAATCTTAATAAATGTCATGCTTTTGAAAATCTTGATAGTTTCGAATGTTTTGCAAGCTTGGGAAATCTAGTCGAGCTTTAAAGTAATGAAAATTTAATTACGTCAATAAATAAATTTGACTACGTAACAAAAAGTTTGGTGGTCTGTCATTGACTCTAATTGGCTGTTCTTGCAACAGTTTTCTTGACGACTGACTTTTCTTTTATTAGTTCCTTAAGAGTTTTCCGGTCTAAGCAGCTACGCGTTACAGTAATTTCGCATGGACCACATCGCTGTAATAATTTTATCATATTGCTAAGTTCATATCGTTACTCGTTCCAATGCTGACACGACATAATTGTTGTTTCGTGATAGATTTGACATTTCAAGAGTTTTAAGTCTTCCAACATTTAAGGCTTTCAAGATTTTCAAGACCATGAAGACTCGAAAATTCTAAGCATCAAATTATGTTGAAAGTGATTTTGTAATGTGACGCTTCCCATGCGTTAACCTCTTGCCATATTACGACGAGTCAGTCTCGCGATGAAGATTTTGATTCCTTGACTACGGCAGACTTTGAGACGCCTCGGCCGTACCATACGACGGTAGGAATTCAGTTACGACATACGCCGAAAACGGCGAAATTTTGGGTAGTTTTTGTGAAGACATATTTCAATAATCAAACAACTGAATTTCACTATATTCAAACAATATTATTTATTTATTTGTATTCTCAACCGAATTGCTACTATAAATATAAAAACTTTTTTCACAATACATCTAATAATCTAGTAAAGTGTGATATAATTCGATACATGGATAAATACATAAACCAACATCACATTTCTTACATTCCTAATGCATCTCAACTTTTTGTTATGTTTTTGACACAATACACATTTGCATCTTGCGTTTTTTTTTCAAATTGCTGTATATTTTACGCATGGAAACGAAAAATGCCTTGGTGTCAAGCGAAAAGCCTGATTATTAGGATTTCGACCTCTTGATTTACAATCATGTACTCAACCTGAGTGGTATTTGTGTAAAACTTGTTTCATTAAATGTAACTGAAATTTACATATTTATTATTTATTAATACAAAATTACACACATATAGTAGCTTAGGGGTTAATATTCTAAGGGAAGAAATAGCTTTTCGAAGAAACTGCCTGCTACGATGGGGTTCGTATTGTACGATGTGTTTACCGAACTAATGAACTCGGTAAGCTAATTGGTGTCAGTTGAAAGCTAATGAGTTTTGTCGATATTTACGAAGGTACTGTGATTTTCTTTAGGCTTTAAGTGTTGAACATCATCAAATACTTAATTTGAAACCAAACAAAAACTTTCGTGGTTCACCGTAGATTGACCGTACCCTTCTCAATCGCAATGGACATCCATAGGCCTTCTCGAAGTAGAAAAGTGGTACTAAATTAATTGCCAATGACCTCAAAGAGGGATCTTTTGTGGCCATACATGGTCTACGTAAGAAAATGAAGTCATAGAATCAGGAACACGCATCACATAATTTATAAGAATCATTAAAATTGGTAATTCGTCTTATTTCAACAGCAACTAGGTAATATTAGACCTCTCGATAGGGATTTATATCTTTCTTGGATCAGCTCGCATGTAAACCATTTGATATATAAAGAAATGGTTGAAACGGATGTAATATCGTTTCAATAGTAATACATAATATAATAATTAGTTGTTCGTATTTTGCTTTTTCTATCAACATATAAAAGTTAACTTGATCTTTCTTCGAATAGAAGAATCTCTTTGGAAAGAGAATTGAACCCCGAATAAGAAAATATAAGATTATATAGGGCGAAGAAACTAACATTTACAGATATTTTCTAGAAATTATTTTTAATGGGAGTAATGCTTTAAACGTTCTCCGTTGCAATTCGATCGATAAGTAAAGGCGATACAGATTGAAGCGTTTAAATTGTAACCGTTTCTGTATTATCCTGAAATCGGGCACGAACTTTTATAGTCGTCCCATACATTAACTCTCCAATTGCGATGTCCGAGTTTAATTACGACCCGGGTATCGAACTCGTTATTTAAATGCATAGTTCTCAACGATTAAATCAAATGAATAGCTGTTACGATTAGGACCAACAAAAAGACTAATTGTGCCTGCCAGAAGTGCCACCAAAAATATATTTTAAAAAGTTTATAGACAAAACAGTGAATACTTCTAAATATCATCAATTATGTAATTGTAAAAATGATCCGTCGTTAACAGAAGCATAAACGGTTCCATGGCAAGTTCTAACGTGTTCTCGGATAACCTTGAAACGCGATGCCCACAAAAAAAATGGCGGTCAGGTTGACGGAACGTAAAGACGATTTCACATCTTGACAAGCGAGACGCCAGGCAATAAAATAACTGTATAACTTGTGCCGTAAACTCTCCTTCGGCACGTGAGTTTGTATCACGCGTTGATCACGTTCCTTCTGTTTTTCGTGCTCTTTTCCTTATTTCGTTTCCCCGTTCAAGGAGAACGCGCCACTCCGGATCGTTCGTTTCGACGCGCGGTTATCGCGGTACCGTTAGCCAAACTGGATATATCCCAAACCGATCGAACGATCAAAGAGGTAGAATCGATCAAATAAATCGTCGTCGTTATCATATAATGCATTTAAACAGTTGAAGCTGACGTTGCCGACACACAGTTAACGATTTACCCGAGATCATCGAACGAACTGTAAAAAAAGATTTTCACTTCGTGGAATTAATTTGTATTATTAGCCCTTTGCACTCCATTAACGCCACTATGGCGACATTTGTAATTAGCAATCTACACTTCAGGACAAAAAGATAGCACATCTTATATTTTCCCATATTTTGTATTAAATGCTGATTAAAATACATACTTCCTTTTACTGATAACTTAAAGCATGTCTGTATATGTAATTTTTTAAATATCGTCGATAACATATGCTCCGACAGGATTCTAATACAAAAAATGTAAATATTATTGTTCGCAAGCGGGACAAAATCATAGCACATATAGTAAGTCTACGCTTGCCAGTTACACCAAAGCTCGCAAATTCCGAACATCAATCTCGGAACATAATTAATAAAGTCCGTGATATTATTTCGTGTTGTATATTTATTCAAAAAAGGCGAAATATTATTAAAAATGGGTCGCGGAGAGATATTGAACACATGCGAAATTCACACTATAATATAATTGAAAGAAGAATAATATTCAGTGACAAAAGTAGTAAAAATTATGAATGTAAGTCGAAAAATAATAATGAATTTCTTGAAAAGTCCAGAAAAATATGGTAAAAGGAAAAGTTCTACACTTCCGCAAAGTCTAAATGTCCGGGAACGACGTGCAATATTAAGAGCAGCATCAAATTCTAAGATGACTGCAAGGCAATTTGCTCAAAGTGTTGGTATAGACACTAATATCAAGAATATGAGACGTGTTTTACAAAAATGCAAACACATAATGCAAAGAAAATTGAAGAAAAAGCCTTGGTTAACTGTACAACATAATATCAACCGATTACACTTTGCGGAAAAGCATACTCATATATGAATGAAATTTTGAAAAATAATATTGGTCTGAGATCTGCTGGTCTGAGTTACTATTTTCATGCTATGCGGAAAGAGGAACAGTTTTTGAGTCGTTGACAAATAGGAAGTGGTGGTGTGATGCTTTGGTGCGGTATCGGATACTATGATAAAATGAAAATCAAATTTATAGCAAAATGTATTTAGTAACGATTAAGGAACAAATAAACGCGTACACTACCACAATTGCTGGAGAGAAGTATATTTTTCAGCAAGATAATGCCGCAATACACACTGCAAAATTAGTGAAAATACTTTTCTCGAGAAAAAAATCACGTTTTGGATTGATCAGCAAAGTACCCGACCTTCATATTATTGAAAATTGTTGGGAAAATCTTACCCGAGCTGTATATGGAAATGGCAAACAATTTGGAAATATTTCCAAATTAAGAAAATGTATTCAAGATGAATGGGAGCAAGTAGAGCAAAAAACTATTAAAAAACTATAATTCTTTGCTACCGAGAATGATGGCTATTATTAAATGTAAGGAAGGAGCCACAAACTATTAAACATTAAATATCATTCGTTGCTATCATTTTGACACACTATATTTCCTTAAAAATTCCATTTTTTTAAATAAAATTGTATAGAATGACGAAATTGAATTCAACTTCATTTGTAAATGTTTATAGAAATGCTTTACAAGTATGTGTCAAAATAAAACCTTGGTTGTAACGTTAAATAAATAAAAATTACGTTAATTTTAAAGTGAGCTATCTTTTTGTCCCGGAGTGTACACTCAGAGACAAAACTGATAGAACCGATGAAACAAATGACAGGTTTCTGATTTTTTATTTTAGAATTATTGAAGTTAAACGATTGCCTTCATTGGAACTGATTTATTCGATTTTTTACCGAATCATATATTTTAATAAAAATCGCAGAATGCTTTTGGTAAATCACAGTGCTTTGAGTAGTTTAAGAAATTCAAAAGTGACAATATTCACGTGAGAATCGAAGAACGTGGAAGATCACTGAAAAAGTTTGAAGACAGCGAATTGCGAGCATCGTTGGATCAGGATGGCGTTTAAACGCAACAACAACTCGCGGATCAATTAAATGTGACACGGGAAGCTGTCTCTATACGTTTGAAAGCCATGGGAAAGATCCAGAAGACGACCGGAATATCACAAAAGGAAACACAAAGTGATTTTGCTTAATGATAATGCATTATCGCACATCGCAAAACCAGTCAAGGAAACGATTGAAGCGTTTAGTTGAGACAAGCACTTGCTGAGCAGCGCTTTGCATCTTACGAAAATGGCTCGTTAACTGGTTTGCCTCAAAAGAGGAACGTCTTTTTGACGTGGCATCTACAAATTGTCACAGAGATGGGAAAAATGTATAGCTACCGATAGGCAATACTTTGAATGAAATATTTTATATTATACAATAAACGTGTATTTCCTAAACAAAATTTCCTGGTAATTAGTACTTCAGTAAGCCTCCAAGGTTCTGACATTTCGCTCGATAACAATCGCCGTTACCACAGGTATCGCCTGGGTTTATTGTCCATTTGGATCGCTGGCATTAAAGGTTTTTCTCCACCATATTTCGTTAATTTCTTATTAACTCCTTAACTTACAGAGTCGTGTCAGAGACGTGGTATGTCGACCGGGCCAAACATCAACGAGTCGTATCAAAAGCGTCTTATGATGATCGCGCCGAAGATTAATAAGTCGTATAAGAGACGTAGTAGGTCGGCCGAGTCAAATGTATTAGGCCAATCGGAAGGTTTTGTCCATCTAGCGTCGAGTAGCCGTAGCTCGAACTGTGAGTAACTATAACCTCTAAAGTAAGGCTAACTTTTTAGTTTGAACATCTGTTAATAAAACTCAGTACACAACAATTTACGCTTGCATCTGCTTGGAATTTGAGCCGAATAAGCGTCATTTGCGCGAAGTGTTAGTCTTTTGTTTCAATTGGAAGAAAACGGCAGCTGAAGCTCATCGAATGATTGTAGACGTTTATGGCGATAATGCTGTTTCCGATAAAACATGTAGAGAGTGGTTTCGACGTTTTAAAAATGGTGATTTTTCTTTGGAGGACAAAGAGCGTTCTGAACGGCCACGAGTATTCGAAGACGAAGAATTGCAGACGTTGGTGGATGAAGATCCATGTCAAACGCAAAAACAAATTGCAGAAGCGTTAAATTGTGCTCAATCTGTCATTTCCGACCGTTTAAAAGCCTTAGGGAAGGTCTACAAGGAAGGAAAGTGGGTCCCATATGAACTCAAGCCAAGAGACATTGAAAGGCGGAAAACCATCTGCGAAATTTTGCTCGCTAGGCAACAAAGAAAGGGGTTTCTCCATCGTTTCATCACTGGAGATGAAAAATGGATTTATTTTGACAATCCTAAACGTCGAAAAACCATTTGTGATCCTGGCCAACCCTCAACATCGACGCCAAAGCGGAATATCCACGGAAAAAGGCTTTACTCTGCATTTGGTGGGATCAGGAAGGTGTGGTATACTATGAACTGCTAAAAACTGGTCAAACAGTCACAGGAGATCTCTACCGACAACAAATTATCCGTTTGAGTCGAGCATTGCACGAAAAACGACCACAATATGAAATGAGACAGCGTAAGGTGATTTTGCTGCATGACAATGCTCGGTCTCACGTCTCAAAAATTGTCAAGGAAACGATAGAAGCACTTCGCTGGGAAGTGCTACCACATGCGGCTTATTCACCAGACTGTGCCCCATCTGACTACCACTTGTTTCAGTCGATGGCACACGCACTTGCTGAAGAACGATTTAATTCGTACGAAGATCTCGAAAAATGGATCTCCGCCTGGATAACCTCCAAAGATGAATCATTCTTTCGACGCGGAATTCGTTTGCTGCCCGAAAGATGGGAAAAAGTCATCGTTAACGATGGACAATATTTTGATTAACGTACTTTTTCATTTTCTTTCATGAATAAAGCTATACTTTTTGTAAAAAAACGGACGGAACTTTCCGATTTACCTAATAAGTAAAACGTCTCATAGACGTTGTAGAGTATTTATAAATCATAACATGTCTACCATTTGCACCACTTCGAACGGTCAGCCAAACCGCGAATGACTCGACGCGTGACCAACCTAGCAGTCACTTACGGCCCGTGCCTTCGGAACTTAAATCGTAAGGCAAGGGGTTAAACATTGCCTCCGTGACCGTGTCAATCATCGATAGCAGGCAGATGTACCATGAGCCCACAGTTTCCGAAGGGTACCATCTCTGGTCGACGCGTGCTCGCAAACCTGGTCACATTGTGGATTACCTGGTCATACTTGGAGGAAACTCGCGCCCACTGTTGCCAAATGTACACTCTAGCGAGTCTTACCGCTCCTTGAAGAACACTTAGTGGCTAACAAGGAGAAGGGAAGCATATGCGTATACGAAGCATGTATATAAACCGTAGTCCTTTTAGACATAAGGTTCCTTTTTTGATATTCGAGTCGACAGTAAAGAAAAAGGCTTTTTGGCATTTTTATATAGAAAATGAGAGACACGACAGGATTGTACATTCTTCTCTTCATTCGTTCCTCGTGAACTTTCTTGTATGTACAAAGATACCTTGGTACAATATAGTCCTTCCTGCGCAAGGGAAGGTGGTCTTTCGAAAAAGTGGTTAACATTAACAAATTAAAAATAAACAAGGCCTGCAGGATTGAAAAAATCACCGCAGATCGCGCACCTGTACCATAACCTGTACGCAACCTCCAGATGTGAACCATTAGGCATTAGCGAGCACGCGACCACCCTCGGATCGGTACCCGATACGTACCGTCTTGAGGATTTTTCGAATCTTTTCTCACCCCACCAGTGTGAGGTGAGCGTTACGTTTAACAACAAATCGCTCATCATGAATATCTTATTATCCGTTAATTGGTGAACGATGTTTACGCCCCATCGATGAGTTCTAGTATATGTATATGTATACACAAACATTACTACGCCCGCAGCTGTCTTCTTTTCGTACTTTTTACTACAAGCAACACCGTTCGTATCACTTTATCATTCTGGGTTTTCAAGCTTATATTCAATTGTCACCGATGTATCCGATTAACTACATTTCTTTTCTCTCATACAATCAATACGATTGTAAATGAGACGTATGACCAGGTAGTAGTTCGCTATTACTGATAAGCCTTATTGAAACACATAACTGCTATTGCTCTAGACGCAAGTAATGATTTTTTAAGAGATATTTACAAACGGCGATTTCAGCCTTCTTTTCACGTATTTTAGAGTCGAAATTCTTTATGTTTAGATATTAGGCTGTGGTATCTCCGTGAGAAACCGTACCACTTGGAGATTTCTGTCACCTCGCTCAACGGCAGTAGACGTGTCATGAACATCCAGTTGTGACATTGCTACAAACACTAAGCACGCGACCACCTTCTGGACAGTATTTGTTACGTACCGTCTTGAGGACTTTTCAAAGCCGCTATCACCCCACCATTGCATGTTGGACGATACCTAATTAATGAATAAAAATTTACAAATATTTTCATACACATTTATTGGTGGTTGATGGTTCCGCACCATCAATGGGTATTACTATATCTATGCAAGCATTGCAACGCTCACGGCTAGTATTTATGTTCACACATAGACGCTTAGTTTTTAAATTTTTATACAGTCTGTCTACCACATTTTTACAGTGGTCAACGTTAATATTCGGACAATATTATACTCGTGAAGTTTTTGCTGTATATCTCCACTGTTAATGGACTTAAAAAATTCGTGATTTTATAATAATAAAAAACACTTAATTTAAATGCTAGAAGCATAGTTTTTATTTATTTAATTCTTATACTTTTCGCGTTAATCAATGTTACACAAACTAATGCTCAATTTTGACATCGCAAAAATATTCGGGCACTTCGTGAATTATAATTTTTTAATTCAAAATGTACATATTCTTGAACAAAAGGATATCGATTTTAGTACTTTGTTGGATTACTCTGTTGTTTAATTACATGACTCAATCGTTTGGGCATACTAGAAATAGCTTTATTTAAATATTCAAGCGGAATACGTGGCCATTCTTCACTCGATCGTAATTTTAATTCTTCCTTCGACCTTATCGGTGATATTCTGATTCGACGATCTAAATAATCCCATAAATTTTCGATTGGATTTAGATCTGGCGACCGTGGAGAAGGTTGCAATACTTTTGGGCACTTATATAATAAATATTCTAGAATTACACGTGATTTACGTTTCAGATCATTATCTTGATAAAATTTAAAACTGTGGCGAATGTTCACATCAATGACACTTTGTATTAAATTTTGTTTAAAAATCTGTAAATATTTATTCTTTCCAGAATTCCATCAATGAAAACTAATTTGCCCATTCCAGCAGTCGAGATATAACTCCAAACCATTATACTTCTTCCGCTGTATTTTAGGGTGGGTCTGAGATTTTTAGTATGAAGCTCTTCATTGACTTCACGCCATATAAATTTGTGTTCATCGGACCCAAAAATATTGTACTTGCTTTCATCTGCAAAAGTGACATCTTCCTACCACACTTCTTCTTTAGAAGTGTATTCTTTGGCGAACAGTAATATTTTCTTTCGATTGGCGTCATTAATATATGGTTTTTTTCGTGGAATTCTGTCATGGTATTCACCTTCATGAAGCATTCGACAGACTGTATCGGAATGAACTTTTTTTCCGGTTTCTTCAAACAATTCTGCAAACAATTTCGGAACACTTAAACTAGAATCTTTTTTCACTTTTCTAATCGTATTACGTTTGACACGAACGTCAACTAGTTTTGAACGACCACACCGAGGAATAGATTCGATTCTAGCCTCAAGATTATATCTTCGCATGATGTCCGCTACAGTACTTTTACTCAGTTGTAATAATGTACCAATTTTTCGGCATGATTTCCTCTTCTCGCGATTATAAATAACAAATAGACGTACGTCAAACGATGTATTTTTACCTTTACGTGGCATTTTTACTACTAATACGTACGATACGAACGAAGTTCGAAATGAAATTAATTTTATTAGATAGTGCTTACGTCTGTTGTTTACAAACATTGCCACCGAAAACCATACCTGGCTTAACAGGACGGTCAAACTACGAAGCATGTGGAATGTCCGAATATTTTTGCGATGTCAAAATTGAGCATTACTTTGTTTAACATTGATCAACGCAAATGGTGTACAAATTAAATAAATAAAAACTATGTTTCTAGCATTTAAAATAAGCGTTTTTTATCGTTACAAAACGACAAATTCTTAAAGTTCACTAACAGTGACAGCAAAAACTTCTCGAGTATCATGGTGTTTGAATATTAATGCAGGCCACTGTATACTTGTATCTCGTTCATATTCTACCTTCAGTCTTGTCCATTTTGTATTTTGTCTTTTATAATTTTACCGTATTATGCAGTTCTTCAAGTGAAGAATTTAGTAAAGTTCTTCATTTTTTACAACACTGACTGTCGTTGTTTTTATCTCTATTTAGGAAAACAAACTTAGATGGGAACATACTCAGATGTTCGGATAGTTCAGATGATTCAGAAAAAATTAAGTTTTTAATATATTGTTTAAACAAAAAACTTTTGTTAAAATTTTCTTGCGCGACTACATTTCCCATTGAAAAACACAATTTTAAAAAAATTTAAATTTTTTCGTCCGCTGGTTTCCTAGATATCTCAAAAAATATGGTTTTCGCCCCCAACTTTGAGGGCTGTTTTCACCCCTTCAAAGTGGATGGTTGCTGATAAAAAACACGTGTCAAATATTTTTCAAAGAACTATAAGCTCCCATAAGTTTCATCAAAACCGGATTTTCGCATCTGAATATATTCCCGTATTAGCAGTCCTCTATTGTCGATGGGTACTGAATGACGCTGCAGCTATCAACATAAACAAAACCATCAAATCCGAATATGATAAAAGTTGAATACAGGAATGCGATGAAACCTTTGCGAGTCTACTCGTTGATATTAATGGTCGAGTACATCCTAGTGAAGTTGCAACCACGATATCCGTAAAATGTTCGCACGAAATGAGAGCGGAGCGTGTACATGGTTCCATACAGCTGGCCGAGCAATTTGCAATTGAAAGTTCACGGTGTTAAAATAGCCCCAGTGGACAATCGGAATTGTCGTTCAATTTCTCTGCAAAAAAATGTGCTCAATAACTGACATTGCGATCGCGTCAACACGATGCAACATTTTTTGTAGCGATGATACAAATGCAAAATCGTTAAGGAAGCCAACATAGATGTAACATCGTGTGCCGTTAAACGAATATAATAAAATATTATAATATAATAAACATCGAGTGAATCGATTTATTATAAATTTACGAGACAAATGAAATGTATTCCGTGAAAAATAAAATGAAAAATAACTAGATTTTGCAAACAGTATAATATTATACAAAATGACACACTTGTGTATTTGCATTGCAGACATTTCCTTGACTCGCGAAGAAAAGTTTTATTATAATATGTATGTGCTGAAAATAATTTCAAGCCAATACGTTAACATTTCAAAATTAATCTTTATGTATTAATTCTAGAATCTATCAAGTTATTTAAATTCAAAAACCTATTTTCAAATTTTACGAATTTGTCCAAGTAAACATGATTTTTTAAATCCGGATTTAAAATAACCAAAATTAATTTCGCTAGTAATTATAGTCGGAGTAACTACCCTACCTAACATATGTAAAAGAAAGTAATTAATCGATTTAAAAGTGGATTATATTTAATCATGTTACCGTGAAGCAACGATAGTATTTAACATGTAATAATATTCTGCCATTATCTATTATTTGCAACGTATTTATATACAATATTAAATTAATATCTCGTTACATTATATTGCTAGATTTTATCATTAAAATAAAGATGATAGAATGAAGAAGTCATTACTTACTGTGTAAGTGATTATACATTAATTTAATTGCAAGTGCAATTTCTTCCCGCTAATTGAAATAAAATGAATATCAAATCGTATGTGGAGCAATGAAAAGTGGAATATTTTAGTAAGGGAGAGGTGCCAAATGCGTACTAGTCACCTAAATCGTACTTGGCACTTTTTTCGGAAGTTAATGAATATAAACGACTTCCACCGGTAAAAATTGGAATTTATTGTGAAGTAAGTAATGCAGGCAAAAAGTGATGGTGCATTGTTCATTCCACGCAAGTCTGCCGATGCATAATGAAATCAAGTAAGTCTGATGTAAATTTCAACGAATTTATTTAAGCTGAAATAAATGGAACGATATAATTTATCTTGGTCTTTTTTGTTGCTTTCTAAACCATCGTTATTACATTATTCACATAAATTATATCACCATAGTCGCGCATAGTTTCGTAAATCATACCACGTTTGAGTTTCTGTAATCGTATCGGTATTATTTATGAAACTGTAATTCAATTGTGAAGAAAAGTTCTAGCGAAAAAGACGAAAGATATTATAGTTCTAATTGTACCAAGTTTATATATGTTTTTCATTGTTTCATAAGCGTTTATCTGTTTCATACTACATATGACATTTAATAAACGTCGTTTCTTTTATTTTCTGCTTGTATTATTATCTGCAAGATAAATTTTAATGATTTAAGGATAATGGCGACTTTGCTGACCAATATATACAATTTATGATACTGCTGACCAAAATCGTAATTTTGGAAACCATCGTAAGACAAAATAATGTATAGGGTTAACTTTATAAATAACAGTGCTTGCCAATGCGGAGCAGAACTCCAAGACCTAAATCATGTTATATGGCAATGCCCAGACTATGAAAATGAACGTAACACATTGGAAACAAAGCTCCTCAAAAGCAAATACTGTTTCCCTCTTTGTATTAGTTCCTTCCTATGTAAACCTAATATAAAAGGACTGAAAATAATTTATAATTTCCTTAAACAATGTTCCGTTAGAATTTAGAAACAATGTAAACCTATTTAGTGTAAACCAAATGTAATAATACTGTACTTGCTATATAAACCACTTGGTTTAAAGCAACAAATAAATAAATAAAATAATGTATACACGTATATATAATGAATATAATAAGGTTAATGATATGATATAATAATGTTGAATATGTTGAATATAATAATGTTATAAAAACATGATCACGTATATGTATACCCTATACAGGGTGAGGCACTTAAAATCGGCCACCTAAATATCTTAGCTGCTATTGGCGATAGAAAAAAATGTATGCAGCTAAAATTATTTGGTATCGATACTAGTTTTTTAATAGGTGAAGGCGTCAAAAAGATACGAAAGTCGTCTCTTTTTTTAAAAAAGGAACGATATATTTTTTTACTTACATTGTGATAGAGCATTTTAAGTCGAATATAGTGACTTATTGGATAATTATTAAATTTCTCAACGTGACATTCGGAAATCCTTGGATTGGTCTGCAGGAAATCATAAATGGCCCGCACATTTTCCAGATTTAACACTTCTGGACTTCTTTCTATTTGTGGTAAAAATTAAAGCAGCAAATGTATAATGAAATACCAACAACCAAAGAAGATATGAAATAGCGTATAAGAAGGGCTTGTGCTGCGATAAACACAACTGAAATTCATGCCGGATTATCCGTCAAGCAACGCTTCACAGCATGCATCAATGTTCAAGGTCACTATTTTGAGCACTTTTATTAGTCGTATATTACTGTTGGATAAATAAATCAACGGTGCTTGATCATTTCCTCAAAGTAAATTATTTTCCATCATAATTGGCTTAACCCAGAGACCACGAATCCCCTTCCGATTGGTCATTGTGTTCCTTTCGAAATACTCTATTTGAATGTAAGTAAAAATACATATCGTTCCATTTAAAAAAAAAACAGAGATGACCTTCGTATCTCCTTGACGCCTCCACCTATACAAAAAACTAGTAACATCTGATGATCAGCCCCTCGATATCAAATAATTTTGGCCTGATCATTTTTCCCTATCACCAATGGCAGCCAAGTTATGCCGGTGACCAGTTTTAAGTGCCTAACACTGTATGCATATACATCAATCGGTGAGAGGATACTACCGTCCATCTGTTGGCAAGCATAGGAGTCAGAGTCGCCACATATGTATAATAAATAATTCGTTATACGAACATTTATTATCTTATATAATTTGAGCACGATGTTGCCGTACCACTCTTAAGCTAAATATTTGGTAATGAATACATACTAATTTTCCAGTGGAATCCAAAACTTTTTATCAATAGTATGATATTGACAACTTCTCCTACATAAATAACCGAACCAAACTAATTTCCCCATCCGTTGCAATAATCTTAAAATAAATGATTAAGGTCACTGTTTCGACCATGGTTTCCCATCTTTGTCAATCTCACACGGCATCTGGAGAAAGTTGTTGAAACAGTAACCTTAACAATACGCTTCTAAATCATTGAAATTTATAAATGATCTCTTTTCTAAATATTTACCGAAAATCTATAAAATTACGCGTTACCACTTCTGTTTATAATTCACAACGGAAAGCTTAGTAGAGTGTCGATAACTACGAGTGTGCTGGTTAGTAAACTGAAGGTCGATGCATTTGTGTAAATAAGATATACTTTAAACAATTATTCAAAAGTACTGACGTATTATTTTCACCTTACGGATATCATTAAAAAAATAGAGAGAAACAAATAATTTTATTTCTTTGTATAAGTTCCGTTCGCTGTTTTGTTTTTCTTTCACCTTGAAGACACGAATGAACTGACATAATTTTTGAAAATGGATAAAACCACGTGCACGCACCAATCGTTTATTTCCCGACGAACTTCTCGCATAAGGTCTGTGTAACGTTCACACATAGAATGAATTGAAAATAAGAGTATCGTACTTACATATGCAACACACGCCGAAACCGAGCGCGCATGGTCCATGGGACTTGCCTCGTTGAATACGGCACTCATACGTGTTCATGCATACTCCTCGTCGTCGTTTGTCCTGTGATAGGCACTCCTCCTCCACAGGAGTGGGAAAGAAGTTTAGAACTGCAAAGGGTTGCAAATGAGAACTCGAAGATAACAGAATGCAGTGGAGCAACCGCGTCAAAATACAGTGGGTACTTGAATTATTAGGGCAGCTTACATTCATTCGAACGTCACGAAATTAGCTGGACAAACTTCATTTTGAAATTAACAAAAAGTAACTGTGTCGATACGAACTGCAATAACTATATATTAAAACTCTTCTATTAAATAATATTAAATCTTAACCGTCAATGTTTACGAATTAGACAAACTTCGACTTAATCGAAGCAGCAGACAGTGAACTGACACTTATTCGATTACATTGTCATAATCGATGGAAGTCTCTTGAAAATTTATTAAAATGTATTTGAATCTTAAATGTACTACAAATATAGGATCTTATGATATATGTTTGAATCTTAATATCTCTAAATTTAAATTTTAGTTTTAGTTTAAGATTTGCGAAAGTATTTCCAATATGTTTTATAGTATTGTGTGAAGACTTGCAGTAACATTTGATCAATGAAAAAATATAGATTCTACGTCGCTTCGGGCGACAAGACTCAAATACATAAAAAAACTTAGCGATGTAAAAGGTATAGTTGTGTAATTTATACAAAGAATGGATCTGCGATAACACATTTCAAATATAACTGCGTTTTATTAGCATTTTTAATGAAATTGGAAGTTGGAATACAAAGTTCTGTTGCCTAACGATAAAAACCCTAGATAAGCTGAAAACCGTGTAAAAATAATATGGTCCAGTTAACTGTGCAAAAAATCTACTCTCTATGTTCAAATAAAGATAAATAATCCTAAAGAATAAAAATGTGGTCAGTTTCTGGTAACACGGTCTTTTGCTGTAATAATTGCATTAATTGTTTTTGGCACGCTTTTAATGCATCTTGTTAGAAAGTAAACATGTAGGTATATTTATAATGTGTGAACAAACGAACAAACAAACGAATGAACGAACGTATGCGAGTGTGTTGTTAAATGAGCGGAGTGCGAAGGTATGCCGTGTAAAAGTTGAAAAACGTCAGATGTAATGAAGACACCGAACAGGTCGCGTGTATTAATTACGAAATGTTTAAATAAATTCAGTTATTATAATTAATATAATTATTTATTCTTAACACATCTTATACCGTCTATTTTTGAGTTTCACTCCCTTGTCATACCGATAATTGTGTATTATTTATAACAAGTTCCTTCTTCTAAAGTTTCCATAGATCCTCTACGATCGAGAACCTAGACACTTTCTGTATGAGAAAGCTTTGTAGCTTCATAGCACTGTGTAGAACTGTTCATGAAAATAATAATAAGAATGCAGAGTAAAAAGATGTTATGATATCATTGAATGTCACTTTCACCAAAATTTTTGTGACAGTTAAATTAAGACCAAACTCCCATTTAATAAATATATCTTCGATCATATTTGCTTGTTTAATGAATGAACTAAATCTAGGTACCTGAATGCCTCGAGTCTAAAGCGATCCACATACGATACAATTTATTGTAGGTTTAAAGAAATTGTATGTCTCGACCATATCGTAGCGTGATTCTACACCTCGGTTTGGTGGAAATTGATGTAACGAAAGGTGCCGTAAAATTAACACAGAATTAACCTTGAATATCAAGGTCCAAGGGTTCTTGATTCTTTTTATTGCATCGTATCTACCGGTCGCAAGGATAAAAAGTGCAAAAGAAATAAAGGCTTGCAACTCAACCGATCTTTTACAAAACTCAAAGTAAAGTTTTTACACTGTTAAACTGATTTTATTCATATTATACTCTCGTTTCTCGGTCTTAAAATATATCGTTATTTTTAAGCTTCCCTTAATTTACAATAGAAAAGTGGAGGTGACTTTAAATTTCTTAAATGAAACGATATACAATATATCGTTTAATATTATGTGAAAATGGAAGAAGTATTTTTAATATTTCGTACTAATCCATTTACAAGTAGTCGTTATTGATAGGATTATACAGTAAATATTCAATACGACTTTCATGTGTTTTAAAAAAATATTTAGCATTCTAAAAATACATTTTCAAAAATTTAGCATAACACGAAAAATTACTATTAATTAACTTAAACAAATTATTATTTATTAAATCACCTCGTGTATTTTAATATGATGGATTGTTTCGCTAATTATTATAATTTAATAAAGCTTGACACCCAAGTTACATAGCTGCATTTGTTACGGTGAATTACGGTGAAAGTAATTGAGAAGAGTTGATTTCTGCATCTCGCAATAACACTGATAGGACTATTCTTTCGAGTAGTTTGAGTGCATTCCAATGAACTTAAACGTCTATGAAACAGCATTAATTTCTTGCACTATATTTTTTTCTATATTTGCAACGATTGCAACTTCTTTGTCACGAATAATGTCCGAGGTACGTAAGACAATTTGCATTTACTACTTGTTTATGGTACATTTATTTTAATGCTTAAATATTAATATCGCAACGACAAAATTTTCTATCAAAAAGGAATCTATTCATATTCAACAGATTAGATCTGAAATCTCTACCAGGAGTTTGACTCAATATTGTACGACAAGGGACTAAAGACATCAAACGACTTCGTATCTCTGCGCGTTCGAAATGTGTAGAGAAGACCCAGTCAAGGATAATTTCAATTTAATGGAGTTCGTAAAGTTTCGTTGTGAATGAAAAGTGTTTGTTCGCAGCGCTTTTGTAATTCATGAATATTGTAATTAACATTACATAAATCTTCTGCTCCACATGGAGTGTTAAGCGACGCACTCCATGTGGTAAAATCGTATTCTATTCAGATTAATAAACATGGGTAATGAATAAGCAATTAAACGAGTAATTGGTTCGTGAATTTTCAATGTTTCAACCGAAAAGTGATTAAAATCCTTCCCTTTCTTAAACAACTCAAAGAGCACGTTAGACGAGTACGTAGCATTAACGGAAAATGAAAAAACAAAGAGCGGTACAGCGATAATAAAAATTCTTAATCTCAACAACTATAATATAATTCGTACGGTCATTTTGCACGATTTCAGAATTTGCTGATCGTTTTTGTCGAACACAAAGTTTTAACCTTTCTATGTTGTACCAAATTTTTAGAAAATGAGTATTGTAATGTTATCGATACAGTCTTTATAACGTATTCGATTTAAATTCCAAATGTCAATATTAATTTTGATTAAATATAATTTAATGGAAATTATTATTTGCTAGGATTAGCAATTAACAGTTAGACATACTTATTTGCATTTATGCAAGAGCATCGAACAATAAATTTGACAACAACGGTAGAAACATTGATTACTGGTATCTGATCGACCAATTCTAATGACAATGAAATATTGTATGTTGTGAAAGTCAACTTCACGAATAACTTATTGCGAAAGTATTTTCAATATGTTTTATAATATTGTGTAAAGATTTGGAGTAAGATTTCGTTTAGTTTTGCACAGCATATGACAGTAACGTTGTAATGTAATAAAAAAATGAGAAACGTACCAATTTTTATAGACTATGACAGGCCAAATTTATATTTGAAACCCGTTTTTCTCTGTAAATCCTAATTTTATTGTTGCAATCGTAAAAGCTACGCATATGTTGTTTCAGTTCTATAAACTTCCTCGACAACAATGATACCTATTTTTATAACATTATAAGCGTTTAAACATATCTAAAGCAATGGTTTACTCTTGTTCAATAGAAATTATACCTTTTCTCTGTTTCTTGCTATCATTTCTAATTATTGAAAAGTTTTATTCAATGTGCAATCAAATTTTCAGTTTCAAATTAGATCCATTACGAATCGAATTTCCGATACATTAATTGTAAAATTTCTTTAAAAACTATTCCACAACTTCGTTTAAAAAATTGTAAATAATTTTGAAATTTTGAACACTACAAATATTGGAAGAATGCCAGATGATTCGCTAAGAGATCCTGATCTAAGCGTACCGATCTCATCCAAAGCAATTATTGCCGAAGTCGTGACTCTTCGATTTATGACTGTCGTTTCAAATATGCCACTTGGAATAGTTTCAGTTGAAATATCTTCAAAATTACTAGTTTTTTTACGTGAACAGGTTAGTACATATTTATACAGAATTACGAGCTTCTCTGTTCTAAAATTCCTTTTTATAAAAACCAATATATAATGTTAGCTAAAAAGCTAATCACGAAAAATGGTAATTGTTTAAAAAATTTACTGAAATCGTTAAACACATTAAGTGGTGTTGTTCCAGTCGGGTGCTACATCCTACAATCTTTTAAGATGGTAATATCAAGTACTCGAAAGTATAGTTTTACAGACGATGATGATACACTCATACAATCAAGCTTTTATTACTCCTAGATTCGTGTAATCCTTCAAATTGAAAACTAAGAAAACATGTAATAAAGGATTGATACAACATGGTAAACAACTGGCACAACTACGGTGGCGGACAAAAGAAAGTTGTAACTTTCGTCTATGTATATTAACAACTTTAGCACAAAGTGATTTTTCAAATGTTGACACCATTTATTTAATCTTCGCCATCTTTGCAACACTCTACGACATGAAACTTCTTTTGTTTATTCGTTTGTTGTCACACAGTGCGTCAACAATCTATTTGGTTCGGCTCTTTTCGCAATAATATTAACAAACGCATCGTAGACAGTTGTCCATGTTTTTCGTCATTTCTATAAATCCTCGATCACACAGATGAATACGAATAATAATATTGATTCGTCCAATTCTTTTGTGCGAAAAAAAAAATTGAAAAACTGGATTACCCTCCACAATATCTATACCTCGATCATATTGCAAATCTCCAGAACATTTTAAATGAGCATATTCCATTCGTTGTTTGCAGTAACAAAAAAAATGTATTATTTTAGAACGTATTCAATAAAATGTAACAAAACACGAATGTTATGCCTTCCTTTTAAACTGAAGTAGAATTTCATTATTTTGTAAGCAATATGTAAGCGTTAAACCGAACGTAGACATTAGGGTAGCTTTTGTCGTTGAAATTTTATATTTTTGCGGTACCCTTTTCCCCCCAAAGATTGTTCAGATTAATAAAACAAAATCTATGCAAAGTGTGAACTCGATCGAATAACAGAAAAGACAAACGACATCTAGTAAAAACTAAGTGTTTTATATTTTATTATTAACAAAGTCAGAAAATGTTTTTGTTGAAATTTTAAAACTGAAGTGTGGTTTTACTTTTACTTTTTATCGATAAACATTAACGAAAAATGTGAATTTCTTTTAAACTTGTAGCAATTACGTTTTTGTAATTGTACATTATTTTGTAGAAGTTGTGTATGTTTTCTTCATTGAAAGTCAAAAACATGTTTAATTTCCACTTCATCAAAGGTAAAGGTTTTCTAAAATGCGATACGAGCTTCGACCGAGCGAGGCAAGCAATGCTATATGCGCCTCGGCCGGGCGTGGCGAACAATGCGATAACACGTCGGTCGGCGCGACGGCATGGCGCAGCCAGCGGTTGTTCCAATAATTTTATTTATCAATGATATATGTAAAGTTCATTCTATATACATTACGAATTGAAAAGAAATACGTTTAAGTATGTGCCAGATTTCTAAAATATTATCCTAACGCGTTATCGCTCGACTCACCCGGCCGCGGCAGATCGCATCGTTTGTCTCATCTCAATGACGTCGTACGAGTTCGTTGATATTTACTTAACGATACATTTTAGCGGGATTTTCGAAATATAGTCCTCTTCATAAGACTTTTACCTTTGATAAAGTGGAACTTAAACATTTCTTTGCCTTCTAATACAGAAAATATAGGCAATTCTCTTAAAAATAAACTACAATTAAAGCAAAAATAAATTCCACAAGATCAAAGAGTATTGACATGTTTTCTCAATTCTCTCGACAAGCATTCGTTTTACGAAAAAAGTAATACAAGCTAAAATATTCAGTTTATCCAGATCTACAAGTTTTGTACGCGATATTTTTCGTTACAGTCCATAATGTAAAAAGTATTCGAGGAAAACGATTTTATGAGCATTTAGTTAATTATTTTAACATTTAAGCCCCTTGTGGATACGTTTTCCCGTTATCCCATCGAGTTCAAACTTTGCATACTTTTAAACTATGCATTCAAATTATGCATGTTTTTCTTTTTATTAATTGAAATAATCTTAGGGGGTGTTGCAATCAAATTTGGAAAAAAATGTTGTCCAACGATGAATAAGAGCCACCCTGGTAGAAATACAATAGATTACAAATTTCTTCCCTCTTCTATGAAATTGTTACAGACAAAGACGTTCTAATTATTGAGACCACGAAAAATAATCACACAATAAGCGGTTGATAGAAGTAACAGAACAGAGTATACTATAACAACACAACAAAAGTTGTACAAAGGAATAAAACTAAGGAATTATTTGAATATCAGAATTGTAATCACAAAAATGAAATCTGAAACTTACTTTTGTCGTCTCAATTTCTTGACTGAGTTGTGTAGTCGTTTTAAACTACCTGTAAATTTCTATTCCCTTTTCTAGTTTTTTCGCTTTCGTTATTTTATAATAATATTATTTTAAGATAATATTTCAGTTTGTAAAAACGGTGATAATTATCGTATACATTACTGTTTAAACCTTTCTTTTTCGACCGCCACTGTTCAATACACACAAGAGGCTAAGGAGGGTAAGAAGGGTTCAAATTCTAGAATAAATGAGGACTATTTTTGCGTGACGATTCTCGAAAACAGCGGTAGAACAAAAGAAACACGAAACAGCACTCGGCAACGGCGCCCGTGGTACTTACCCCTCGAGATAGGATTTTTGTTGAAATCGAATATGTCGGAAGGTCTGTTCACAACCTGACTCGGCCACAAATTCAAACCCAACAAGGACCATTGATGCGTGGTTACCGGAAAGATAATCAGAGCGCAAACGTTGTTCGACATCCATGACAAAACACTCCACCGGACTTCCATTGAACATGCGACGGTCGTAAGTGCAATGAATTGCACGAGGATAATCGGAAGGTGCCACACGATCATGTTCGAGACGAGCCGTAGTCGGTCGATTCCGAAGATCACACATCCGCGTCGTTCTCACGGACCCAGAACACACGAACGAAAGACGACGACCGACTGATCGTGAAACAGCAACGCGGGCTCACCACATGTTAGGCCCCTACTGCTACAGTTACTTCTGCCAGGTATTTACCGCTATTGCTGATGATTTGATTGCAAGGCTTCTCTTAAAACATTCGGATCATGCACTTGCAAGCATGCTCGGTCAACATTATTATTTATAACATTGTTGCGGTTAGAAACAGAAAAGCAATATTATATATTATATATTGCATACATCATTAATAGCACTGTTCGACAATAGTTAGGCATTACTCGAATCACCCATTAGGAATTAAATGTTAACTCGATATATCATCCTGTTCGACTACATTTTATTTCGAATGATCACGTGACATTTTATTCGATCACACAAATAATTCTTCTCTAAGTATTCTCATTATTTGGAATTCATTTTAGATAATCTTTCACTTTGTTTTTTATTTGATTTGATTTGTACACGATTTAGTATTTTCAATTTCATCTGGCTAGATAGAAATAGCGTGTATGCGTTTATTTTGTCTTCACAGCCCCGAAATCGACTTATATACAATTTGAAAAAAGATATAGTATTTTACATAGAATATACAGGGTGGTCCACGCAACGTGTGTACCATAATAACTTCCAAAATATGCGTTGCACGAAAGAATGTTATATACAAAAGTTACATGGTTTAAGGGGGTACACTATATAGTGCGTTAATTTTTTTTATTGGTGGAGGCGTTTCAGAGATTTGAAGGGCAACTTTGTTTTTCCAAACAGAATACTATATTTTTTATACCAAAATATGGTAGAGTATCGAATTGTAAGTAAAAAAGTACCATTATTAACCCTAAACCTAATAGCTAACGAGTAATTTCACGTTATTATTTAAAAATTTTCTTCACGTAATATCAAGTTGAAGATTCAACCTTATATCACAGATTTCTGCAGGACAGCGATGTTTACGTGACAGTTTTTATCAACACAAGATCTATCGTTATTCGTAATTTTCTACATGTTCGTAATCCAGTATTGCAGTTACCTTCAGTGTTTGTGTGTAATTACCAAGCAGATAAAAGTAAAAATGGAATTTTGTAGTAGCGAAAAAGTTTATATAAAAATAAAAAAATGCAATAAGAACCAAAGCCATGTATGCCGAAAGGTATCATGAACAAAATCAGCCACCTCGAACCATATTTGAAAGAATGTGAGAATCGCTTCGACGAACCGGAAGTTTTAATGTTACTAAACGTAACGTAACGAAAACTGCTACTTCCAATGCAAATACTATTGCAGTCCTAGCAGCGGTAACAAGAAACACCCATATTGGCAAGCAATAGATTTCACGAGGATCTGGAATTAGCAAAACAAGTGTACTACGAATTCTTCACAGTGAAAAACTGCTCCATGGAACGGATTATGAAAACCGCGTTTGTTTCTGCCAGTGGTTTCTGCGTCAAATGAACAGTTTGGAATATTGGAATATGCGTGGTGTGGAATATTAGGCAACCAATTGATTGGGCCATATTTTATTAATGATCAACTAATAGGACAAAAATATGCTAACTTTTTGAACGACACTTACCATCTTTATTGGAAAACGTACCTTTAAATATCCGTACACAAATCTGGTATCAACATGATGGTTATCCTGCACATAATGCACGTAATGTAAGGCAAGTACTGGATAGAAAATTTCCCAATCGATGGATTGGTCGTGTTGGACAATTTCTATGGCCTTCACGCTCGCCAGACCTTACTCCTTTAGGTTATTTTCTGTGGGGTACATTAAAAGACAAAGTGTATCGTGAACCACCAACAACACCTGAGAATATGAAACATTGTATTCGTGAAGCATGTATTACTTCATTAGTTAATAGATTGCATCACTGTATCAATACCAATGCATATCACTTTGAACACTAACATTAGTTGCGTTAAGCCACTTGGTCACGCATATTAGTAAACACTGTCACGTGAACATCGCTGTTCTGCGGAAATCTGTGATATAATGACATAGTTTTATTTAAAAAATCCGAACCGTCGAACAGTATACGATGTCTATTTTAAAAATCTGAAACACAAAATGAAATGTTTTATTTTAATAATCTGTTATATAATGAAATGCTTTAATCGCAGTTAACCCTTTGTACTTCGAATTATATTTCAATTTCGTTACCAGCACCTCGCAACGCTTTTAAGTGTTTTATTTGAAATTTACTTTAACTAAAAAATAAGGCAGTTTAAATAAATAAAGGAAAAAAGAAATTCACTTAAATGCCAGTTTTATTCACACTATTCTTGTATTTTGTAATTTTCATGTGTATGATATCTTTTGAAATAATTTCCAAAATGCAATCCTGGTTTTTTTCGAACGTTTCACAAAAAAAGTTGGTTTCTTTTCTTCCTCCAGGTATTTTTCTATTTGAGCAAACTACACAATCCTCGTGCTTTCCTTCGAGATATACGAAAATAAAACGAGGCTTTCTATCTAAACGATCGTGTTTATCATATGTTCCAGGCCTTCCCAATTTCATATTTGGAACACGAGAATCACGAGTAAGCATCGACAAAATCTTTTCTCGAAATCTTCTGTGGGCTTCTAATGAATTCTGTTCCTTCGTTTTTAATTTTTTCTTTGCATGAAATATTTACGTTTACTAAGGAAATTTCTAATCTCCAGAAGAAATATTTCCTCTACCACTTTAGTTTTCGACGTAAAAAACAACAAGATGTCGTGTATAGATTCGCCACCATATAGTATAGGTTCGACACCACTCATATTTTTCTTATAATCTGTGATACTTCCGGTTCTTTTATTCTTCTTAAATTATCCGAATGTCGTACCCTTTTAGTGAAATTGCGAGATGTAGATCACAATTTTGTACGAAGCATAGTTATTATTTTCTTGTTTCTCCATGCTAGTACTGAAGTTTTGTTTTTCCTGAATGCCAATTTTCCTCCAATTACTAACTTTGGTTTTTTGATTTGACGCTACAATCCCTTTCTATTAGGCATTATCGTTCCAGGGAGGTAATATTTCTTTTAGTGCAACTCTGTTGCCAATGCAGGACTTGTATTAAAGCCTGTCCGTGAATATGTGTTATCCCTTGGCCTTAAGTATATTTTCCAATAAATTTTGATAGAGTTGTAATACAATTCTGCTTGTGAATTGAAGCTCTGGGTGTATTAGTTCGTCAGTTGTAATTTTTCCATGGTATGGTATGAACAAATAAATACAACTGCTTGCAAAATTCGAAAGAACATAAACACGTAAACCACATTTCGTAGGCTTTCTCGGGCTATAATAAAGGCAATAAAAGGGTAATAAAGGCAATTTTCCCCTTAAAAGCTACCGTTGACTGATTAACACATATGTTTTGACTAGGAACAAAATATTCCATAAATTTTGAATTTAGGTAACTCACTTCGATCTAATGTTGATACTGTTTCCAAATGAAGAGACCAAAAAATTTGGAAAAACCTTGTTCTTTTGAACAGTTTAGCAAAAAATGGAATTCTTCCATTAAACGCTCGAGACCTATATAACTGTATATACTGTATATAACAGAAACTTGTTCATTTCAGCTTCAGCGATATCTTTCCAGTCATTCCAAGGTGAAAATGTCTATGTAGCCCCCATGACTTGTCACTAATGCAAATTATTTTTATTTTGTATAAAGATTAGTAATCTAAAGATAAGATGTAAAGAAAATTGTAAAATTATAATTTCGTGTATAGACTTGCGGAGAGAATATTATCTTAAAAACGGTAGCAAGTAAAAATAGATATCGAAATAATGATCAAATATTTTATTTAGGAACATTTTTTAATTGAAAATTAGTTAGTCAACTATTACAATATTCACTAAAAATTCACATTCGTATAAAATAAAAATGAAATAATATTAATTAATGTACGAGTATGATGCATACTTTTGTTGGGAAACATTGCACGCAATATAGTTTAATAATGTACATAAATTGAATACAATAGCTGAAGAAGTTTTCCAAGAAAATGAGAATTTAAATTTCAGATTATAAGATCAAAAAGTCGTTGCCATACTACTAAATTAAAATTATGCTTAAAGAAAAATTAAAATAATAAATGTATTTTCTTATAACATGTATGTATATATTACTGAATTAAATTATTCTGCGAATCATTTATGAAGTGAAATTTGTCGATAGAGGAAATGATACTTCGCAAATAAATATTTAATGAAACAAAGATCATTTTAATATTCTATGATACCTTTTCTTGTGCTTTAAAGTACACTCTTATTTTATAACTTAAAATTATTTTTATATAAATTATGTACTCCCTTTTTAAAAACTACGAACGATCGCATTCCTGCTAATTTATCGTCTTCTCAGTTCTTTTCTATTTTAAGCAAGATTTTTAATATTCTTTTGATCGCTTTTAGTAATTTACAGTGAACAGGCAACTATAATTAATTACTTCTTATAACTTCCTTTCTCCTAACGACATTTTTAATAAATCAAAAAGGAAAAATGAAAATTATGGTTTATAAATCGGTTCTTTGTAATTTTCAAAACGATTCATTGTAAGGAAATTATGATCTAAGGTAACCGTTATTCAAAACTTTTTTCCCCATCCCTTAATATAATTTAAACATTCAAATGATTAAATGCCAATAAATTTAAATGCTATTCGGTTTTTTTCGATTATCTTCTAAATGTTTAGAGCGATGCAAAAAATCATACGAGACAGCTCTTAGAAATCTATATAAGTTGAGGATTTTAAGTTCTACCACTTGTTTCGTACAATGAACGGTTTTTTGAAAAAAAGATTGAATGAAATAACGATTATACAATATATATCTTTTATATAAGATAATATATACATTTATTATTTAGAAAAAATAGTTCTTTAAAGTTCAAATGAAAAATATTCATTGATAAAATATAACGAAAACGCATTTTAAATTTTGAAACTGGAAATTGATTTAATAATTCCATTAAGTAATCGTTCGTCGTAAGAAAAAAATAATAGAATACGTTAAAAATACAGTTTGCGCAAAATTATATCTTTTATGTCACACGTTCTTTTGTGTAATCAACAATTCAAAAGAAAGCCGATTTTAAAAATATCTCAATAAGTACTTTAATCTTTAAGAGTGTAGCGGTATATTATTCAGTTATTTGAAGAACTTCAAATTTCGATCAGATTGTTTTTTTAATAACCGAAGCTTTACAAAGAGTGGCGTCCCAAAAATTTAGAAGCCGAAAATTTTTAAGAGTCACCCTAATGAATAACAAACAAATTACTACCAGAATAAATATAATCATTCAACATTATACTAATCATTACAAATATTTTTAAATAGTTACATGAGGTATTGTGATATAGTATATTTATATTAATATACTTAGAAGTGTACATAATATTAACTAAAGATTGTTACGCCATCTAACGAATATTTTAGTGACTCGGTCAGACATTGCATCACAAACGAGAAATAGAAATACACCATCGCCATAGGGGCTTTCGTATCGCATAATCTGTAATACCGACATTACGAAAATCCCTTGATTATCTGTACCCTCTAAGCTGAAGAATGATAAATGTTGAAACTATATACACGAGAGCGTCAAATCTGGTCCGTCAAAAGCACCTAAAACATAAAGCAAGCACACAAAACAGTTGCTTAATTCTTTTAAAACCTTTCTATTAGGTAAATCGGAAAGTTCCGTCCGTTTTTTTACAAAAAGTATAGCTTTATTCATGAAAGAAAATGAAAAAGTACGTTAATCAAAATATTATCCATCGTTAGCGATGACTTTTTCCCATCTTTCGGGCAGCAAGCGAATTCCGCGTCGAAAGAATGATTCATCTTTGGAGGTT
>CM052088.1:17046290-17065864 GCA_028453745.1 Agapostemon virescens
GAGTTTTATTAACAGATGTTCAAACTAAAAAGTTAGCCTTACTTTAGAGGTTATAGTTACCCACAATTCGAGCTACGGCTACTCGACGCTAGATGGACAGAACTTTCCGATTGACCTAATATTACAAAACATTGGAAATTAAAGCTAAACACAGGAAAATGCGAAACCATCTTGTTCAGGCTCTCTCTCAAAACAGCAAAGATCTGTCTGCTAAAAAATTATAAATCCTTTCATATAATTGGCGATATCTGACTCTCAAATTCCACACAAGAGGCTGTGAAGTATTTAGGACTAACTATAGATAATAGGTTTTTATTAAACTCACATCTCCCACGTTAACTCCAAAAAGCAAGGAAAGCTTTCGGAGCATGCGCAAGACTCTTTCATTCCTGCACACTCGATAAGAAAGCAAAACTGATCTGCTACCAGCTTCTGATCAGGCCCATTTTAACTTATGGTTACGAGACATGGTTCAATATCGGTGCTTCCATAATGGAAGAAATTCGAACATTCGAGAAGCGATGCCTTAGAGCTTGCAATGAAACCATTTATAATAAAGCCAATATCAACAGAATCGACTTCATAATCAAAACAATTCGAAATTACTACGCCAACATAATACACGTCACAAACAATACCTTAATATTCCCAATAGCGCATCCAGACGATAATTATATTTAAAAAATGCTAACGACAGGTTTTATTCTACCGGAGGCTTTCATATTCTTGGACAAATACGGATACACACAGAACAAAGACGCAATCGTAGTACTTTATCGTATACCCCGCCATAGAGCAAGAAAGACCATTCTCTTCGCTCCTCGTGAACATGAGCAATCGGTACCCTTAGTATACCAATACAGTACATCGACCCCACAAAGGGATCTATTAGATAATAAGGAAATAGATGTCGAAAAATATTGGTGGTTAGCCAAAAGGCCTAGTCCACCATAAAACACCGTAAAAGGGTACTACAAGATATTATTGTATAAATTTACTGTAAGATTAGGTTAAGACGCATCAGAGAATTGAGACTGATACTCGGATTATAATCCGATAATAATAAATAATTATTTAGGTGGCCGTTTTTAGGTGCCTCACCCTATATATCCAAAATTTGTTAAAAAAAATTGGGGTAAAAAAGTACATGTGCATTTGAATGAAAACCACGGGAAATACAGGGATTTAAAATAAAAATAAAAAAACCTGCGTAAAAAGCTCGAGAAGTGCGCGTACATCTGGGTACACATCTTGGATTGTTCCAGGTATGATAGCTGACTTTTTAGGATGTACAAACGAGACTCTCCAGGGCAACCTATGGCTTTAAAAATTCATACGTGACAAATTTATCCATTTACAATCGATTGATAATGTTCCTGCTGCAGAATTATGAATTATAATAAACATTTTATAATCATTTAATAAGCGACGGTGCAACGCTTACATTGTCTCAAGAAGGCGCCCGACGCGATGTTGAATACAGTCATGATTCAGCATCAGATTTGAACATTATCATTATGGTATCATCACCTATAAATTTTAAATGTTTTTCCGATCAAAATAAACCCAGACACGATAACACTCGGCTAATAATACAATAAATATAATAACCACATGACTAACGGTATACGTTGTATTGTAAAATTGTATGTGAAACAATAGAATGTATTCACAGGATCTGATGAATTTGGAAAGACTCGCACTCAATAAATGTAGCAATATTTTTATGTAACTATTGTGACTTAAGACATTTGTTTCCGCATGTACGAATTATCGTAGCTAGTATATAATATTGGATAGTCGGAAAAGTATTGAAAGATTTTTGTCACTAGATGTTTGGTGTCATTCATCGGGCAACATTAATCAGATTGCGTCATACTAACGCGCATTTGAGAGGTGACATTTCAGTCTACAATTTTCATCCAGATAGTTTTCTATTCCGTCAATCGTGTAAGAATTAATATTAGTGTGAAAGTGAGTGAAATTTCTGAATAAATTCGTTATGTTTTGCAATTTTACTACGAAAAAGGCAATTTAGAAATTTTGATATTAAAGATGCAGCTTGCTCTGTTCGACCAATCACTGAAAAAGTCGATGAAATAATGTAAATGGCTGAACAAGATCGGCATATAAGCAGTCATGAGATTGCTAGGAAACTAAACATTCACCATTCAACCGTTTTGGATCATTTGCAGAAGGCTGGACACAAAAAGAGCTCGATATATGGGTACCTCATGATTTAACAGAGAAAAATTTAATGGATCGAGTTTCCATCTGCGAATCATTGCTCAAACAAAAATTGAGAGAGCTTGACTAGAAAGTTTTGATGCAGATCATAGATAATAATCGCCAATATATACTTGAATAAAATTCATTTCATATAAAAGAAACATTTAATCAAAAAATGACTAAAATCTCTCAATACTTTTCCGACTAGCCAATATATGATTGAAGAAAACTGAGAGCATGTTCACGTTAGTAATTTAATTAGAATTATCGCATGAGTGAAAACAGTTGTTCTGTTCATATTGTGTAGTAAAACAATGTACGAGTACAAAATGAATTATATTTTACAGAGTTCAGGTGTAGCTAAGATGTGACAAGTTAGTCCTACGAATTAATAATTAAATCGGCTGGTGCACAACCTACTCAAACCGGAGCAGCGATCGCGAGAATGCTGTGATTGTGTCCTTTTAGAGTCATGCATACCAATATCAGTGCAATGCAGTAGAAATATGGTATTAACTTTATATATTTATTGAAAATATTATGAGAAAAATAAGAATATAATTAACTTCAACTTGAATTATTAAAATATTGTTTTATGTTTCGGAATTTAAGTATCCGAAACATGCCGATGTTTCGAGTAATTGTTCGTCTTTTTTCTTGTTTATTCGTCATTCTACATCAGTCTTCTCGCTATATCGCGTATAATAAATTGATTTCGTGAAACTTTCTATCATCTACAGTTATTTCAGCACCTTTTCACTCTGATCTTTTCGCTCATCAAACAATAGTGAATTTTTATTTCTTTAGACATAAAAAGTATTGCAGATATTACTGCATACTAAAGCTTCACACTGTACATTATGATATATGTATTCTTCTGTTCACACATCTCCCCGGTGATTTCTTGGTTATTCAATATGTTCTCTGTGTCTTGTTCCCCGTGTTGATTTATATTAAAAGTTTATATTAAAAAGGACTCTGATTACCAGTTTATTCTATTTATTAGATTAACGATTCAATAAAAAGAATGCAAGTACAAGTAAGTTTATTTTATTGAACTTGCAAGTACTTATTATAACGCATTCAATAGCTGCATAGAATTTATATTGACATACTTGCAAAGAAAATAAAACATTTTTTTGAAATGTGTAAAACTACTGCAACATACTTTCTTTAATGATATGAATAATAAAAATATCGTTATTCATTGAAAACTTAAAATTAATTTCATTATATTTTCTATGTCTTGTAATAGATTTTTCATAAATACTATTTCTACCATTCAATATATCGACAATTATCGGAAACATAGGGTGCTACATGAAGAAAGTATAAGGGATTCAAAGTCTAGATTAGAAAAGTCCATAAGTTGCAGTGTCTGCAGATCTAGCAAAATCTGCCATGTCAAATTTAGCTATTTGGATTATTTCATTTTTATCCTTCTTAAGTTTTTGAAAAAGTTAATTGTAATTTTAATAATAAATATTATTTTATTTTAGGTATATTATTTCGTACATTGTTACCGTTGTATTACTTATATCGTATACCAAAATTTATTTACGTATGGATATACAATATTTTTACGGTTTACGTCCTAGAAGTGTAACATATCGGTAAAAAAGTTTCCTATTTTCATCGAATTACCGACTATAGACATGCAGGTCAGTCATGCGCAGATCAGCAATTGAGTATTTCTCTTTCGATATGGCTACCGAAAGGTTTTGTCGAAAACAAAATTAAGAAATCAGAAATTTTCACCGCGGGATTTGCCGAGTGTAATCATTGCGTACTGGTAATTTGGTAAGTTAAAACTACCTTTTACATTTCTTTTTGAAGGATACAATTTAGGCTTAAAGCGATCGGAGAGAATAAAAGACATTTGTAAAACTGGAAAAATTAATCGGACACCAAAGGATGGCCATTTGGCTAGAATCGCTTGGTTATTAAAAACTGGCGGTGCGCGTGAAAACAGTTTATACTGCATACATTATAGAATTCCTGCGAATTTCAATCAATCGTATAACCTTTTGGTTGCGCGTATTGCAGGTCTTTCTGTAAATGCCACTATGATTTTGTTGTTCTGTTCGCAGTATAATTTATTTAAGTAAACACCGCTTAATAAACCCGACACACATCATCTATATGTCTTATTCATTCTCCTGCATCAGAGTTCTAATATAGTACCTACGTTAGGTGTGTCAGTTTAAAGAAAAAAATGATTTTCTTTCAACGTAAACGGCTATATTTTTTCTCCTTTAAGTATAAATTGCAAAGTTATTCTAATTCTTAACTTTGCGTGACATTAGTGTCTTTATATAGTGCACTATGTTTAATGTTCTGTGGTATTTGTGCATCCTGGAAACATTATCGGATATAGGAAGTTTCCTTTCTATCGGTAAGTAGCTGGGGATTGACTGTTATACTCCAGTAAACCTATCAATTATAGTTATAAGCAATTTTTTAATTAAAGAAGTAAAATTAATTATCGGTTAATAGTCTTATGACATATTTATCTCATAAGCTAACGCATACCTCTAGAATTCCCTGGACGTGTAAGTATTTATGTAAGAATTGAATGTTATGAAATTTTTATTCAGAATATTTGTTAAAATACTGAATTTTCATATGTTGTTGATAGCATCTTTTCAGCAATATTTTATATTGTATATTATAAATACACAATTGTTATTATTTAACACAAATTTATATTTTGGTTTCATAAAAAGTTACAATATTTTTATGGGAACGTCAGATGTAGGCATTGTTATATGTGTATATATAAACGATTTAAATATAATAGCATGTATAATTTTAAACTGGTAAGTATACTTTCATAAAATTCGTAGTTATACTTATAATAAGCTTCATCAGAAAAATTTGAGGCAAGCATACATATAACTGCTGCTACAGGGTTGGCTATAAATTAATATTTATTCGTAATACTGCGATAATATTGTAATCTCATGTTTTATATAGCTATTATTTTTAAATCATTTGTTAGTATAACATAGTTTTATATTCAACAATACTATCGTATATATTGTTACTTTCATTGTATATTTTCACTCAGTAATTTCTATATTTTGCCGACCCTGATGCCGCATTATTCGTGTCTTGAAATTTACAACAATTTTATATTTTCAGAAATCACGGTGAGAATTTTTCACAGACCTGGAGTAATTATGCAGAATTTTGATGATCTTGATATAGAAGGGCGTAATCCTTCTCACCTATCGGAAGCAGGCAAGGAGAAGGTAATACATGCTAAAACATGTGTAAAATATTGTATTCATAACTAAAATGTTAGGAAACCTATAGATTAGAATTTTACATATATTATAATATATACTTCTTAAATTTGAATATAACAAAATTATTACATTTATATAAATATTTTTGATACATTATATATAAATAAGTTACACTTTTTACTTTGTCATTTTCATTGTAAATGCATAAAATCCGCAGTCTGTCAACTATTAATGTACTTGTATGTTCTATAATGTAAATATTATTAAAACCGCAGCTGCTTGTACACTTGACAAAGTATTTATATTTCACAGGAAGAATACGATCGAAAACGTTTAATGAGAAGCAGTGTCACTGCTGAAGATGGCACGCTCAGACCTGTGTATTCTGAAACAGAAGACGGTGACATATGGTGTCATATATGTAACATAGCTCTGTTTGGGGCTCATAAGTTACTAAATCACAATATGTGTAATCGTCATAAAATGAAATTAGATGAATGGCCATATCCAGTTTTGTTATGGTCCAAACGATCGGATATTGTGAAAACAACTCCACCGACACAGTCGGCTGCTATAGGCGATGGTTTGGCACCTGGAGAACCAGTACCACCTGGTATGGAGGACCAAATAACTAGAACAACAACGATTCAGATGAGTTTAGATCGCCACAGAAGTTCTCCTCTTGTTGGCCTTGAATATCTACTTGAACTGGTGGATAATGACTCTTGTGAACCCAGTTATACATGTGTTTTATGTGATAAAAGGGGCGACCCTCGTACTGTTATGGCTCATATTACCAGTTATAATCATAGAATAACATATCTAAATAGACATTTCCCTACAATTTCGCGTGCTATTACGGAACTACCGCGTACTCCTAATTATAAACGCGGAGCTAATGAAATATCGGTGTTAGTGGCTAAGAAGATTGAAGAACGGTTTGGAAGATTGCAACCACAGCTAGTAGATAAAAATCAATTTGCAAAAAATAAAATGCAGTACATCAAGAGAGTCTATCAGGATTATCACTTTAGGTAAGTTATAATTTCTTTTCATTATATTAAGTTTTATACATTTTAACGTTGTTATGAATTGAGTATTTCAATTCATATGATTTACAAAAATCAATGGATGTGATTAGACAAGGTGCGCGTCGTTTTCGTTATTTAACTTACGTTTCCTTAAAATCAATGGCTGTTTCCTACATGCAGGGAAACACCAGAATTAACATTTATGGATGTTTACGATGTGCGATGGGTAACAAACTTTGAAGAGAAGATGGCTGAAATGGCTGGTAATAGTGGTATAAAAAAAGGTGAGTATTTAAAAATTTATATCATTAGAACAAAACGTTTATATCCAACTGTTCAATCATGTAACAATGATCTTGTATTAAGATCTTCAACCAACCGATGAGAAGCTGGATGATAAACATAAAAGTGAAGAAAAGAAACATGAAAAGTCTCCGCCAAAGAAAACAGATTCAAAATCCGACACTACAAAATCGTAAGTTAATGTTTATTCGATGCAACTTTCTAAAACAATTTTTTAATGATTCGAATTTTATTAATTATCCTCATTTGAATTACAATTTCAGTATAATAAATTAACGTTGGTTTCTTAATTCGCTAAAATTTCAAATGATTAAATTGTGTCTCAAATTTTTCAGGGGATTCAAGATTCGTATCTTCACAAGAAATAAATTAAATATCCGCAAACCTTTAGATAAGGAAGAAGAGAGTACGAGAAAGTCGCCTAAACGTCCTTCCGATGACACAAAGTCTCTTTCATCATTGTCAAGTATATCAAGTAGCCCGTCTCCATCACGTTCAAGATCACGTTTTTCTATTCGCAATCGCAAAACTAGTCCAATAGATAAAGGCGGAAGGTATCGTACTAGATCACGTTATTCGCGAGATCGAACGCGTTCTCGTACACGTTCGCGATCCCGTTCGCGTTCACCGGAACCACTTAGAGAACGGGATAAGTGGGATAAATATCGTGAGCAAATTAGACGAGCTGAAGAAACCCTCGATCGTGCTTTGAAATTTCACGAAAAGAATCCAGAGAAGCATCCATCTTACCCTGATGAATGGAAAAAGTTCTGGAACAGGCGGTACAAGGAATTGCAAGCGGAAGGGAAAGATCCTAGTAAGCATGACTTCAAACCAGAATGGATAGAATTCTGGAACAAGCGGATGCGCGAGATTCATAATGAACAGCTGCAACAACGGAAAGAGGAAATTAGAAAGCGTTTAGAATTGCCAGAAGACAAGCCACCAGAGAAGTGGATACCACCGAATAGACGTGACAGGTCTCCACCGAAAAGAAACCGTCATCGTATAGAGAGCGATGATGAAGTAGAGTACGTTGGAACGAAAACAATTAAAACTGACTATTACGATCATCATGACATGAGAGACCGCGATTACGCGTATTCGTCGTATATGCGAGGAAGAGGAAACATGTACAGAAGTAGTTACTATCCTCGTGGTGTTACACGTTCGAGATCGATACACTATGCAACTCCTTATCCGGTGAAAGAAAAATCTCCAAGTCCTATACCAGATGATATATTAACCGAAGATTTAGAAGTAGTCGGCTTATTGAGATTACTTACAGCATTGGAAGGTCAACTGGGTTCTCTCGGGCCGAAGATAGTATCTCTTCTTTCGAAAGCATTAGCTGCAGAAAAAGCAAAACCGAACTCTGCTGAAGAATTGCTCTACGACGAAGAAGTGAGTGTGCTTTTCGAAACAGTGAAAGAAAAACTAAAAGGTCAATTGTTTGCTGGAATGATAGAGAAAATGGCTATAACACCAACGAAAACAGCGATCCAAAATATTGCGCAGTTGTTGCATAAAGCAGCAGAAAGTAAAAAGAAGATGGAAGAAGAGAAAAAGAAAAAGAGGGAATTAGAGTCTGCAAAGTCAACAAATTATATCCAAAGAACTGTATATTCAAGGCCGGTGGAGGTAATTACTCCAGCAATTAAATCCGAACCAGTTAGTGTACCTGGTGTTGGTACTGTAGATAAAGTAGCTATAGCTCAACAAATAGCAGCTGCTTTGGTAGCTCAAGGTAGATCAAATGTGTCGCAAGAAGAATTAGAAACTTTAATTAATGCCGTTGTTGGAATGGCTGAAGCGTCCAAAAATTCCGATAAGCCGGTGACAACGGCTGATTTCGTGAAAGGATTGGCAAGAAGTAATAATTCTGTTGCTCAAACTACGTCTGCTCCCGTAACGCTAACAGCGGCAGATACAGTCGATCATCAGACGGCTAAGATGGAAAGTTTGTCGGACACAGACTTGAAAACACTTTTGCAAAATTTTAAAGACTTATCCACCCAGGAACAACACGGGCTGATTAATTTCCTGAAAAAATTAGAAGTAACAGATCCGGTTCGTGTAGAGAAATTAAGAGGATTCGTTAACTTAGGTTCTACGTCCATAATATCGTCAATGCCAAAAATAAAGTCCCCAACCCCAGAAAACACAGAAACCAGTATTAAACCGAATAGAAGTATTTCGCCGTTTTCTGTGCGAAAAGGAAATCAAAATCCTGTTGAAGAAGAGGATAAATGGAAACCGAAAATAGATATGTTTGCGAATGATGACGAGGAAGAACAACAGACGAAGAATGATACCGAAGATAAACAGAAGGCAAAATTAGATTTGTCAGATGACGATGATGATTATACATTTGAAGATATTTATAAAGCAGCCGACAAAAATGTCAGCGAAAATGAGAAAGCAAAGAAAAGGTCGCGAGGATTTTCAAAATCGGTATCAAATTCGCCAAGGTCCTGGACACGATCTCGTTCACGTTCTAGATCTCGTTCTCCGGTAAGACCGAAAGAAGTAACAAAAACTAACGACCCAAATGCGATACTAAACGAGACCAAACGGTTAATCGCTCATATAATGGGAGATCTTCCAAATAAGTATGTGCCAAAGACGCACCTGCCGCTTGGAAATGAAAACGTCGAACAAAACACGTCAAAGTCATTAGATCAGATTCCTAATACGTCTACAGCTCCGTTGTCAAATTTTTACAATCAAGGATACGTTCAAAATACTCAACAAAATTGCCCCCGTCCACAAGCACCCCCTCTCACTTATCCTAGTATATCCAATCAACAGTTTCAAAGTTATCCACATCAGCAAGTTTACAGTGGTAATCAGAGTTATGTCGATAATGGTTACAATTATCAAGGATACGGTGGTGTTAGTAATCAGGGTCAATACAGTGGACCACCCATGGCGTCAAATCAATACCAAAATCAACAAAATTATGGTGGATCACCCTACGGTGGACTACCTGCAGGCCATTCTTCAAATTATTCTCAACAGCAACCGCAGCAACAATATGGAAATTATGTGCAACAACAACGTTTCTATTAAAGTGACTCGTTCATAAAAATTTACTGAAATTTTACAGTGACTTAAACTTATTACAATTGTTACCGAACTAGTTTTCTTCTGGGATCCTATGCAAGTGCTCGCAGAAAAGGTTAACATTGCTAGTTCAAGGATTATTAAGATAACAATGGTCGAAGTCTTAACCAATTTTCAACTAAATTGAATATGTTTTGTAAATATATTTAAAAATTCACGAACAATTTCAATGCGAAGGAATTATGATGAACATTTAACAATCGCTGTTCCTCATCGTACATGAAAAGATTATTTCCATTGTCATTTTTATACGTTTATACATCGCGTATGTCTCCCTTTGAGACGGCCGGACTTAAATCTCTTAAAAACATCTCGATTTGTTCAAGTACACATCACAATAGGCGCGTGAAGTGAACGTGGATTTACGGAACGAAGTGTTAAGACATCGATATCAACAGGAATAAAGTAAGTAAAGCAACAGAAAAGAACGTAATTCAATTCAAGGAAATAACATTACTATCAATTACAATTTTATCATGCTATATTTTATTCAACCTTGTTAAATGCAAATACGTTTATCATCTTTATAATTTAGCAGGTTCAGATGTGTGTGATAAAGCGTCAAAGGAGTCGAAAGTATCGAACATTATTTTTACAAGCACTTTTAATGTTGAAAGAAGTATATATTGATATATTTATGGATACATAAATATATGCATATATAAATTCATAAAATGTATATATATATACATAATAGCAAGAACAATTATTTGTAATTTCTCAATTAAAAAACACGTTGTAAAAGTGAATTAAATAAGTAAAGAATAACCGTAGTTTGTAAATACTTTTAAGCGTATGAGTTTTTCATATTTCAGAGAAACTATAGAGATACACCAAGGAACTTGTTCTTAATATTCGATAATACTAAGAATAAAAATATAATTAAATTAATAATAAACATAGTTGTACACAAGAATACGTTGTAAATTAATCACTTTACCACCCTACATGTCACAGTTTTCATTTTTTTTTAAATTCCATAGTATTAGATATAACTGCGACATCGAAAATAAATAATAATTTGAATGATTAGTATACTTTTTTTTTGCTTTTTCCCATATTATCCTGAATTATTCAATTTGTTAGGCGGCAATTAAATTATTCAACAATGTATTGTATTAACTGTATGTCTTAATTTTTTGTCATATTTCTAGTGCCAAACGTTTTTAAATTACTAAATAATGAAACTGTACAGAAACACTATAAAAAGTCGAACGGAAATATTTGAAGATTAATTACATTAACACAAATATTATTGACCGTAAAGGAATTAGTTTATTGTTTTCTTTTTAGAATTTTTTTGAAATAAACTTGCTTTAACGATTAATATTGTACGTCGTAGTAGCAGGTAGCAGACCAAATAATCTAAGTATTTACGCGAAATTACGGATTATAGTACCGTTTTCTTACACAGTCGATTAAAAGTAACGAACCTTTCAATCTTAAAAGTATTTAAGATTTAAATTTATTAATGCAATAATACCTCGTGGCTGCACAGTGCACATTGACTAGAGAATTACAAAGACTCCAACTGTTTTGCGCTTATCGTTACACCGCGTACCATCACGACAATCTATATAATTTAATAGAATACCAGGAAAATGCAGCTTGCGCAATATATACATTTCACTTTACAGACTCAGGACTCAGAAGAACGCGTGACAATATTTTACTTCGGCACGAGACCCCTCGTCTTTGGGTAAACAGGTGGCGGAATCTGTTGGATTTTTCCAACGCTCTTAGGTCGTATTTTTGACGATTGCAATCGTGATTTGGATCTGAGTTTTGCACTCGAAGCGTCAACGTCGATGTCGCCCTCGTCGCGCAGTGCTTCCTCGAGTACGGCTTGAATCGTGGGCGCGATAACAGGCCCTTGATAGTCCATTGTCGATCTCATAGGCATATCAAGATCCAAGTTCAATATGTTTTCCCCAGCGTAACGACAACCTCTTCCCATAGCTAAAGCGATACGCGCGTATTCGGAAACCGGCCTTCGCGCACCTGGAACGGATGTAGGTCTTTTTATCGTATCTATACTGGATGGCTCCGGATCCTTCACTACCCAGCAATCTTCCTCTTCGTCGAGCTGTATTCTCGACAGTATTTTATTTTTTTCCTCCTCGGGAATGAAGTTTTCTATAATAAGAGACTTTAGCTTAAGCTCTTTCATCAGTTCTTGTTGGGTTTGTTCTAAATCTCTTCTGTCCCTATTAAAATCGTTCGTAACGTCTTCGAGATCTTGTTTCAAAGCTTGTAATTTTGCATGGCATTTTCTTAACTTTTTAGATTTCACGTCTACCTCCTGCTGCAAATTTGTATACGTTTCCTTCACTCCTAACATCGTCAACTCTTCGTCTTCGAGTTTTTGTCTCATTTCAACTTCTCGTTTCTTTCTTTCTGCGATCTCTGCCGACTTCTGTTCCAATGCCCTTTGCTGTTCATTCGTGTGATCAATTATGTTCTTACCCCCGCAAAGCATTTTACTCTCCAAATCTTTTATTCTCATGATTAGAGTTTCCGTTTCTTGTTTCTCAGCTTTCAATTGTTCCGCGATCAGCTTCTTGTCCGTTCCAATCTTATTATCTTCGCTTCGACTATCTTCTGCTTCGGATTCCGAGTCCGCGGTCTCGTCTTCCTTCTTTTTCTTCGATTTTTTCTTTCTTCTCGGTACCATACCTTTCTGTGCCAATTTCTCCTTCAATCGACCAATTTCTTCTTGATACTGTCTCAGAAGGGCGTCTTTTGGATCCTCGTTTATCCTTGGCTTGTTCTTGATATTTTTCGCGCGATTCGCATACCGTAACGTTGTCAGCGTTTCGTCGTAATTATAACTAGCAGGACCTATATTTGCGACCATGATAGTCTTAGAGTTTCCACCCAGAGAATCTTGCAGCAGCCGCGTCAGCTTCGAATCCCTGTACGGAACATGCGTAGTTTTTCCATCGACCAAAGCAGAGATCACATTTCCTAATGCTGACAAGCTTAGATTAATCTTGCTAGCTTCCTTCAGCCGTTCTCCGCATGCACCGGTTTTGCTCTGCCTCTCGCTGCCAGCTAGATCGACTAAATTCAAACGGCCCACCCTGATCCCACCTGTGTCGTCGATAGATCCCATCTCGATGGTGATCAGAAATATCGCATGCGACCGAGAGCTGTGTTCGTTCATATTTGTCGCGCCTATAGTTCTATTTTGATTCCCCATGTTCATCAACTGTTGTATCTCCGCAGCGCTTTTGCACACCGACGTTGACAAATCCTTGACGAACACGCCGGTATCCGGTTTTTCCTTTAATTCGAATCGAAGGCTCTGATCCGGCTGTAGAAGATCCCGCACCTCCTCTTGGTAAATCTCTAGGTAACTCGCTCGCACCAAATATTGCATATTTTCAGACCTGCCTATGTGATTGAAGATGTGTTCGAAAGACCGCGGGATTACACCCCGTCTATCGTAGTCGCCCTTAAGACCTTCCATGGTGTACGTTTTCCCGGTACCGGTTTGTCCGTAAGCGAATATTGTGCCATTGAAACCATCGAGAACAGAAGACACCAATGGTCTGACCGTTTCCTCGTACAGGTCTTGTTGACTCGAATTCCAGTCGTAAACCGCGTCGAACGTGAATACTTTCACGTTATCGCTGGATGGATCATCCCTCGGGTGACGAATTTCGACCACTCCCCTCGATGGAAACACATCCACCACACGCTTGTACCCGCGGGTAACTTCCTTCTCGTCCATGGGTCGACATCTTACGACAACCTGGACACACTGGGTCATCACCTCCGGCGTCGAGCTCGTCTTCATATTCATATTTTTCCTTTTCCAGCTTTTCAATTGATTATCTGATTTCTCCATGGCGACGGTTGTCGAATCGACGATTCACCTGCACAGCGAAAGATATTTCATTTCAGTAAAACGATACCAAGCCACTCTCGAACAGCAATAAGAAAATGCGATCAAACCTTTCGAGGTTCGGGCCTTCGGGCCCCTATAATACGATCATTCTCATTTCTTAAAAACACGTACGAATCGAAAAAGAAACTTTGTTCAAATCGTATCTCGTGTTTCTCCTATATACTTATATACTTCTATATTATATGCCACTTTATTTCTCTATCGAATCAAAGTGGTTTTTCGTCGATCGTTTGTTTAGACGATACGACAGTCTGTCTATACATCGTAATTCAAAGCCGATCGTTAAATAAACAAATTTTACAACTATTTTGTCTTGAGGTTCTTGGGAGCTTCAGGTAGAACCCTGTTTATACGAATTAAATTTCAGCAGTGCCTGATCGACTAAACTCTAGCTGAGCGAAATTTCTTTGATATGAAAAAAATTCGACTCATTCCTTGATCGTGTGTGAACTATCTTGCCTCTAGACAGGTTCATATAAAAACAGTTTTTCTACCGCATATATCAATATTCATCACTTAAAATTGAATTTGTCTTCCGTTGGATCCGCGATTCTTTGAAAAGTACATGGTCGAATACCAATCGTCGAACAAAACCTTTTTTAAATCGAATTCTCGTTTGCTAAGCCTTTCCCACTAGATAACACGTAACCTCTACAATTCAAACATTTTAATTATCTCTTTGATTTTCACGTTTCCAAGGTTCGACTATAATATCAACAGTTTTTAAGCAAGTCAGTTGTTACCAATGTTTTCTAATCTAAAATTATATTTCGCGAAGTAACGAAACAAGCGCGATAACATTTATCGGTTATTGGTTAGAAATAACAGATTTTTTTAGCAAACAAACAACCGTCTAACAACCCTTATTTCAACAACAACAGAAATCAAATTAGTCATATATAGCTTTTTATGTCGAGCAATGGTCGTGTCTAATATACAATACTATTCTGTATGTGTATTCACAGCTATTAGTTACCGAAAGGAAATTTATAAACAGAACAGGGAAAACGTAATTGTACGTCGCTTGGTTCTCTCTCTTGGATTTTTCTTTTCTCTTTTTTTGCAAGAATTTAATATCGAAGATTTTTTTGGGTATCGTGTTATCGTATTGCAATAAACTCGGATACTTATTTCCTTTACATTTCGAGTGATTTTAGTTAGAAGCTCTGTCAATTTTTACGCAGAAAAAAGAAACAAAAATTCAACAGAGAGATATCTTAACCAAATATACTACAATACTTTTGCCATACACCGAAAGCGTTACGCGTGTATTTCTTTGTTTTTATTAGAAGCTTACCTTTGTCGAGTTAACAGGCACATACAATGCAAAAGGAGTTATAATAAAAGAACAACGATTTCTCATCGTATCCGCATATTACCCTCCTCCGCACGGTATTGATCCATTGTTAGCTTTCTAGAATTTGCACTGTCAACACCCACCCCTTTTTCTATCCACTTATTCCAACGATAGTATTTTACGGATTGTCGTAGATTCTTGCGATGATCAGGACTCGATGTTCGATCGAGTCGTTAAAACGACGTACGATACATTGTGACAGAATGTAGGAAAGACCGCATCATGTTTTGACAGAATAAAGCCATTATGGTCAAGCCTGCGCAGTAAACACCTCTCACTCGTTTCCACGGGCATACTGAATCGATCTCTCGCTTAATCACGGAATATCTCTAGGCTAGTTGGTTACGTTCGAGTTCTCCTTGAACATACTGTAGCAAGAAATTTACTTTATCGACCAAACGTAATTAACTCCTATTTGTGTTCACGGTCGGTGTTTAAAATTCATAAAAAGAAGTATATCTATCGTCTCTTTTACAAAATTGAAAATGTTACGCGTATATGAGCAATAATATATTCAGGCTGTTTTAAATCGTAACGGATAGTATTAATGTATTTGTTTTTCTTACACGTAGATAATATTTCAAAATTCATTTCGAAGATACAACATTGTTCTCCTTTTGCCAGTCAAACTATATTATAAAAAGAATTGCTTTCATAAAGTTATTCGTTTATAATATAGTACTGCAGTATTCTAATATATGCGGTGCATATTTTGATAAAGTCCACTTGTTTACCATCGCTCATAAAAGCACATGCAATATTAAAATCGTAATATGGTTTTACCGAGTTTGCGTAGCAATCGCCATTGACAGGAAGTGCTCTTGTATTTTTCGATCAAACGTATGTTAGAAATAAAAATATTGAAACAAACATTTCTTATTGTCTAAATACTTTTTGGAAGTCAGTTACATCTTTTTACGTACACATGTTATATTTAAAAATAGTAATTACTACGATGCAGTTTAAAATGTATTTATGCGAATGAAGTTGTATACTTAACTGCCCTGTTAAGTAATATTTTGATAATATATAGTATCTTCTTAATATAGTATATTTCCAAAAGTATGAAGTAATTTTTGACAAGATTAACCTATAAATTATAAATCCTATTTTGCTTCTAAAACTAAACTTTTATTGAAGGAAATGACGTTTGTTCCGTGGCTAGTTTCATACTATGCAAGTCACCTCGAAAGAGTGTTGTAACAGTATTATTTATTGGAAAGACTGTTCTGTTTAATTGATAACTGAAATCAATGTCGAAAAAGTGGAAGCGTTTCATATAAATTCACCATAATGTTAGTATAAGGCGGTAAACCAACAATAATAGACATTTAATAAATTAATTGAAGAAATAAAAATCTGTTAACAGTATTCCGTATTTTCTTTTACGAGTTATTTCGGAAATAGGTTTCGTGCAATAATAAAATAATTATTATTTATGTATTGGTCTCACCGAATGGAGTAAAAGACTAATCATGATATCGAAAGCTTTCTTAAAAATTCAAAATACATATGTCAATTTTTTAAATTTATCTGTATCATTGTTAATAATAATATTACATACAGACATACATACGTACATAACAAAATTGTCATTTTGTTACAGACAAAATGAAATTGGGGTTAGTGGTAGTTCACATTGTACTGGTTGCAACAAATATATGGGTCACTGCACATTTACACGAAGAACTTCCCGAGGATAATGAATTCGCAGAATTTGAAGACTTCGAAGAAGAAAAACCAGCTCAGTCGATTAACGATCGTGTAGTGGAACATAGTAAAGAGTCGAATATCAATCAAGATTTCGACGAGGACGATGTATTGATAGTTGACAGTGATAATGAATTTGATCACTTCGATGAAGAAGAGTTTGAAGGAGTAGACATCGCTGGTGGAAACACAGGTTCGAAGAGCAACGAACCGTCTACGTTAACGATCACCAAAATACCATTGCATTTACGATCAAGATGGGATAGTTTCTATCTAGAAATATTAATGATTATCGGTTTACTGGTATATTTCATAAACTATCTAGCAGGACGATCGAAAAATGCCCGTATAGCAGAAATGTGGTTGATAGAGCACAAACAACTTCTACTCGATAACTTTTCTCTTGTCGGCGACACAGGAAAATTTAGCGAAGAGGCATCAGAAAATGATTTAGTAAAGGAAAGCCAATCGCATTATAGTTTATATTGTTCGGGAAGACTCGGATGCGATTCTATGCTGATCGAATTGAAATTAATTAAACGACAAGATTTAGTTGCAGTGTTAGCGCAACTTGTGCGACCTCAAAACGATCAAGCACTCATACGTATAGAATTAGCAAAAGATGAGACGGATAATTTTGTATTGGCAGTGGCTACAAAACGTACTGCGATGCATTTAGTACGCGATATGGCTGATATTAGCGTGTACTGTCCAGAAAAGCGACCAGGAGAAAAATTTGGTCTTCCATTAGGATTTTATGTAATGTCTGAAATTGCTGAAGCGGTGTCAGCTATTTTAGATGCTAGAGTTTTACAGGCATTTACAAAGTATGCACAATATATCGATTATATACACATCAGTGACCAATTCAGTGGTCCCAGACAACAAGAGTAAGATTGCAAAATGCATAGTAGTTAAACATTCTTTTTCTTTCACAGTATTTGTAATATTATGCTTTTAATTGTAGAGACACAACACAATTAACTATGCCTGAAGTAAAAAGAGTTTTACTGGTAGGACTGAATATAAGCATAAAAGGACGTACTACCAATGCAGAAGGCCAAGAAAAATTGAAAATGCTTCTGCAATTAACCTTTTACCTCTTGGACAAATTGCGTCGTTTCAAGTTATCTAAAGAGGTTTGAAATATATTTCTTTTAATTATACTACCATTTTATTACGTTATTCTCAATTATATTGTTACTTTCAGGGTAAAAGCAAAGCAGATAAAAATAGATTGAGAGTAGAGGAAGCATTCTTGAAAACAACTCATGCTGCTAGAGCTGAAGCAGCAGCGCAGCGAAGAGAAGAACGTCGTAGAGCTGAAAAAGAACGTATTCTCCAAGAAGAAGATCCGGACAAGCAAAGAAAGTGGGAAGAGAAAGAACAACGAAGACTTGCTAAAAAGAAAGCTCCCAGAATGAAGCAACTTAAAGTTAAAGCATTATGACCAGATACAGTTGATTATGGAGAAATTTAAATTGCCCATTCACTCATTTAGTAAAACTATATCTCAACTATATTCACCTTCGTTCGGTGTCATTCAACGTTCATTGATCATTTTTTCATCAGGTTTTCCAAACTGAAAAAAGATACATAGATAAGTATCAGATACTTAACATTTATTGTAATGAAATAAAATCAGTTTATATATTTTTTAATTCCTATTATATATAATCTTACTTGATTTTCTCGTTGATACCGTCATTACTGTTAAATATTTATTTTGTAATATAGTTAATATAACTTTTCTGATAAGTTATACCGTGACTTGAATGTTTGATCATGAAATGTGACATAGAGTTGATTACACAACCATTACAACAATATGTTATAAAAATAATATATAATTATTGCTCTTAAACCATAATAACAATATTTCTTAGATAGTTCATTTTTAAACCCTTCCTTTTGTTTCACAAGTATTTAATTTTTATACTGCATACATAAATGAATTAATTAATTTTTGTTAAAAAATTGTTACAGTTTTCTTTTAAGTGAAGTTAAAATATTTCATTAATTAATTTTCAAATATTATAAATAATATTTACTGAAAACAAAAGATTTAAAAATTAAATGTTAATATGAAACATATTAAGCATGTATATAAGTTTTTAAGTAATATAAAACGAATTTATACATATGTATAAATACAGTATTAGATATGTTTGTATTTACGCATTTCTTACTAGACTTAATAACTCAATTTATTTTCAAATTAATCTATTCATCAAACGTTCATATTATACTGGTAAAATTGTACAACTTTATATAAATGATACTGATTTACCATCTTCGTGTTAACAAAAATACATAAGAGTACAAAACTTCCTGATAAATAAATTATTGTTTTAAGGCAACATCTAAAAGAACTGAAAATGAAATAATTAAATTGTTTTGTAAATATGTATGCGCAAATTTATTATAATTTTTTTTATGCAAAATAATTTTACATTAATACGTCCTGTATATGCGTACTTGAGTAAATAAACTTTTAATGTACTATAATGCATTTAAAAAATTCATGTAATAGTTACATAGTGTAAAGAGCCACGCATTTTCACTGAAATTAATTTTAGAGATGCAATATTCAAATTTTGTTTTCTTAATGCAACCATTATATATTTTTTATATAACAATACTCGATATAATCA
>CM052088.1:17108747-17134853 GCA_028453745.1 Agapostemon virescens
TCTCTCTCTCTCTCTCTCTCTCTCTCTCTCTCTCTCTCTCTCTCTCTGTTCTGCTTTTAACACTAGATTGCCTAAGGAAGTCATTTTGACTGCTTTTCAATTTTAATTAGAAAAAAATTATGTATATAATGATACAATTTCTTAGAATTTTGTGACTTTTTGTACAACATATAAATGCGCCTATTAATAATTGTAGTTACTTCCCCCCCTCCTTCATTTCCGGTATATATATGTGTTATACCTATATTGCTAAAAGCAGTCATTTTGACTGTTTGGGAAATTTAAAATAATCAAATGACTTTTATTATTGAATTGAATAAATTTCTGTTTGAGCAGTTCGGCTCTGTACTGAAATAACATTTTTCATTTTTTTCGATTACCGTTACATGATAACATACAAGTACATGTACTTCTTGATTCCGTAGGTTAGGTGGAAGTTATTTTGATGCTAGCATCACGCTTCATCTCTTTCCGCGTACCTCCCTGCCCTATCCCTCTTACTTTTTTTCGTGGCGCTAGCATCAAAAACTTCTTCGTGTAAACGGGCCCGTTGCTCAATAAACCAAAATAGTACTTGTTATTCATATCTTTATGCAGTGATACTTGTTCTAACAAGTTGTTTATTTTATATCGTTAATTCATAAATTATAATTATATTTATATATTATAATTATATTTATATCATTATTTTATATCATTATATCATAAATTCATGAAAGAAATGTCGAATAGAAGTGAGTTATTGGAAAAGCTAACGAACATAAGTGAAGAGTGCTCGGATATAGAATCAGATTCAATAAATTCTGAACTATCATCTGAAGATGAAACGGTTCATTTTCAAAATGAAACATCTGAAACTGAAAATAGCGATGAAGAGTCGATCACCAGTAATGAAAATGAAAGTGTCACCAATATGCCCAGGAAAAGGTGTAGGGTGCTAACCAGTTCAGACTCTGATGAAGAAACTGAAAACACCTTTCCGGAGACCGAAACAGCTGCCGATGGTACTGTGTGGTCAAAATTTGACGAAGGTGGTATTTCTGAAAGGTTACCATCTACTTGTATTTTCAAGGGTGTGAAAGGGCCAAAAGGTTACACAAAAAGGAACATTATGGCAGATTATCTTATCAGTGCATTCTCGTTGATAATGGATAACCATATTATCCCACATAACCCACAAAGATCAGCTGCAACATCATCAAATGCAACCCATTCTAACAAACGCAAAATTTGTCAAGTACGACTTTGCACAACAACAAAACGAATAATATATGTGAAAAATGTCAAAAGTATGTTTGCGAAAGATGTACACATAAAAAGATTTCCACTTTTATTTACATAAAATGTACAAATAATAATGCATAAATTATTTTTTTTCCAAGTGAAGTAAATTTTGTTTATTGTTAATATTTAATACTAACCTGTTATATAACTGTAAATAATATAAAAAAATATTAAAAATTAATTTTAAATCAATTTCTTTACACATTAGTTATTCTTTCAAAATGCAGTCATTTTGACTGCTTTTGGGCAATATAGGTATATACTAAGTTTCAGTCTTTCTAGTGTTAACACATTAAGCGCCACGCCGGTCCCTAGGGACCGGCGCTGGACTTTCCGTTCAGGCCTCGTCGGTCCCTACGGACCGGCGACAGATTTTTCGTTCTGCTATCGCGGCGCGCGTTACGTTACCCGACTGTTTATACTCTGATTCGTCTATCGGCGAGCGGCCCGCCTGACGGCTAGCCGTGGCTTGAACGGAACGGCACAGAAATTCGGCGTGGCGCTTAAAGTGTTAAAAGGTCGGAAGTTTGGTATTGAAAGTGGTGGGAATGAGGATTAGGACCAATAGGAATTGTTGGAAATTACTAAGGTTCGAAGGGTCAGGCGTATGATTCAAGGATGGTGAGAAAGGATTTCAAAGGTCGAATGCGTAACTGTAAGTAGGAGATAGTGAGGCTGGAGACAGAATTTAGATTTCACTTATCGTAACTTCAACACGAAGAGTTAACAACATTTGCTTAACCTATGAAGTATACAACAAATAAAATTGAAGGAAGATCAATATTCAGTAACAAAAATAGCAAAAATTATGAATAGAAGTCGAAAAGTAATAATGAATTTCTTGAAAAATCCGGAAAACTACGATAAAAAGAAGAGTTTTGGACGTCCGCAAAGTCTAAATCCCTGGGATCAACGTGCAATACTAAAAGCAGCATCAAATTCTAAAATGACTGCAAGGCAAATTGCTCAAAGTGTTGGTGTGGACACTAATATAAAGAATGTGAAACGTGTTTTACAAAAATGCAAATACGAAGAAAATGGAAGAAAAAGCCTTGGTTAACTGTGCAACATAAGATGAATCGGTTATACTTTGCGGAAAAGAATATTTATATGCGAAAGAAATGGCGAACAATAATATGTACGCATGAAAAAAGGTTTAATTTCGATGGACCCGATGGTGTGAGTTACTATTCTCACGATATACGAAAAAAAGAAGAGTTTTTGAATCGTCGGTAAATGGGAGGTGGTGGTGCGATGATTTGATGCGGTACCGGGTACTATAGTAAAATGGAAATCAAATTTATAACAGGGAAAATTAATAGCAAAATGTATTTGGAAATGATTAAGGAACAAATAAAAGCGTACCCTATCAGAATTGCTGGAGAGAAGTTTATTTTCTAGCAGGATAATGTCGCACTACACGCTGCAAAAGTAGTAAAAGAGTACTTTTCTCGAGAAGAAATTCGCATTTTGGATTAGTCAGCAAGGTCACCTGACCTCAACATTATTGAAAATTGTTGGGGAAATCTTGCTCGAGCGGTATATTAGAAACTGCGCGTTTCAAGGTCCAAGGTTCTGGGGTAAGTGCCGTGGGGTTCATCACAGTCCTCTTACCAAAAGGCATAGCCTTCCCCACTCCGTGGCCAGATCCTTCAGGACAAAGAGTCCCTTGTCTTTGACAATACGACGTCGGGTCGCTTGCCTTTTCTAAACATTCTCACTTCCGATAAACAGTCAATGATGCGACAATCGATATCTTCGAGACCCAACGCGGTCATCAGCTATCGCGTTGCCCGTCGCCTGGACTGTTTAGTTTCACGAGCCACAGACATTACAAAACCTTACCCTAAATTTATCAAGGAATAAACATCCGTTCGGTCATTCTCATCAAATCTTCTCGTTAAAAATGCGTTGACGTTAACATGTCTACAAAGAATAGAGGCGAAAATTGAACGACAAAGTCGAAAAATTTACTTTGTCGGATACTCCGAAGAATCAAAAGCACATCGACTATGAAATAACGATACAAATAAAATATTTGTAATAAAAAATAAAAAGATCAGTCGAGATGTACTTTTTCTACATAGTATTGACAAAAAAGAGAAACAATATAAAAGACTCAATGCACAATGAAGTGACACTTGCACGACGCGTGCAACGGGGGGCACGTTGCCTCATGCGATAAGCGCAAGGACCGGCGACGATAGTTTATGTTAATCTTAATCTTTTCGATATGAGCGTCGGATATATCCGACATCCATCTGATGATCTGTGTGTGGATATATCCAGGAGAAAAATCTTCATATAAAAGAGGACCGACCACGCGCTGTATGTACATTTTTGGAACATTTCACCTACTACAGCGGAAGTGTCACGGTGAACAGAGCACTCGTATCGAAAGTGTTAAAGGGAAGTTTAATTTTTTTCAATAAACGTCGTCAAAACAATTCAAATTGCAGCAAGGCGTAAACGCGGCCACTGGTTCAGGAGGAGTGTCGCTGCGAAGAAGTCGCCCCTAGCTAAAGCGTTAAGAAATCAGATCGGCTCGAAGGGTTCTCGAAACGCAACGATGATTGGCGTCGAGGTGTTTAGGCTAGGGGCCCTGAAGATGTGGCGACGAGCGACAGTCCTAGAAAAAGACTAGACGATCATTTTAGATTTTCACAGTCGAATGTGGACAGCGAACGAAGCAATATTACCGAGTTCACGAGAGCAAGAATGAACAGACTGGACAGAATAAACAGATAATCAGAATAAACATGTTACCCTGTGTCATTCACTTTCGTGAATAGGGTATCCGTTATCTCACCCACCCGTGACCCAACACTTTCAAGGACCGAAGCATTGGATATAGGAATCGAGGGAAGCGTGAAAAAAGATATCGCGGAAGAAGCGTCGTCTATAAAAGATAGTTTCTGTTCTACAGGTGAAACGGATAGTGACGTTCACGTAAATTTTTATGATGAAATCGCAATACGGTCACAAAGCAAATGTTCTGAATAACGATGGCAGCATCGTTAAAGATAAAACTGGAGGACAATGAACCCAAAAATATTGAAGAGGCATTATTAGTATCGTACAAGAAGGGAAGTATTAAAAAATACAAGGCTCGACTTGTTGCACGAGGGTTTTTGTAAACGTATGGTATCCACTACGATGAGATGTTTACACCTGTTGTGAGGCAGACAATCTTTTGAACCTCTTTGATCACAGCAGGTTAAAAGGATATCTCAGTTAAATACTTTGACACAAAATCCGCGTTTTTAAATGCAGACCTTATAGAAACTGTTTATATGGAGCAACCTGAAGGCCACACTATACCTGGTAAAGGCGGCTACGTCTGCAAATTAAGGAAAAGTATTTATGGTTTAAACCAAGTAGCCAAGATTCGATTGAAATTATGGAGAATGGGTGTAAGTCAAAGAAGAACAAATTCGTTTATTCGTTATTTGATGCACTAAGCTAGACTCGGCTATGTTTACAGAAAGTTCTGGTCTGGATCATTTTAGGAAAGCTCGGTTTTAGGAAATGTAAGATACGATCTTTGGAAAATTCCGTACGATTGGCCATAGGGTGTGTCGGAAAAAGTAGTGGAAATGTCACAAAGTCGAAGTGGGAATGGAGAAGATCGAGGTGGAGTAGAAATAAACTCACGAAGTCAAAAGAGGTTGTTGTTTGATACGCGTAGTGCTGGAGAATGTTCCTTAATGTATGGCAGAACATGTAAACGCTTGCCTCTGTCTTTTCACGCACACACCGGTGTATGAGCAGTGCCCCCCTTTCTCTACTGTCGACATCTTCAACGGTTACCGTCGCGAATTTGCAATTTACTTCGAATAGAGACAACCCCGTGGCAAATGTGTTACGATCAATTGCAATTAAAAGCTACATCGTCCAAGCGAATAGACAATTTTTGTATTCTCATATTGACCCAGGATTTCGGTACATGGATTCAATATTTCATGGCAGTTTATGATCGGTACGTAGCCGTGCGATTTTATCTGGCCTTGGTTGCGCGTTTGTCCCGTTGCACGAAGGGCTTTAGGACGCAACAGTATGGAACGATAAATTCAATAGTTTTTTAAAGAAGCACGAGTTTAAAGAACGTAAGACAGATTTATGTTTGTATATAAAAGATGGCGAGAAAGAAGTAGTTTACGTAGTTGTTTATGTAAATGATATTTTAATTGCGGCTCTAAATGTTTCGGATATAGATAATACAGCAAATTGTTCAAAACAATATTTTTAACTTAGTGATTTAGGTTTTTTAAACATAGAAATGGAGCATACATTGTATTAGGTAAGAGGAATATATTAAGAAAATATTAACCAGTTTTGACGTGCAGGACGCTAAAGATTCCAATATACCTTTAGATTTAAATTACATAAAGGACAGAGAAAACTTTCCATTGATACCGGAAAGTAATAAATATCTAAATTTAATCGGAGCTGTTGATGCTCGCCTCTTCAATTTAGCAGAGTTTCAAATATTTACAAACTACAACCATACTGTTTTTACTTTCCGACGACCGCCGTCGAGCCTACATCACCGTCAGGCGGAAAAACCCGCGCTCCCACTTCTTTTAACGTTCCAGACAAAGGACAAAAATCAAGCACCACCATTGGCCAACACTTGGTCACCGAAAGTAGTATATAACCAGCCAATGTATCCATACACATCAGATCCGATCGGTCGGCTCACGCTGATGCTTGTACATCTCAAATACGCTATGATACGCTACGATGCATCCGCTATTCGCATTACTCTTCGGGTATCTCACTTGCGACTTCGACCCTAAGATCTTGATTCCTTTCTTCTTTTTCTTTTTCCTCTTCTTCTTTCTTCTTCTCCTGCTTTTTCCTTCCCATTCCTACACTCCCATTCCCTTCTTTCCTCTTCCTCTCTCATCTCCTTCTTCTATCCTTTATCACATCTCTTCTTCTGTCCCTTTCTAAACCTCTTTCGAACGTTTCTTTTTCCTTTATAATGTAATTTATGTAGCTATTAATTAATTTCCAATTATTTTCTTTTTCAGTTATTATTTCTATTAAATTTCATACGTTTATGTCTTTTCCTAAATTTAATTCTAATCTTTTTCTTTTTTTCCAGGAACCGTTTACAACCGAAGATCGTGTGTTCAGCATCGTCCTTGCAGTCGCATCCATACCAACATCTGTTGTTCTCAGCTTTCTTAATTTTAAAAAGGTAAGTATTAAAAACATCATGGCCTATTAAGGCTTTCGTTAATCTATAATTTAAATCTCTTTTTTCAGCTATCCATTTCCTTATATCCAGAATCAATCTCCTCGTCCATTCTGCTTTCCTACACTGTTCCCATTTCCTTTGCCATTCTTTCGGTATTCTTTCCTTTAGTCTTTCTATTTCCTCTGTCTTCACTGTTATTTCATATTCATCTTCTATTTCTATTAAGTTATATCTCTTTTTAATTTTGTACCTTTCTGTTCTTACTTTTAGGGTATCTTCTATTTGGCATGTTCCTGTTAGTACGCAAAGTGCTTCCCGGGACACCGAGGTGGTCATATGACTTTTTTTTTGTTTTAGGGGTGGGGGAAATGCGTTTACGCACACCCCGTCTCTGAGATGGTGGACGTGACGGGGTAGTGTGGGGCTCTACTCGAACTATAACGGTGTCCGGGTAATATCCACTAAAACCACCACCTCTGGGCCCTGTGCCCTTATTCTGTCTCCGGTCGATGAGGAAGCTTACGGTCCTACTCTCCGTATTGCTCATGAGATTCTTCTTTCATCGGTTAGGTTCTTTTATCCATTTTTAACATTCTTTTCCTTTCTTCTTCTTTTATTCTTCCCCGATATTCTGTCCTATGCATTTCTTCTAGACTTTTATTCTTTCCTACTTTATTTTCTTCTTCTTCTGCTTGCCTTTTCCAATTCTCCTTCATACATCTCTTTTTCCTTCATTATTACATTTATATATTCATCTATTTCTTCCCAAAATTCCTTTCTTTCTAACACTATTTCACTTAAATTACCAACCGTTATTATTTTTCCTATTTTTATTTCTAACTGATTCTTTTTTACAGCCCATCTATCGCAATTGAATAGTGTATGCTCTGGATCGTCCTCCGCCTGGCATCACCAACACTGAGGTGACAGCCCTTTTAATTTTAAATCTATATTTATTAAAAACTCCGTGACCGGTTAGGGCTTGCGTCAGTCGGTAATTAAGTTCACCCTTATTCTCCCTTCATTCTTCTATGTCTGTAATAATCTTCCTAGTCCATTCACCTTTTCTTCCAATACTCCATTTGTCTTTCCAAGCTGTCATCGTTCTCCTTTTAACATCCTTGATCTCTTCCAGTTTTTCCACTTCTTTCCTTTCTCTTTCCTCTTCTTCGTTTTTCTCTGTAGCTTTGTACTTCTTTTTAATTGAATATATTTCTCTTTTTTCTAGGAGCAGCAGTTCTATACAGGGTGTCCCAAAAGTAATTTAACAGCGGGAAATGAGGGGTTCCTGAGATCATTTGAAGCAACTTTTTCCTTAGCGAAAATTCAATCTGCGGCTTTGTTAACGAGTTATGGTCGAAAATGACTGACCAATGAGAGCGAAGCGCGCGACCCAGCACGCGCTTGAATGAGAGCGTTCGACTGTCCGCCAGCCAGGCGCGCGAGCAGAAGCGTGGCGTCGAGCTGCGTTCGAGTGAAAGAACAAGTCAGAGTGCGCGAACTTTCCGAATCTTTTTTACTACGCGACCATAATAATTTTAAGAAAAACGCTGTTGATTCTTATTTCAGAATGTCTAAAGAATAATCACTAATTTTTCAGATCCGAAATAATAAACAATTTAGCCGTGTCAGCCGTTTTAATTTTCTGGTATGCATGACATCTCACGCGTACCACATGAAATTTTTATACGATACGTACTCTGAAGATAAACAATAAGTAACCCCATCGAAATACGTAAACGTTATTTAAATTTAAATAATTCTGTGTCCGAACAGAATTCAACGAACGATTCGCAAAACTAATTTAATAATAGATAATCGCGTTAAAGAACATGCAGGATATGTGCGTTTAAGAATTGTTAAAGAATGTCATTAACCGTAAACTCACCCATTCAGTTGTAAATCCATTGCATGCTTGTAAATCTGGACGGCAGGACAGTAGGACAGGGCGTTGACCCCTTACAGTGTACGGTGAACATGTCACGTAAAATCGAGACTGAATGTATAAAAAAAAGGTGGTGTTAAAGAGGAGACGCCTCTTTAGCTACTTTATTACACTTGTTACAGAATAGCGTTTCAATACAAGTATACCCGTAGGATCTGACATACGTTCGACGTGCGTACAGCGTGAAGCGTCAGGAAGACTTCTCAGCGGCTCATTACCCTATATATACGTTTGCGTTCGACACTTGGTTTGATATCTTATCGGCATTAGTCACATTCATTCCGGTGGTCATCCGATATCACACAGAGGGACCACCTGGCAGCGATAAGGAGGAATTTTGGTCGTCACAAACTCATCAGTTGATTGCTATTCCATGGCGATGAACGCAGGTGACGGACGAAAGTCAGCTATTCCAATGTTCATTTTCATTGCACTGTCACTAAACACTGACACCATAACGTTTTTAATAATAGTTGAAACGATGTTTCCTTCGTTTCAATTTATGACTCTGAAAAGAGCCGATTTTTTTAAAGAAATACCTAACAGAATGCCTAAAATACACGTTTCTCACATTTTTTCCAATCCGTTGTTCTCACCGCACAAGAACATTTAAAAATATATTATAATGCAATAACGCGCTCGCGACGTCCTTTCCATGAGAATAAACTGTGGAAGACTGAAGAGATGGTCGTGTTTTCCTGCAAGCGATCGTGTAACACGAACTGAAAAAGGACATAGAAATTCCTTGTCCTAAGAAACAGAAAAGGAAAATACATACGTTTCAATAGAACCGTTTTCGGACTAGGGCGTTGCCTGCGACAGCCTTGAAACCACGGGCCGCCAAACCCTCGACTTTGTCATGTTTATGACCCACCCTTGAGGCCCGGTCGCAAGTGGCACGCACTGGGAACGAGGCCCATTCGAGAAGAATGTATCGCGTACGATAGAAAACACTTATTTTCCAGCGACCACCGTGCTCTTGTATTGCCAATGGATTTTCGTTGATTCTTGTGTTATAATTTGGTGGCCTTGAAAAGGGTCGATTAATATCAGAAAATGTTCTCAAATTGTTCTCCTCGTACGTCTAAACACATTTGAGCACGTTTAACACCTTGCTGACCGGTCACGAGTAAACTTGTGATAAACTTTTTTCCGCATCTTTGTTGTTTTCACGGCGCACTGTTGGAAATCTTGTAGTGTAATTATTTGGTCTGCATACCTCGAGTTGTGTCTCGCTTATAAGACCGGCCAAGTTTCGTTCTTAGTTGTAAACAAAATTTCAACGATGACCACTTTGTAAAACTTGTGGTGTACCATTACACTTAGGTGATTGTTATACTCTTTATCATACGAAACAGAAATATTAAGAGTTGAATAATAAATACAATTTATTAAAGTTCATTTATATTGCTTTACTTCCACATCCGCTTTCAAAACAATAGCTGGACACATGAGGTAAATTTTCAGAAAAGTTGCCGGTCAGCAATGTGTTAATTGTTTCCTCTCCACAGCCGACAATCCTCTTCAAATAAAAGATATTAGCTAATTTCTGGATGTAAGCCGGCGATGGTGTTTGAATATGCGGAAATTCTTCTTGCATCCTCCGCGTTGTTGCATTAGCATTTCCGAAAACGTGACCAAAACAGAAAGAAGACTGGCACGACGGATGTGAAAATTTTCGTTTTCTCCTACAGGGTTCCAAACGTTTTCTATTGAACGCTATACATTCTTTGTCCACTACGGTCCGTTTTAAGTGCGTGCCACAGGCGACGGTTTCTCAAGGATTACAAGGAAGGCAGAAAACAGAAAACAGATGACCGGGTAAAATTGCGCTTCGTTTCGAATGCGTGTCGCCAACCCCGTCCTCACCGTCCCGTCGAAAAAAAAACAGTTGGAGTTCGCTTAAGAAGCTCGACTGTTCCAACATTTAGACCATCAAAGGCTATGGCCGGGTTTGTAGGTGATTTTCGCCCCCGACGGTATTTTGATCGAGCTTGGAATATGTGATAGCCTACCCAAAAAGACCCCCGTATGCCAAGTTTCAGCCCCATATCTCATCTGTAAGGGTAGTTATTGAGAAAAATAAAAAAACGATTTCTTGGCCTATTCTCCCCATTTATTAACTAACTAATTAATTAAAAATTCTAAAAAAATTCTGACACATTGCGGATACTATGCCACGTGTTAGGTATTATTTACAGATTTTTCCGTTGCAAACTCTGGTTGTAAACAACGAAAAACATAAAAAAAAACATTTAAAAAATGCCGATTTCATATAGTAATATTACGAGTAGCAGCACGAATTTAATTTAGCAATGAGATATAATTGTAAACATTATGCTCAATTTTTTTCAAACTCCTGCGGGGGGGGGGGGGGGGGGTTTGCGTGGGGTCAAAAAAAATAAAAACCACTTTTTTCGGCGTTTTTTTTAAGTTGTACTCATTTTTCCTGAATATAAAAAATATAGTATGTAATATTGAACGTTCCTGCGTTAAAAAAAAATGTTCCAGATTTTTTAAATTGCGTACTGTAAAAAATTAAAATAATATTATATACAATATACGATATATTCTAATGTTTCGAAACTGATTTTAACAATACCGGTTGGCTCAGCTGCTATGGTCCCTGACTGTGGAACCTTTGGACAAGTTTCGAATCTCAGTCAGAGCAATTTCTTTTTTTTCGTTAATTACATGTTTTTTTGCTTACTAGCCATGTAATTGTTAATGAATCATTGTAAAAACAATTTTTAACTATGTTTCGACTATTTTAACATTATTTTAAAAATATAGTTTGACCTTTACATAATTTAACTTTTTGTCAAACTTAGTATTAAAAAACATGCAATCCTAAAATATGACGTTACTGTAGAGAGAAGTTTGTTGTCAAGCTGACGGTGTGAAAGCTGATATTTTTTCCCTAATATACCATGTATGTCTTCAACGACCTATCGAACTTTGGTAACCATACGCGAAGAATTAGATTCCTCCGTTACTTTATGACCAAAGCCTCGGCCCAACCATTTAAAGTGTGCACTTGGGAAAAGATCGAATTTCTGCGTCCAGAAAATCCATTGTAAAAAATGCTAAGTAGGATTATGCTATAGGCCGTAAATGACAAGAGACAGAAAGTATTCCAAAACTATTTTTTTTTAAATAATGTTAAAATAGTTGAAACATAGATAAAAAATGTTTTTACAATAATTCATTAACAATTACATGGCTAGTAAGCAAAAAAACATGTAATTAACGAAAAAAAAAGAAATTGCCCTGACTGGGATTCGAATCTTTGTCCAAAGGTTACACAGTCAGGGACCATAGCAGCTTTTTTTTTTTTTTTTATAACATTTTTTTTATTTCATGACTAACGATTACAGTTTTTTTGAGTTATACAAAAATGTGTAAAAATATAAACGCTTTTGTTATATAGTATCTAGAGTCTTACAGCTAATGTGCTTTAAACAGACTTGATTTTATTGCACTTAACATTATTGCGAGGTACGCTACCTTTTTCTTGTTCTTTGGTGTGTGTTTTTGGTTTTGTTTATTTAAGCGCCCAAAATGGTATTAATGGTCGGTGTAAAATGGCGCGTTTTTTTTTTTGGTTGGTTTACTTACTTGCTAAGTTATGCTACTTATCCTAATTGTGCGCCGATCTTATTATTAAGTAGGAATTGAGGGCTTAAGCTAGTGGGTTAGTAATATTTACAGGATTGGGGGGGGGGGTATGTACAGAGGGTTACAGAGGGTAATGGTATGATATGTACAGTATTTACAGTATTTACATAGTTTACTTTTGCGGTTGTTTTTGAGCGCTCGCTTCACGTGCTTTGTAAGAATGACTTGATTTTTGTTTATTTTTTTTTTTTATTTGTCGTCTGCTATTGTTATAACTCCTGGTTCGTGTAGTGTGAGGCGGGGGACAGAATTCGGGATGAACCACCAGTACTTTTCAACTGTAAATGGGGTATTGTGTTTGTCTTTGTCTGAAAGTTGTTGACAGTATTTGGTTGTGTTTTGTGGGTTTGGGATACATAATGGTGTGTATGTAATGGCTTTTGTGTTGCTTGACCTTTTGATGTGATAAATTAGTGGGATGTTGTTGGTGTCTGATATGAATCCGTTTTTGTCTAAGAAGGGAAATAGTTCGGGGGGAGTGTATCCTGACTTTAGCGTGTTTAGGATATACTGGGGTTGTGAGTGGAGTTTTTCAATCAGGTTTTGTGTGTGTTGTGTTTCGGATGAATTGGCGAAAAAGTTTCTGCATAATTTTAGTATGTGGTTGTCGATTCGTATGATGTTGGCTTTATTCAGGAGGGTGCTGTTTCTGTAGTTTTTTTTATAGTTTGATTCGGGGGTTTTGTGCATGTTTAGACATGCTCTAAGGCAATGTCTTTCAAATATTCTTATATTTTCCATTTTGTAGTTGGGAATGTTGTACCATATTGGGCCGGCGTATGTTATTATTGGTCTGATTAGTAGGAGGTAGCAGAGTAGTTTGATTCTATTGTTTAGGAATTTGGAAAAGAAGAGTCTGGAGAGGCTTCGGAATAGGTTTTTTGCTTTGTTTAATTGCGTGTCTATGTGATTGTAGAATGTGAGGTTGGTGTCTAGCATTATGCCTAGGTATTTGACTGTGGTTTTGTGAGGTATGAGGGTGAGGGAGTTGCTGTTTTCTTTTAGTTGGAATTTTTTCCAGTTTCTGATTGTGTCGGAACTTGCTTTTTTTAACTTTGGTCCGAATAGGATAGTTTCGCATTTGTCGGTGTTTATTTTTAATTTCCAGTTTATGAAATATGTGTTAATTTTTTCGAATAGGGATTGGAGTCTGTTTTGTATAGTTGAGGAGTTTTTGTCTGTACTGTATATAATGAGGTCATCTGCGAAGGCTATTGCGTTTAGGGTGTTGTTGGTGTTGAGGTAAAATAGTTTTAGGAGCGCGGCTGTGTATATGTTGAATAGTAGTGGTGATGTTACTGTGCCTTGTTGTAGACCGTTTGTGACTGTCAATGTTTTTGTTGCTCTGGCTTCACCTTCGTGAGTTATGAATTTTCTGTCGTATAGCATGCTCCATATGATTTTTATCAGGTGAGTGGGGAAGTCGTATTTGTGTAATTTGTATAAGAGGCCATCTAGCCATACTGTGTCGAAGGCTTTTTCTAGGTCTATTAGGCATGCTCCTACGCAGTTGTGGTTATTGAGGGCTTGGTATGTGTCTGAGGTGAATTTGTTTATAGCGTGTAGTGTAGATGTTTGGTTGCGGAAACCGAATTGGTAAGGAGATAGGATTTTTTGGTTGTTGGTGTGTGCTAGGATGTGTTTATGGAGGATTTTTTCAAATATTTTGCTGATGTTTGGGAGTAGACTGATTGGTCTGTAGTCGGCTGTGTTGTTACCGTTTTTATTCTTCTTTTTAAGGGCTAGGGTTTTTGCGGTTTTCCACTTCATTGGGAAGTAACCGTTGTTGAGTGCATTGTTGAATAGTATGGTGTAGAAGAATGTGTATTTGCCGGGGAGTTTTTTTAGTACTGTGTTTGGGACGTTGTCGAGACTGGAGGATTTCTTGTTGTTTAGATTTTTCAGTAAGCGTATGAGGTCGGCTTGTGATGTGAAGTAGTTTTTAATGTTGCTTTGTGATGGGTTGTAAGCGGGTGAATCCGTTGTGAAATTAGTGAGCGTCACGTGGTTGGTGGCCTCTTGGGTGAATTTGTTTTTTAGTGTAGTGGTGTATGATTGTATTATGCGTTCTAGGTGGGGGTTTCCCATTTCGTTGTTTTGGCTGTGAGTGATTTCGAAGTGTGCTCCCATTGTGTTTAGTTTGTCTTTTGTATTTGTTATATATAGGTTGTTATCTTTGTTTGCTTTGTAGTTTGCTAAGTCTATTTCGGCTTTGTTGAGTATCTGTGCGTTGTTTTTGTGAATTTTTAGGGTTTCAATTGTTGATGGGGGTTTTTTTCTGAATATGTTGTTTATTTGTGTGAATGGGTTGTGGGGGCCTTTTGATGATATTTGTTTTATTTTATTTTCCCAGTAGGTGGAGAAGGATTTTTGAAATTCTCTGTCTGTTTCTGTTTTTATGTCTTTTAGGAGTTTCGATAGTATTGGTAGGGAGTTGGTGGAGAGGGGGTTGTGGGAGTTTTTTATCTTATGGATTTGTGAGATAATGTATTTCTTGCTGTTTTGGAGTTTTCTGATTTTTTTGTTAATGTAGTTTTCTGTGGAGTTGGTAGTTTTGTGTGATGGGATTGACGTTGCTATGGATTTGTATAGTGCGTCTTCCAGTTTGTCGAGTCCTACGTCGATTTCGTCGTTTTTTAGGTTTCTGTTGTGGTCTATTTTTAAGTCGTTTATTATTATTGACGCGTATTTTTTAAATTTTTGCCAGTTTGCGGCCGAGAAATTAGGTCTCTTGTTTATTGAATTTGTTTCTAGGTGTGTTATGTTTTCTATGGAAATGGAGAATTTAAGGGCAGTATGGTCGCTATCGAAAGGGATTGTTCTGAGGTTGTTGTTGATTAGGTCGTGGAATTGTATTCTGGCGTCGTGCAAGCAGAGGTCGATGTAGGAGTTGCCTTTAGGGTAAGAAGGAAGGTCAGTGCTGCGTAGATGTATGTTGTATTTTATGGCGTTTGAGTTTATCCAGTTTCTGAGTTGGACGCCCCTAGGGTTGTTTTTTGTGTTTTTCCAGTCTACGTGACGTGCGTTCAAGTCTCCGGCTAGTATGTAATAGGTGTTCTGGTTTGCTAGATTTAGGTTGGTTATTATTTTTTCGAGATCCGGTATGAATTCTTTCTGGTTGTTGCCTGGGGCATAAGCTGTTATTATGAATAGTTTTTCTTGTGAGGGGAGTGCGATTTTGATAATTGTTGTTTCTATTATCGTGCTGTTAATTAAAGTCGGGATTTGTATTTTTTCGTGTTTGATTTTGTGTTTAATTAGTATTGCGGTTCCGCCTCCTTGTGTTGCGTTTATTCTATCTGATCTGTGGATCGTGAAGTTGGTGTAGGTGATTGTGTGTCTGTGGTTAAGTTTTGTTTCGCCTAATAGTACTACGTCTGGGTCGTGATCGTTGAGCAGCTGTAGAAGACTTGCTCTGTTTTGTTGAGAGATTAGGGAATTTATGTTTAATGATATTATGTTTAGTGTGGGGGGTTGTTGTAATTGGGTTTTGTTAGGCATTGGTTGTTGGTGGTGAGAGAGTCGAGATTAATTGAAATAGTGTGTAAATGTTGGTTGTGTTGCTTTGGACTGATTGGGTTATAGAGTTTAATTGGTTTTTTATGTCTAGTAATATATCGGTTATTTGGAGTTGTGATGTTTGCGGGTTGGAGGGAGTTGGGGGTAGGTTGTGGGATGCTTGGTTTTTTGTGTGTGTGTGGGTTTTGTTTGCTTGTGGTGTGGGGGTTGGGATGAGTGAATGCGAGCTTGGTATCATATGGTGGGGTTCAGATGCGATGATATTTTTAGGTAGGTTAGGTGTGGCGTGTGAAGGTTTGTTTGTGGGAGTACTGGCGGTTATTTTGCTGTATGATATTTGCGGGTTTGTTAGTTTTTGTATCGTGATAATCTTTTTGTTATTGGTTTCGTGTTGTTTGATTTGTTGTGTTAATATGTTTTGTTTGTGGTTCTTTACTGCGGGGCAGCCTTTGTACGAGGCTGGGTGGCCGTTGTTTCCGCAGAGGGCGCATTTTAAATTAATTGTGTTTTTTTGCGTGGCTGTTAGTTTGCAGTTGCCTATTTCGTGATTTTCTGCGCACTTTACGCATCGGAATGGTAAATTGCAGTTTGTGGAGGAGTGGCCTAATCTCTGGCATTTCCAGCATTGGGTGATTTCTTTTGAGATTATGTTCTCCCATGAAACTGATTGGTGGAGGATCTTTTTGATTTGATGGACGTTATTGATGATACTCTCGGGTGTGAGGTGCACTATGAAAATAGTCAGTTTTCTGTTTTCTAGGGTGGATTTTTTTGTTGTGAATCTGTTAACTTTTGTGAATTGAATGTTATTAATTTTCTGGTCGTTTAGTGCGTCTAGTATTGTGTCGTTTTCGAAGTCTCCTTCAAGGTTTTTTAGTAATATCGTTTGGGTTTTTACATATTTGGGGGTGAAAGAGTGGAACGGTGTGTTATTTGTTTTTAATATATTAATTATGGTTAGGTAATCCTCGGGTAGGTCGATGTATAGTGTATGGCTAGATTGTGTGGTTTTTTTGGTTCGGAAGTTACCTGTTATTTTTTTGCCGCTGAATAGAATTTGGTTTATTGTTTCCTGGGCGCTTTGGTTTTGCACTATTATTGGGGGTGGTCTTGGCTTCCTTCCTTGGGTTGCGTGTATGTTTGGGAGGTCGTCTGTGGGGCTGGTTTGCTGCTTTACTGGAGGCTTGGTTTCCGGCTGTGTGTAGGTTGTAGTGGAGAGTGGCTGGTTCTGTCGGGCAGTACGCTGGGTTGCTGTCCCATTGTTTTTTTCAGGTAGGATGGCCGTTAGAGTCTGGGTTTTCCCGACTTTCGCTGGAGATTTGGGTGCCTGTGTGTTGGACGAGTTGGCTTCTATCACGTCCAGTCGTGCTTGCAGCGATATTATTTGAGCTTTTTGCTCTTCGTTTATTTTTAGAAGCAGGTTGTTTTGTTTTTTTAGTGCGTCAATTATCGAGGTATGGGTGTCTCCATCCTCTGGGTCTGTAAGTTTTGGTTCTGCTGGTTTTGTCTTTGGCTTTGCCTGGAGGTCGCTGTTTGTTCTTGGTAGTTTTATTGTAGAGTTTTGGGAAACTGTCAGTTTCCTTTTGGTGTTCTGTGTGGTTGTCTTTTGTAGCAAAGCTTCCATTTCTATACTGTTTAGAGTTCCTTTTCGTTCTTTTTTTATTAGTTTTTTGGATTGTCTCTTCAAGTGTGATTGGTTTCTCTTGCCTTTGGCTGCCTGCGGCAGAGCCGCATGGCTTGGAAGGACTAGACTCCTGTATCTTCTTGGTGGATTAAGGGTTTGCTATTTTTGGTTGAGTTTATGTTTTCCCGCACTGGCGTTTGTATATACGCTCACTGACACTTTTTCAGGTTGTCCACGCCGATCGGATTTTTGGGCCCTACGGGCTCTGCGATGTTACCTGCTCGACGGTCACTGAGCGAATCCTAGTCAGGGACCATAGCAGCTGAGCCAACCGGTGTTGTTGAAATCACATTCAAAACATTGAAATATATCGTATATCGTATATAATATTATTTTAATTTTTTACAGTACGCAATTTAAAAAATCTGGAACATTTTTTTTTAACGCAGGAACGTTCAATATTACATACTATATTTTTTATATTCAGAAAAAATGAGTATAACTTAAAACAAACGCCGAAAAAAGTGGTTTTTATTTTTTTTGACCACGCCCCCCCCCCCCAGGAATTTGAAAAAAATTAAGCATAATGTTTACAATTATATCTCATTGCTAAATTAAATTCGTGCTGCTATTCGTAATATTACTATATGAAATCGGCATTTTTTATGTTTTTTTTATGTTTTTCATTGTTTACAACCAGAGTTTGCAACGGAAAAATCTGTAAATAATACCTAACATGTGGCATAGTATCCGGAATGTGTCATAATTTTTTTAGAATTTTTAATTAATTAGTTAGTTAATAAATAGGGAGAATAGGCCAAGAAATCGTTTTTTTACTTTTCTCAATAACTACCCTTACAGATGAAATATGGGGCTGAAACTTGGCAGACGGGGGTTTTTTTAGGTAGGCTATCACATATTCCAAGCTCGATCAAAATACCGTCGGGGGCGAAAATCACCTACAAACCCGGCCATAGCCTTTACGATTTACTGTTTTCCGGTTTTACGACGGGACGGTTGTTTTCGACGGGACGGTGAGGACGGGGTTGTTAATTGTTAATTCTTCTCGATTTGGCCTCGTTCCCAGTGCGTGCCACTTACGACCGGACCTCAAGGGTGGGTCATAAACATGACAAAGTCGAGGGTTTGGGGGCCGGTGGTTTCAAGGCCTTCGCAGGCAACGACCTAGTCCGAAAACGGTTCTATTGAAACGTATGTATTTTCCTTTTCTGTTTCTTAGGACTAGGAATTTCTCTGTCCTTTTTCAGTTCGTGTTACACGATCCCTTGCAGGAAAACGCGACCATCTCTTCAGTCTTCCACAGTTTCGTCCCATGGAATGGATGTCGCGAGCGCGTTATTGCATTATAATATCTTTTTAAATGTTCTTATGCGGTGACAACAACGGATTGGAAAAAATGTGAGAAACGTGTATTTTAGGCATTCTGTTAGGTATTTCATCGCCATGGAATAGGAATAAACATGGAATAGGAATCAGCTGATGAGTTCACCGTACACTATAAGGGGTCAACGCCCTGTCCTACTGACCTACTGTCCAGATTTACAAGCATGCAATGGATTTACAACTGAATGGGTGAGTTTACTGTTAATGACATTCTTTAACAATTCTTAAACGCACATATCCTGCATGTTCTTTAACGCGATTATCTATTATTAAATTAGTTTTGCGAATCGTTCGTTGAATTCTGTTCGGATACAGAATTATTTAAATTTAAATATCGTTTACGTATTTCGACGGGGTTACTTATTGTTTATCTTCAGAGTACGTATGGTATAAAAATTTCATGTGATACGCGTGAGATGTCATGCATACCAGAAAATTAAAACGGCTGACACGGCTAAATTGTTTATTATTTCGGATCTGAAAAATTAGTGATTATTCTTTAGACGTTCCAAAATAAGAATCAACAGCGTTTTTCTTAAAATTATTATCGTCGTGTAGTAAAAAAAATTCGGAAAGTTCGCGCTCTCTGACTTGTTCTTTCACTCGAACGCAGCTCGACGCCCCACTTCTGCTCGCGCGCCTGGCTGGCGGACAGTCGGACGCTCTCGTTCAAGTGCGTGCTGGGTCGCGCGCTTCGCTCTCATTGGTCAGTCATTTTTGACCATAACTCGTTAACAAAGCCGCAGATTGAATTTTCGCTACGGAAAAAGTTGCTTCAAATGACCTCAGGAACCCCTCATTTCCCGCTGTTAAATTACTTTTGGGACACCCTGTATGCTGCCGCAGGACCGCGAGGCCCCTTATGCCGTGTGCTGTTTTCGTGCACATGCGGGGTCTCCAACCAGCGGTGGTACCTTTTTTTTTGTTTTAGGGATGGAGAAATGCACTTATGCACACCCCACTCTCATGATGAAAAGGGGGTAGTGTGGAACTCGCACTGATCCAAAAATTGGGCCAGTGAGGACCCACTGAAACCCCACCCCTGGGGCAACAGGGCGTCGCCCCTGTTCTTCGCTCTTGTCGGTAAGCCGTCCGCGGCCCTACTCTCCGTATTTCTCGCGGAGGACCTTCTATCCCGACTATCCCGACTATCCCGTTTCTATCGTTCACCTCCCACTGTTCTTCTCAATTCTTCTTCCTTTGCTCCCATCCCTTCCTAATCTTTCCCTATCGTATCCTTCCTTTCCTTCCCGACTCTTCCTTCCCTTTCCTTATCTTCGGGCCCCATTCCTGTTCCCTCTTCTTCCATCTCCGTTCTCTCTCTCTACCTTCCTTTCATAATTCATCACTTCCTGTACAAACCTATCGATCCTAATCCACTTTTCCTTCCCTTCTAGCATTGTATCGGAAAAGGTCGCCGACCGAAAGATACTTGGAAGTGAGGAGGTGCCGAAATCGCACAGCGCTGTGCGTTGAAGTTGAATGAAATAGAGTCTGAGGTGAACACGTGTATGGTTGAATGAAAGTGGACTGTATTTTAAGAAGTATGAATGTGAAAATGTACGAACTCTGTACTTTGAAATATACAATAAATATAACTACAGAATACCGAGTGGATTGCGACCGAACGAGACGATTAGAAAAGAGCACAGTACGAAAAGAGACCGAACCGCACGACGGTTGAACAGCGAAGAAAACCCGATTTCGGAGAAAGACCGAGTCTGCTTTCCTGGAAATCGCGAATTGGTCCTTGTGGATCACGCGATGATCCACGATCGATAATTGACGATGAAAGACGGGGGTAACGCGGGTTAGCGCAACGGTTTTTCGAGAGTCCGCGTTCGATGACCGACATCACGGCGGGGCGAGAGGAGCGCATGACGAGGACCCCACCTCGAACGTTCGCGCGATCGTGAACATACCGCCCGCCTTGAAACGCTGCTTTCAAAGAGAACGACGAGCGGACGCAGCCTCATCGCACGCAGCACGAACTTAAAACTAGACGCACGCAAGCTTAAACTAACGCAGAGCTTAAATTAACGTCGATGAAAGTCTATATACAGAAAGAATTATGTACACGTTAAGTTGGAGCGGATACAATTGGCAACGGGCACAGCTTGACAATCGGACGTGTCAGCTCAGTGGAAGAGGTCTTGACGGTGACAATGCGGACCCGATCGTCAGCTCCCGGCTGCACGGCTTTCACGAGACCGAGTTCCCATTTGCACGGGGGGAGCGTAGGGTTCCGAATTAAGACGAGCTGGCCAAGTTCGATTGCCGGTTGCTCTCGTCGCCACTTGCTTCGCTGCTGGAGGGTGTTTACATAGTCGCCCACCCAGCGCTTCCAGAAGTTCTCCGTCACGGATCTGACGAGTTGCCAACGCGTGAGGCGATTCTCGGACAGATCGAGGACAGACGATTGTGGGGGTGCCGTGAACGGAGAGCTTATCAGAAAATGCCCGGGCGTGAGGACATCAAAATCGTCCACAGAGTCTCGCAATGGCGCTAGAGGTCGCGAATTGAGGCAGCATTCGATGGAGCACAGCAAGGTGCTAAACTCCTCGAATGTAAAAGTTCTAGCACTTACAACCCGCCTCAGATGATGCTTGAGGCTCTTCACTCCGGCTTCCCACAAACTTCCGAAATGAGGTGCGGAGGGAGGGATAAAATGCCAGGCGACACCGTCGCTGGCGGTTTTATTTTGAAATTCCGAATTCCGGAGGGTCGCTCGGTATGCTCGACATAATTCTCGGTCCGCGCCGACGAACGTGGTCCCGTTGTCGGAATACATCGGGCAAGGTATTCCACGTTGCGAGCAGAATCGATCAAAGGCGCGGATGTAGGCTGGGGTAGAATAGTCGGAGACGAGCTCGAGATGGATTGCCCTAGTGGCTAGACAAACAAAGAGCACTATATACGCTTTGTGCGAGGTAATACAAAACGGGCCTGCATAGTCCACTCCGCAGTGAGAAAAGCATCTGAACGGAGAGGAGACGCGAGGGATCGGAAGTTGGCCCATCAACTGAGCTGGTACAGTGGCCCGTTCGCGGACACAAGCAACACAGGAGTGAATGACGCTCTTGACCAGACTGCGAGCACGGAGGATCCAAAATGTCTGCCGCAGCGTATGTAGAGTCAATTGAAGACCTGCGTGCAGGGAGCGGAAATGAGCCTGTTCAACGATTCGGAGGACCAGTGGATGTGACGCGAGTATGATCGGGTGTTTGACATTAAACGGCAACGGAACGCGTCGAAGACGTCCACCAACCCGAAGGATTCCGTCGTCAACTTTTTGGGGAGAGCGTGCGACGCAGACGGAGCGCTTCGACTTCCGAAGGAAAGCAGTCACGTTGAATGCAGCGGATCCAGAAGGTTCGCGCGGCGGAACAGTTCTCGACCGACAGAGCTCGGCCTGGCGTCGAGGAAGGGAGCGAATGAGAGTAGCGATGGCGACAGGCCCGCGCAAATTTAAACAGATATCCAGTGACGCGAAGAAGTTTCGACCGAAACAACGGATACCGTAAATTTTCCTCCCCAAAGACCGAGTCGATCGGCGTGACAGACGTGGGTTCGGAAGGCCACTGTTCCTCGGATGAGACTAGCCAGGGGGGTCCTGACCACCACAGAGAATGCGCTCCGAGCTCGCCTCCGAGTATTCCGCGTGACGCACAATCGGCCGGATTGTCTTCCGAGGGCACGTAGCGCCAAGCGGCGTCGGGAGCACGAGTTTGAATTTCGTGCACACGGTGGGCGACGAAGGTTTTCCAGCGCGACGCACTGTCGCGCAACCACGCAAGCACGACAGTGGAATCGCCCCAGCAAACGCACGAATGTGCGCGATCCCTCAGGGAATTCCGAACGAATTCGAGAAGGCGCGCGAGGAGCAGAGCAGCGCATAGTTCCAAGCGTGATATCGTCAGAGGGGATATAGGAGCAACTTTAAACTTACTCGCCAATAGAGAGACGCTAGCCGTACCGGATTTGGAGGTGGTCTTCAAATAAACGACCGCGGCGGAAGCGTGAGACGGGGCATCGCAAAAACTGTGCAGCTCGATCGGTCTTGAGCTGGAATCGCGGCCGGTCCAGCGAGGCAAAGAGAGAGAGAGCTGTTAGCGATTCTAATCTGGTGTAAACGGAATTCCAGTGTGCTAGGACGTCATTTGGGAGATCTTCATCCCAGGAGACGCTCAGACGCCATAGATCCTGTAGGAGGATTTTGGCCTTGATTGTAACTGGGGTCACCCAGCCCAACGAATCATAAATCTTCGATATCGCCGATAAAATCGCTCGCTTCGTTTTGGGAACGGTCGCCGGGAAATTTGTCTGGACTTGAAATGCGTTGTCCGACGGATTCCACCCGATCCCGAGCACCTTGACGTGGTCGTCGGCGGCCAGCGACTTGGTGCAGGCCAATTCATGGTCGGACGGATCAATGTCGCTGAGGAGCTCAGCGTAGTTACTTGACCACTTTCAAAGCTCAAATTTTTCGCGGCGAAGCAACCCTACGACTTGATCGCGGCGCGCGCGAACAAGATCGACGGAATCGCTAGCGAAGAGGACATCGTCCACATAAATCTGGTCGCGAAGAATGGGCATCGCAAGAGGGAATTTTGACCCGTCGAGTTCACGGAGGCGCTGAATGACTCGCAGCGCAAAGAACGGAGCACACGTCATGCCATATGTGACTGTGAAGCAGGACGTGGTCGACAGGAGATTTGGTGGGGGCATCTGGCCAAAGAACGCGCTGAAAATTGACGTCGCGAGGGTCGATTAAAATCTGTCGGTACATTTTTGCGACGTCAGCAGTATAAACGTACCGGTGATGACGCCATTTAAGAATTACAGACAGTAAGTCTTTCTGTAATTTTGACCCTGCTAAAAGCTGGTCATTAAGCTATTGACCGTTAGAGGTCAAGCTTGACGCGTTAAACACAACGCGTAAATGTGATGTTGCGCTCCCGGGCCGAAATACAGGATGATGAGGGATGTACACAACCTGAGAGGCTGGGAGGAGTCTCGCCGTCGTACGTCGCATGTGGCCGAGAGCCTCGTACTCGCGCATGAAATCGCAATATTCTCGTTCGAGTTCGGGATCTTTCCGGAATTTACGAGTGAACGGGAGATGAACTACGAATCGTCCGTCTTGATTGCGCGAGTGAGTGGCCATGAAGTGTTCTTCGCATTGTCGTTCTAGCGGAGTCAACGTAGAACACCGAGGAAGTTCTTCCACCTCCCAGAAGCGACGTAACTCCGACTCTAGGGAGGATGAACAGTGGTGCAGGAACGCGATCGAGGAGGATCGGTTTTTCCGGCGCGATGAGAAGTTTACGAGCGAAGAGGAAGAGCTCGTGGAGGAGGAATCGTCGCGATCGACGAAAGAAGAGGGGATGGGCCCCGAGACGACCCACCTGAAAATTGAATTCTGGGCTATCGGCTGTCCCTGACGGCCTCCGAGGATCATTTGAATGGGCTCGGAAGTCGTGGGAACCGGGTCTGCCCACCGAAGATCGTTCAGATGCTTGAACGAAGACGGATCTGCAGTGCAGTGTGCGTGATAGGAGGTCAGAGTTGGCATAACCAATGCGGTTGTGACTAGCGAAGGAGTGATCGAGTGTACTGGACTCACGTGAAGTTCTACGGACGATCGCACAGTTTCAACGTGAGCTCCGCCGACCGCGGAAATCGTAACATTTCTGCGGGTCTTTTTCGCGCGAAGGAGTTGAGCTAAACTTTCCGTAACCAGTGTGGCTTTGGAGCCCTGATCAAGAAGCGCTCTCACAACCGCGGTACGGCCTGAGGAAGCACGTATTTTGAGTCGAGCTGCAGCCAAGAGCACGTGCGAGGGGGGGGGGGGGGGAGTGGTCGCAGACAGCGACACTACAGCAGAGCAGCCAGCTAAAGAAGATGAAGAGCAGGGTGCTGACGGATCGACTGGATTCGCGTGACCTTCCGACGCTTCGTGCAGAGACGTGTGGTGAGTTTGCTGACAAACGCGATATGTGTATTTGCTGGGACAATAGGACACGACGTGTCGCTCGCTTAGGCAGTTGTAACATCGCGAGAATCGTTTTACAATTTCGCGTCGCTTTTCAGGAGACTCGGCAAGGTATCGCGGACACGAACTCAGAAAATGTCGCGATTGACAGAGTGGGCAAGACGATTGCGAACTCGGAGCGCTCGTCTTTCCCGTATTCTCGGGTTTACGCCGCGATTCTGAAGTCACGCTCGGACGCGCTGACGACTGCGAGGTCGTGACGGCGCGTACGCGAGGGTATGGGGTCGACTTCGGTGTCACAGTACCGCAGGGTTCGGCGGACATTTCGCCGAGCGCGCGCGCACGAGCGGATAAGAAGGTTCTTAATTCGGTAAACGATTTTGGCGTGTTGGACTGAGATAAAACGAGGAACCGCGCTTTTGACCTAACTGGATTTAGTTTTCGCGACATTAAATGAACTAACATGTTCGTCCACAATTCTTCTGGAGAGCGATCCAGTTTCTGAAGCGAAGTGTTCGCGACGGTCGCTCGATCAATCAACGAGTGCAGATCGGCTGCGGACTCGCGCTTAACCGCAGGTAAATCGATCAGATTCGATAGATGCATCTTAATTAGTCGGCGTTTGTTCTCGAATCGCGAAGTCAGAGTGCACCACGCTGTCGAAAAATTGTCGCCGGTTGTCGGGATGTTTCCAAGGGCTTCGAGCGCGGGCCCTTTGAGCGACGACACTAAATAATACATGCGCATGAAATCGGATAGTTCGCGATTTGATATGATCAGCGACTTGAACCGGTCTCGAAATGACTCCCATTCGTTACAGTCACCGCTGAACGCAGCTAACGGCACGCGAGAGAGATGCGCAAGCGCGACAAAGGCTTGAGAAGACTCGTCGAGGCGGTTTCCGGGGAATGCAATGATGGACTCACGTGTGACTTAAGGTCATCGAGGGCGTCCAGTAGAATATCCTTGGAGCTGAAGTAGGTATCCTCGGTTAACTGGAAGTGATCGTCCGCGAAATAAGGGACTTTCCGTTGGTCATCCTCAGGTACACTGGTGAGCAGCTGCACGTGGCCATCACGAAACGCAGTCCAAGCGTTTTCGAGAGAGGAGAGTCGCGCTTGGACCTTGCTGGTGGTGAGGTTGGCCTTCCCGATATTCCGGAAGTTCTCGACCGTCCGCAGGATCGTCTGTCGCAGCATGGCTTGCCGTTGGAAGTCCGCCATCTTGAGAGAGCACGTGTGAACTCCGAAATTTTCTCGTGAATTTCAACTTCGAATCCGGCTCGAAGGACCAATTTTATGTATCGTAAAAGATCGCCGACCGAAAGATACATGGAAGTGAGGAGGTGCCGGAATCGCACAGCGCTGTGCGTCGAAGTTGAATGAAATAGAGTCTGAGGTGAACACGTGTATGGTTGAATGAAAGTGGACTGTATTTTAAGAAGTATGAAT
>CM052088.1:17134863-17157058 GCA_028453745.1 Agapostemon virescens
TTGAAAATGTACGAACTCTGTACTTTGAAGTATACAATAAATATAACTACAGAATACCGAGTAGATTGCGACTGAACGAGACGATTAGAAAAGAACGCAGTACGAAAAGAGACCGAATCGCACGACGGTTGAACAGCGATGGAAACCCGATTTCGGAGAAAGACCGAGTCTGCTTTCCTGGAAATCGCGAATTGGTCCTTGTGGATCACGCGATGATCCACGATCGATAATTGGGTCGCGATTGATAGATCCCGAATGGAAAGACGGGGGTAACGCGGGTTAGCGCAACGGCTTTTCGAGAGTCCGCGTTCGATGGCCGACATTACGGTGGGGCGAGAGGAGCGCGTGACGAGGACCCCACCTCGAACGTTCTCGCGATCGCGAACAAGCATCCAATACTTCTTCCCAGCTCGTTCTCCAGGTCCAGCCTTTTCCTCGTCCATCTATCGCACTTGAATAAGGTGTGATCCGGGTCGTCCACTTTGTTGGGACACCACCAGCAAAAGGGGGTGTCCGCCATCCCTATCCTTTCCCGGTATTTATTAAACACCCCGTGATCCGTAAGAGCTTAGTTACAGGCTAACTTAAGGTCCTCCTCATCTTCTTCCACTTCCTGATGTCCTTTATCACTTCCCTTGTCCACTCTCCTCCTTTCCCGTCCTTCCATCTTTTCTCCCATTTCCTTGCCAGCTCTTCCACTACTTCCTTTACCGCTCTTTCTCTCTTGCCTCCTCTTTCCTATTCTCCTCTTCCTCACTATCTGTTTCATTAATCATGTACTTTTTCTTTATGTTATAGGTACTGGCTCCTCGGAGTAGCTTGAGTTCAATCGGGAAATAGCCGGTGAGCGCGCACAGCGCCTCTCTACCCACTGTCCGATATGCTCGAGCCACTCTGCAGAGCCCAGCCTTTTGGATTCTGCCAAGTCTGACCACGTTTCGCACATACGCCACCGCCTTCTCAGCCCATATCGGGCAAGCATAGCTAACAATAGAGGTAAGAATATTATAGTATAAATTCCGACCCATCTCATTTGCGTCATGTGTATTCATTACAATCCGGGAAATCTCAGAGGCTACCCTCTCGGCCTTCCCAGTTACCTCATCCACATGTTCGAAGAAATTATTGAACCTATTAAACTTTATACCTAAGTACTTAGTACTAAGCCCCGCGGTGGTACCTGGTGACCAGGGGGAGATCGAGGGGCAGATCGAGATCAGCGGTGAGAGGCCCTTCTGGCCTGGAGGGATCAGCTTCGGGTGGTCCCTGAGTTGGCGGTGGTGGCCCAGACCCTCCTATCCAACCTTCGGTTGTGGTGGGATACTGGATTGCCAGCCCGGCTGAACTACCGGGTGACGCAGGTGCTGACCAGGTATGGGGACCGAAGGTGTGTGGCTTTCCCATTGGCGCAGAGTCAATGGGGGGTTCTTTATCTCTGTTTGAGGTGGTCACACACGTTAAATCCTCCTGCTTCATCTCCTCGTGGTGGTCCTTGGGGGTGCATTTTGCTGTGCACCGCTAACGGAACAGGGGTTGCTGCAACAGACTGCGGTGAGTATCCTCTATGAGGCGCGGGGCGATGCCGGCGGGACCTTCGGGTCCTGGCAGGGTCTCCCTTGCCGGTAAGGCTCGCACTCAGGGGTGAAAGTCGTAGTCTGTTGCTCGGGATTGGGAGATTTATAACGACCCTTGCGCTTAAATAAATTAAAAACTATGGCTGAACGAACGGACGAGAATAATGTTTACGGTGCAGGTGGCTTCGGATCCCCCAATACCGGCATGGAGGGGGGACCCCCCTTGCGTCCTCATCTGACGACCGCGGGTCGACGTCGGGCTCAGACAACTTATACCGGTCATTCGAGGGGGGTTCTGAGCGGTTTGCGCCGCCCCTCAGTGAGGCATCCCTAGGAGAAGGGAAGGAGCCTGTCTCGGCCCCGTCGGGATTGGGTGCGGGTGGTCTGTCGGGGAGTCCGGCCCAGGCGTGGGACACTTTGTATTACGTCTCGATGTCGGATGTCTCGGTGGCTAGCGGAGGTTGCGCGTCGGGTTCGAAGCGCAAGGGTGGAACTCTTGCGCCGACAACCAGTAAGAAGCGCCTTAGAACGCGGAAAGAGGTGAATCCGCCAGGTGGGTTTGTCGGCCCGGTTGCCGCGAAATATTCGCAATCGTCACGGGGGATCCTGCCGTCGACGAAGGAGCTCCGGAACCGGACGAGGGAGTTGCCCAACTGCGAGCTAGTCGAGATGATGTGCAGCGAGGCAGGAGTGTCTGAGCGGGTGTCCTTCATTAGTAAGGGTCTGAGGGATACTGACGTGACGGTCTGAGAGACCTACGCGGTGGAGTCATGGAGTCGCGGGCGGCTCAACAATACATCGTATTGTCCCTCGAGGTGGGGTGTCACCTGAGCTATAAACCGACGAGGAGCGTGAACTTCAAGAGGAGCTTGATCGGGCTTACTCGAATATCGCGAATATCCGTCGGCTTGTGGATCAGGTGGACGACCTTAAGGAGAAGTGCGAGGATCCCCCGTACTAAAGATGGCGCACAGCAGCCTGGAGCGGTACGACGGCTCTGGCCCGTCCCAGGATACGCAGGCGAAGAGAAGGGTGTCGAGGGTGGAGAAGCCCCCACCTGCAACTCCTTCCGCGAAGGATGGCAAGGGGGTGGTGGAGCCTCCTCCTCCGGCGAACGCGGGCGCAACGGGCACAATGGGGCGGTTAAATCCGCCTACGGGTATGGTGGGACGGGAGGCTCCTCTCATCATGGAGGAGCAGCTGGTTCTGGTGGACAGGCATGTCCAGGACCGTTTGGAGGAGTGCGAGTCCTGGATCCTCAGCAGTATTGCGGCGTTTACGTCGTAGGGAGAGGATGGGTGGTCCTCCTGACAGAGGAGGCGGGCGACGGAGAAGGCAAGGAAGGCGTCAGTACATATGAATATGGCCACTCCGGCTGAGGACCCTCCTGCCTCTGAATTGAGGGGAAAGTCCGCGATGTGGGTGGCCGCAGTATGGTGGTAGATCCGCCTGTGCGTACGCCGGAGGTGATTGGTGGTGGTGTGCGGGAATTGCTTCCCGGCCCATCTCCGTCTCTTTCGGTCCAGGGCGAAGCCTCTTGGTGGAGGTGACGTCACGTCGGGGAACGCGGGCTGCCATGGCGGCAGCATCGCGAACTGAATTGGCGGAGTCTCAGACAGGAGTGGCAGTGGTGGCGATGAGGGGGCAGCCCCCGCTCTACCTGCGAAGATGGTGCGGCGGTTACCGCGGCCACCTAAGATGACGGCAATTATCGTATCAGGGGCCCTGACGCGAAAGTGGAAATACCCAACGCGCTGCAGAAGGCGCGCATCGCAATTAAGCTGCAGGAATTTGAGCTCGAGGAGAGTGGTCTTCGGGCGGGCTCGACTCGGACCAGGGCACTGCTGTTCCGGGTGGAGGGTAACGGGTGCCGCGAAAAAGCGGCCGGCCTGGTTACCCAGATTAGCGAAGTCGTGCAGGGGACTGAGCTCAAGATGGTTCAGCCAGTAAAACACGCGGAGCTCAGGCTGAGAGGGTTGGACCCCACGGTGACGGATGAGGAGGCGCGTGCGTGACAAGCGCGAGGCAGTGCAAGGCGGTCAATATCCAGGTTGGCAGGATTCGGTGGTCGGCTTCCGGGGCAGGTGTTGGCACCCTATGGTGTCGGGTTCCTCTCACGGTGATGAGGCGGGTTGCGGGTAAGGGCCGCATTTTGGTTGTTTGGTGCTTGGCGAAAGTCGAAGTACTGGATCAGAGGGCACTGCAGTGTACCGTTGTCTTCGGCGTGGACACGTAGCGGTGCGCTGTCCGTAGACGAACCCGACCGTTCGTCCAGGTGCTATTAGGTAAATCGGAAAGTTCCGTCCGTTTTTTTACAAAAAGTATAGCTTTATTCATGAAAGAAAATGAAAAAGTACGTTAATGAAAATATTGCCCATCGTTAGCGATGACTTTTTCCCATCTTTCGGGCAGCAAGCGAATTCCGCGTCGAAAAAATGATTCATCTTTGGAGGTTATCCAGGCGGAGATCCATTTTTCGAGATCTTCGTACGAATTAAATCGTTCTTCAGCAAGTGCGTGTACTATCGACCGAAACAAGTGGTAGTCAGATGGGGCACAGTCTGGTGAATAAGCCGCATGTGGTAGCACTTCCCAGCGAAGTGCTTCTATCGTTTCCTTGACAATTTTTGAGACGTGAGGCCGAGCATTGTCATGCAGCAAAATCACCTTACGCTGTCTCGTTTCATATTGTGGTCGTTTTTCGTGCAATGCTCGACTCAAACGGATAATTTGTTGTCGGTAGAGATCTCCTGTGACTGTTTGACCAGTTTTTAGCAGTTCATAGTATACCACATCTTCCTGATCCCACAAAATGCAGAGTAAAGCCTTTTTTCCGTGGATATTCCGCTTTGGCGTCGATGTTGAGGGTTGGCCAGGATCACAAATGGTTTTTCGACGTTTAGGATTGTCAAAATAAATCCATTTTTCATCCCCAGTGATGAGACGATGGAGAAACCCCTTTCTTTGTTGCCTAGCAAGCAAAATTTCGCAAATGGTTTTCCGCCTTTCAATGTCTCTTCGCTTGAGTTCATATGGGACCCACTTTCCTTCCTTGTAGACCTTCCCTAAGGCTTTTAAACGGTCGGAAATGACAGATTGAGCACAATTTAACGCTTCTGCAATTTGTTTTTGCGTTTGACATAGATCTTCATCCACCAATGTCTGCAATTCTTCGTCTTCGAATACTCGTGGCCGTCCAGAACGCTCTTTGTCCTCCAAAGAAAAATCACCATTTTTAAAACGTCGAAACCACTCTCTACATGTTTTATCGGAAACAGCATTATCGCCATAAACGTCTACAATCATTCGATGAGCTTCAGCTGCCGTTTTCTTCCAATTGAAACAAAACACTTCGCGCAAATGACGCTTATTCGGCTCAAATTCCGACATCTTCAATGTAGAAAAAAACGAAGTTATTGATGCAAGCGTAAATTGTTGTGTACTGAGTTTTATTAACAGATGTTCAAACTAAAAAGTTAGCCTTACTTTAGAGGTTATAGTTACCCACAGTTCGAGCTACGGCTACTCCATGCTAGATGGACAGAACTTTCCGATTGACCTAATAAAGTGCCACTGCCTGGTTCGCATGGAGGCTTAGCAAGATTGGACGATGGATTGCTCGATCTCATGTGCTTGGCGTTTAACTTCTTCCCGGCAGTTCGATGCTCGATCGAGTCTTTCCCAGTCCGCGATTGTAAGATTGAAACGCCCTTATCGGTACCGATCTCTCCGCTTTCGTAGGCTGCAACGAATACTCGATAACACGGTGCTCACTGGTTGTTATGTTCCTGTGGATCTCCCAACCTCTCACCCTGATACACATGTCACTTGTCACGAGTGCGACATCAATGAAGGATTCCCCAATGGAACTGGAGTATGTGGGAGTACTACCACCCTCGTTCAAAACAACCAAGTCGCTTGCCGCCTCTGGCATCGGCGAACACTCAACTTAAGTATTGCAAATACTCTCTCGAGGCTAGGCAGATTCAGTTCAATCTCCTCGGAGAATTGGAAGTACTGGTTCATCAGGTAAACATTCTTATACGTGCCTTGTATGCAGACGCAGGCCAGATGCAAGTCGCACAAATGCGACAGTTTCGCCATGGTCAGATTTCGATCGATGACGACCGCAGCCGCCATCGGTTGATTACTTTTCATGATCTTTCTCATGGTGAACCCCAGGTCGTTGAAACGACCGCGCTATGAGTAGGGCTCTTGGACAAGCAGTATATAAGTTCCTTTTTCATGCACAACTCCTCGAATCTCATCAACCACGACTCGAGTGCGCCGCATATTATGCTGCACGATCCGAATCGGCTTCCGACATTGTCCCACGTCGATTCTAGACATACTTGGTGCGCACAACTCGTCTCTCATACTAAGCCTGTGCTTAGGTATAAGGTACGCGCGCAGTGAATCCACGTGGTCTCTTTCTGCTTACGTCTCTTAGCCGTGTGGCTATATTTCACACTTAAAACAATGAGTCACGAAGACTTAGTCTTGCACTCGGCAACACATACATCCCAGGAACACACTCATCCGTTGGCGAACCGTCGAACTGACGTCCAAGACTCTTCGTTGATCACCTCTCTGCCTCTCGAGCCAACTCGATAGTTGAGTCTGGGGTTAGGGGCAAACACTTTCTGGGTCATCTCGGCAAAGTTTCGCTTGCGAATCACGCCAGTAATTTCGTCTGTACCTACCGATAGAGGAACGTTGTATAATCACGGATCATATCAGTAACGGATTCTTCTTGGTCAGAACGGACACAGAGAATTCTTCTTTCTTCAGTGGTTTCTCAGGAAGGACTGGAGATCCTCTTTTCGGTCACTCTCGATGGCTATGCCACTGAAGTAGATGCATCCGACGGACCTTATTCGGATCCCCTCCTTCGTTGAACGTTGCAAAAAGCACACAGTCCGATTAGTAGGGTTGCTGTTTTGCTCCTTGTCCTTCGACGGAAAGATCTTCACCGCGTACTGTGGCGTCCTCCTTTTCGTCTCCGGACCGGACTTTCGTATGCAATGAATACGTTGTCCAGCTATTGGCTGCCTGGCTTGGCAGAGCTTTTAGACCAAATGCCGGTATAATCTATCTCTTGTCGCCTCGAGGCGTCCTTGAGCACGCTGTTCATCCGAACCAGATCCTGAACGCGTTCGATAAGCGCGTTTGCGCGACCCAGTACCACGGCTATTGTCACGTTATCGATTCGAAAAGTGCGCTCCTTATCGAGGCAGTACTCTGACAACTTGCGATACTGGGTCGTTGCATCCTCTTGGATCAGATCGTGCTCTTCTTTTTCACCACGTTCGACATATTCTTGGACTTAGACGGCAGGTTCCTTGACGGTGCCAGCTTGACCACCGGTTTCGGCCCAGTTCTGCCGCTCGTTGTCCTCATGCAGAAAGCGGGTTCGGCCGTTTGTGGTACGGCTGTTTTGCACCGCTCGAGTCGCCGTGAGAACCGTGGTCTCCGCAGCGGTATCCTTGACTTTGGTTTAATATAAATATTTTCTATTTCGTTACCCATATAAAGAATATTCTGTTTTAAAATGCGATGCCAACGTCTCGGAGGGTTAGAACATCCGGGATATAGTCCGCGGACCGAGCTGATTGCTCAGCCGTACGAGTCCACTTCCTCTCCCAAAGAGCCCTGGTTCGCCTAAGCATACAGGAACTCCAAGCCAATTGACTAGGCATAACGCTGCTTTTCTCGCAAAAAATCTAGTTTGAGGTGGTAATAGACTTCGGATCAGCACGCAAAGTTTTTATTTCGACTAAAAATTTCGTTCGGAGGACTTTCTATCCACCTCCGAAAAGGACAGTGTCCTATGAAGGGAGGTGGAAAATGTTCGCATGGTAAAAGGTTCGCAAAAAAACCTTGTCCTAGAATGGGGTCCTTGGTCGAGTGAGGAAGCCGGCTATCAGGTACGTAGATATACCTGAAATAGCCGTACTCATCACCTACCAACGATTTTTGCTTGTAGGTCGGGCTGCGCGAATCTGGATGCCAGATGTGGTGGCTGGCCTACCGTTCGCAGGCCCGCATCGAGTCCAGGTAAGACGGGTAAAAAGTTATTTTTACCTCGATGTCTGGGTTTTTACCTGGGACGGTAGTAGCGGCTGAACCGCTACATAACGATTTTCATAGCGCCGGTGACATCACATCAGTTTTTAAAAATACGGATATTTAATAATTAATGACACGAAAGCTATTTAAAGTGAAGGTTGCACTGAAATATATCGCGCGTCGGTCACCCAAGGCATTTCCTAGCTGTTGGTTGGTTAAAAATCTAGAAACGGAATCCCTTACCAATAATAATATGCTTCAAATAAGAATTCTGAATTTGAAGTATTATTCTGAACAGTTTTTCCCTATACATGTTACCGCCTTCGTTTGTCTTTTTTTCGAGATTACATGTAATACGACGAATTTCACCATTTCAAACCAATTGCAGTTAGTTTGGCGATAGCTGAAAAAATGATGGTATAGGGGAGAATAGAAAGATAGCGTTTCGTCCTGGGCCTATTGGAGAACTCGTCGGTAAGGCTACTGTGGGGAGCGAGGGTGTGTAGCCCTCCCATTGGCGCAGAGTCAATGGGGGTGCACTTTGCTGTGCACTGCTAACGGAGCAGGAAGTGCTGCAACAGACTGCGGCGAGTAACCTCTATGAGGTGCGGGGCGATGCCGGCGGGAAATCCGGGTCCTGGTACGGTGTCCCTTGCCGGTAAGGCTCGCACTGAGGGGTAAAAGTTGTAGTCTGTTGCTCGGGATTGGAAGATCTATAGCAACCCTTGCGAATATATAAATTAAAGCTATAGCTGGCCAAACGAATGGAAATAACGTTTACGGTGCAGGGGGCTTCGGATTCCCCAGTATCGGCGAAGAGGGGTGGGGGCGAGCGGGCCCCCCTTGCGTCAGGCCCCGTCGTCTGCAACTGAGACTGGTGCAGTTTTGCTTGGACGATCTGCTTCGGCTCCAGGCCAGAGGAGGTCATCCTTAGTGATCGATTCACCGGGTTGTCTGGGCTCAGACAACTTGTACCGATCATTTGAGGCGGGTTCAGAGCGGTTTGCGCCGCCCCTCAGTGACGCATCGCTGGGAGAGAGGGACGAGCCTGTCCCAGGCCCGTCGAATCTCGGTGCAGGTGGTCCGCCGGGGGTCCGGTCCGAGCGTGGGACACTTTGTCCTACGTTTCGATGTCGGATGTCTCGGTGGCTAGCGGGGGGAGCGCCTCGGGTTCGAACCGCAAGGGTGGGACTTTTGCGCCGACAATCGTCAAGATGCCTTTGCCGGCCCAGATGCCCCGAAATATATGCGCGGTCGTCGCGAGGGGTGCTGCCCTCGGCGGAGGAGCTCGCGTTGGCGCCATGGTGTTGCGGGCGGCAGTCTACGAGTACACTCATAGACATTGCATTGTCCCTGGAGGTGGGGCGTCACGTGAGATGCAGGCCGACGAGGAGCGTGAGCTTCGAGACGAGTTTGATTGGGCTTACGCAAAAATCCGACGGCTTGTGGATCAGGTGGACGACCTCAAGGAAAAGTACGCGGATCCTCCCGTACTAAAGATGGCGCACAGCAGCCTGAAGCGGTGCAACGGCTCTGTCTCGTCCCAGGATGCGCAGGCGAAGGGGAGGGAGTCGGGGGTGGAGAAGCCCTCACCTGCCTCTCCTTCCGCAAAGGAGGGTAAGGGGGTGGCGGAGTCTCCTTCTCCGGCGAACGCAGCCGCGGCGGGCCCAACGGGGCGATTAAATCCGCCTACGGGTATGGCGGGACGGAAGGCTCCTCTCATCATAGAGGAGCAGCTGGTCCTGGTGGACAGGCAGGTCCAGGATCGTTTGGAGGAGTACGAGTCCTGGATCCTCAGCAGTATTCCGGCGTTTACCCGTATTAGCGACGTCCTGCAGGGGACTGATCTGAAGGTGGTTCAGCCGGTTAAACGCGTAGAGCTCAGGTTGAGGGGGTTAGAACCCATGGTGACGGAGGAGGAGGCGCACGAGTGCCTGGCAAGCGCGGGGCAGTGCGAGGCGGCCGATATCCTGGTCGGCAGGATTCGGCGGTCGGCTTCCGGGGCTGATGTTGGTACCCTATCGTGTCGGGCCGCTCTCACGGTGGCGAGGCGGGTTGCGGGTAAGGGCCGCATTTTGGTTGGCTGATGCTCGGCGAAAGTCGAAGTACTAGAGCAGAGGACACTGCAGTGTTACCGTTGTCTAAGGCGTGGACATGTAGCGGCACGCTGTCCTACAGGTGTGAAAGCGAGGGCCATCGGGCGACTGATTGTCTTCAGCCGATCCGGTGTTCACTCTGCGCGGATATGGGGTAGACGGCCAATCACCGTAGCAGGACGAAGGCTTGTCCCTCCTTTGTCCTTGGAGGGGTCAAAGGAGAGGAGCTGGGAGTGCCGGGGCAGCGGTCCGAGGACATTTCGATGGAAGTCGGGATGGACCCGGGCCGCATTCCGTAGGGGAAACCCTGAGGGGGAAACCTCCTCCCATCGTTCGGCACCCTTCGGGGGATGCGCGTGCGGTGGAAGGGGGTTATGCAGGGGAGTAATGTGTAGGCGTCACTCCTACTGCTTGGATGGGGGATCAACGGGGAACCGGGGGAATGATGTATATGGGAATTGTCGGGGGTGCAGACCTGATCCGTATTCCTATGGGGCGACTTTAGAGGGGTTTCTACACTTTTAGCGTAGGGCGACTTCTACTCTTTTAGCGTAGGCTGATCCTTACCGCAGAGCCACGTGTATCCTTCTCCCGGGCCCGGAAACGGAACCGGAAGAATTCTATCCGGGAGTTGTTGGGGGTGCGGACCTGATCCGTACTCCCATCGGGCGACTTGAGGGAGGGGAGCGACCCTCTCACTCATCCTCTTTTAGCGTAGGTTGGAGGGGAGGCATGTCACCTCCCTGGAATGTAGTTGCAAAGCGGACGGGTCTGTACGGAAGATTGACACAGTATGTTCCCGTGCAGACCCAACATGCCCAAGGGACGGCCCTTGTCAGGTTTTTAGTTGGTAGGCCCCTTCGGGGAAGAGTCCGACATACTCCTTTTTTTCTCAGGCAAAGGGGAGGGAGATCCGTAGCGGATTTCCCTCATATAAAAAAAAGAGGCTACTGTAGAGGTTATCTGAGGAGATCGTAAGAGCCGTGCAGAAAAAACGTTTCCCTTCCACGTGGTCCTTTTCGCTCGTGCCTGTTCAATACGTCCCACCACAAAAATCAATTTTTGAGACCACCGTGGCTGGGATATGGTTAATATTCCTTATGTTTACAAAGCTTTTATTTATTACTAATCACGCGATTGATATAGGTGCTTCGGTACCGTCGACGTAATGCTAAGCACGTGCTACGGCATGTTGCACGTTTACTTTACATTAGCTCTGACAAACAAACGTCAACATCGCAACTCGTGATTATAATCGGGACTATATTCATTTTCCCATGACTAGGCACGCGGAAAACGTTACGTTCGCTTTACAACGTTGTCTGACATGCCATCGAAGAATCGTGGATCTACGGCACCCTATACGTGGGTATACCTAACGTTGTACTCTCGAATATACAAACGAGTAGAATTCTCAATGGCTGTTCGGTAACTGAGAGCGAATTATGAAATAGGACGTCAGCCCTAGGGATATGGCGCGTGGGCGAAAATGATGTGACAACTCCAACATTGCCGCTACACTTCTTAGCAGGTCCCACTTTAGACACTGGGATATCGGAAGGCGGTTAAGAACGGCATATACAGGGTGGTCCACGTAACGTGTACACCGTTATAACTTCCAAATTTTTTTTATAGGTGGAGACGTTTCGGAGATTTGAAGGTCAACTTTGTTTTTTTAAACAGAATACTATATTTTTTATACGAAAATATAACAAAGTATTGAATTGTAAGTAAAAAAGTATTGGTCATTATTAACCCTAAAAACCTAATAGCTAACGAGTAATTTTATGTTAGCTATCACGTAAACATCGCTGTCCTGCGGAAATCTGTGATACAAGGTTGAATCTCCAACTTGATATTACGTGAAGAAAATTTTCAAGTAATAACATGAAATTACTCGTTAGCTATTAGATTTAGGCCTAATAATGGTCAATACTTTTTTACTTACAATTCGATACACTACCATATTCTGGTATAAAAAATATAGTATTTTGTTTAAAAAAACAAAGTTGACTTTCAAATCTCTGAAACGCTTCCACCTATAAAAAAGTTAATGCACTACATAGTGTACTCTCTTAAACCATGTAACTTACAAAAGTATATAACATTATTTCGTGCAACGCATATTTTGGAAGTTATAACAGTGCACACGTTGCGTGGACCACCCCGAATACAGGGTGAGGCACTTAAAACCGGCCACCTGAATAACTTGACTGCTATTGGTGATAGGAAAAAATGCATCAGGCTAAAATTATTTGGTATCGAGAGGCTGGTCACCCGATGTTACTAGTTTTTTGATAGGTGGAGGCATCAAGGAGATATGAAGGTCATCTCTGCTTTTTTTTACTTACATTCTGATAGAGTATTTCAGGACGACTACAAAGACCTATTGGAAAGGTCATTCATGGTCTGGGTTAAGACAATTATGATGGAAAACAATTTACTTTGAGGAAATGATCAAGCATCGTTGAACATGCCGGATAAACCGGCATGTTGAATTTCAGTTGTGTTTATAGCGGCAGAAGCTCTTCTTATATGCTCTTTCATATCTTTCATACGTATTTCATTATACAGTTGCTGCTTTAACTTTCCCCACAAATTGAGTAATTATCCGTGCAGAATGAGCAGGACATTTGGCTTAACCCAGACCATGAACGACCTTTCCTATAGGTAATTATATTCGTCTTGAAATACTCTATCCGAATGTAAGTAAAAAAACATATTGTACCATTTAAAAAACAGAGTTGACCTTCATCTCTCCTTGACGCCTCAACAAACTGGTAACCAAACCATAAAAAAAACTGGTAACATTAGATGATCAGCCCCTCGGTACTAAATAATTTTGGCCCGACATATTTTTTCCTATCATCGTATGTACATATATCGGAGACGGATCAGGTACTAGCAGGAAAGTCGTCCAATTGTCCATGTTTTGGTGAGTGTAGGATGTAGAACTCCTCTACAGCTAGGTTTGGATAAGAGTTTTTGATATCAATCTATATTTTTATACTATGAAAGAACTTTTTCCAAATAGCCATGCAATAGGAATGACACGAAGGTATCATTTTCATATTTATTCGTGGATAGTTTAAGTTTATTTCAATAGTTACGTAAATCACTTATTTTTTAAGCATGCGTCGTGAAATTTCAAAGGAAATAAAATAATGGAGTATTTTTCCATTATCTTGTTAAATTATTGTACAGGTAAATTAATTTTACGTAAAATTATTGTATATTTATTTATAAATTTAATATTACAAAAAGTACCAATCAATCAATTGCCGAAAAATATAGTGGATACGATCTAAAAAAAAGGCCCTTACAAAATGTTTTACAAAACTTCATCGCAACCGGAAAAAGATTTTCGTATTCTTGAACTTGCCACCAAACAGAGGCAGACCAAAATTAATTTATAATTTTAAATTAGCTTTATTATATGTAAATAAGAGGCTAATAACATGTTATTAACATATTCGTCATGAATATTTTAAGGCCCTTAAAGTGTTCGAAACAGAAAATTTTGTTACCAAAGCAAAACTCGATTTAATAGTTTAATATATAAAATTACAATACATGTAATATAAATAAATTAATCTATTTGTTTTTGACTTGCTTTCTTAATTGATAGCCTTATTTTTGTTAATCGTAAGTCACTAACTAGTAGATACTAGGAAAATTTTGAAAATGGTGTAGTCATTTAAATTTTTAATAAACACATTTTTGAACAAGTAATTCATAAAAGTAAGAACGCTTATTTTTTACGAAACGTTTTGTTCCATCATGTAGAAATATTTTTTAATATATTCGAATGCAAAAATGAAAATTAATACTTTGAAACGAAATAAGCATGAATTACACCACTTTCACAATAACCGGCACAAATATTTGTAAAGAATTTATATAGATTAATAAAGTTTTCTTTTCAACCTCTTATACCTGATACAGCTTCCACAGTTGTAAAAAGATGAGACTTAAAACGCGCGTAAGTATCAAGAGTCCTACATAATTAACAATGTAACTAAGTAGATACTTAAAAGTTTTCACTTTTCAGTACTGTTGCAATATGGCTAAAATTCAGTTTTCTCCTTTGACTATGAATTTTCATTTTATTTATCGATAACTGTGCAATTATCTCTACATTGGCAAAATATAAGCGTTGAGGTTTCTTTACAAGATTAAGATTCTACTACCTAAATTTTAATGTAACGCAAACATTAAGAAGAAACATTTAATGCCACAGTTTTATTATAGATCATCGTATATATTTTTACATGTACGTAAATGTCTTGAAATTTATTAAAAAATTACTTTTCAGTATGCATTGTGTGCAATTAAACGAAATAAATCCTGAATTAGAAAAAATCACTTTTAGTGGAATGTTTACTCTTTAGTTCCTATGTTACCTAGTTCTTGATTAGTACGAAGTAACTTATTGAAGGAAAGTTTTTCTTCAGTCACGTATCGTTTTATCATTATTGTACTATTCTACTCTCACACTCTTAATAACTTCTAATTCACAACTGTTACTGAAGTAAACTTAATACATTACATATACAGGTAGTAATGAAAAAAAAATTATTCGTAATCATTTATATTAAACAATTATATATATGTATGTATATATAGAATTACACAGAATCAAAGAAGTGTCTAAACAAGATACATATCTTTTTTCTCTTCTTAGAAATATGTCTTTCCAATTTTTTTATCAATAGCATACGCGTATACCTGTAACTAGGTGGTATTTGTTATTAATAATTATTAAACAAAGGACACACATTTTTTAAGTTTCAACGTTTGAAAGAAAATTGTTAATATATTGCGTACGTAAAAGCCACCATTATAATGCATTACTGAAAAAATGAAACATTATTTGCACCACAACAAATAGTAAACTTTTGGATATCTTCATTTTCAACTTATTCGCTTCGACATTGTCGCTATTAATAACAATTGATGATAATAGATATCTAATTGGTGCAGTTAACAAATAATTTTATAATTTTAGCCTTTGTTCACTTTCATTGTGTTCAATCTGAGGTTTTTTCCACTGGTTTTGCTATTTCGGTTTTTGCTTGTAATCTTGTAAAGATATCTCGAAATCGCTATAAAGTATCTCTTATAGCTAAAGTAATATGTTTGCACTTTCTTCTTGTTATACATTGTGAAATACTTTCAAAACGTAAGTTCAACTGGTCTTCTATCAATCTGAATATTTTCTTCAATTACCCTGCTGCATTTACTACAAGTAAATATTTCCAAAGGTCACTTTCCAGAGATAATAATCAAACTTATGTGCAATACTTTCTTAGTTTTCTTTCTATTTGGCACCACCAATGTTATGTAGTCAGCATCGAAGATTTATCCTTTTTTCTCATGTCAATTTTCAGCCATTTCTATCATTCGCATAACTTTTTGAAATCATAAATTGATATTTCATATCTGGTCGTATATTCGTCTTTCTTTTGTTGATTTCGCGACCATTTGGTCACGAGGTCTGTTCGCAGGTGATATGACATACAATGTTCAATTTCAGCAATTGGCGAAAGTTAGTAATTTACAATCCATTGTAAAACGCTTGTATCATTTCCACCCGTAGAAATTAATCGTGTGTCGTCATGCAGGAATGACACGTTTGTAACGTGGCTCGAGTGGCCGCCATATGTATGACACAGCGACTGGAAAAGAAATTTTATTTATATTATAGCTTCTTGTTTCTCTCAGAATGGTATAAATAACACAGAAACGGATATTTAAAGTTTAATAATAAGTAATCGCGTTAAAGAACATGCAGTATGTGTGTGTTTAAGAATCGTTAAAGAATGTCATTAACAGTAAACTCACCCATTTCGTTGTAAATCCATTGCATGGTTGGAAATGTGGTCAGCAGAGGACAGTGCGTTGACCCCTTAAAGTGTATGGTGAACTGATCAGCTGATTTCTATTCTATGGCGACGAACACAGGTAGCGGACGAAGGCGGACTATCCCAATGTTCACTTTCATTGCACTATCACCAAACACTGATACCATAACTTATTTAACAGTATTTCAGACGATATTTCCTTCGTTTAAACTTATGGCTCTGAAAAAAGCCGATTTTAAAAAGGAATACCTAACACAATGCCTAAAACACACGTTTCACACATTTTCTCCAATCCGTTGTTCACATCGCACAAAACATTTAAAAAAATATAATGCAATAACGCGCTCGCGACGTCCTTTCCATCGGAATAAACTGTGGAAGACTGGCGCGATGGTCTGGGTTAGGAAAACACTCCTACAAGCGAGCTTGTAACACAAACTGAAAGAGGACAGAGAAACTCCTTATCCTAAAAAACAGAAAAGGAAAATACATAGCTCTCAATAGAACCGTTTTCGGCGTACGTCGTCACCTGTGAGGGCTTTCAAACGACCGGCCTCCAAAATCTAGACTTTGTCATATTTACGACCCATCCGTGAAACCCGGTCGCATATGGCATGCACTCGGAACGAAGCACAGTCGAGAACAATGTATCGAAAGAAGAAATAAATAAGAAGACTGGCATGACGGTTCTGAAAATTTTGTTTTTATCCTAGAGAGTTTTCAAATGTTTTCTAGCGAACGCTATACATTATTTGTCGACTACGCTTCGTTTCGAGAGCGTGCCACAGGCGATGGGTTCGCAAGAATGGGTCATAAATATGACAAAGTCTAGAGTTTGCAGGCCGGTCGTTTGAAAGTCCTCACAGGCGACGACTTACGCCGAAAACGGTTCTATTGAGAACTATGTATTTTCCTTTTCTGTTTTTTAGGACAAGGAATTTCTCTGTCCTCTTTTAGTTCGTGTTACAAGCTCGCTTGTAGGAAAACACGACCATCGCGCCAGTCTTCCACAGTTCCTTCCGACGGAAAGGACGTCGCGAGCGCGTTATTGCATTATATGTTTTTAAATGTTCTTTAGCGGTGCGAACAACGGATTAGAGAAAATGTGTGAAACGTGTGTTTTAGGTATTGTGTTAGGTATTTCTTTAAAAAATCGGCTCTTTTCAGAGCCATAAATTTAAACGAAGGAAACATCGTCTGAAATATTGTTAAATAAGTTATGATATCAGTGTTTAGTGATAGTGCAATGATATTGAACATTGGGATAGCCTGCCTTCGTCCGCTACCTGCGTTCGTCGCCACGGAGTAGGAATCAGCTGATCAGTTCACCATACACTGTAAGGGGTCAACGCACTGTCCTACTGTCCACATTTACAACCATATAATCGATTTACAACTGAATGGGTGAGTTTACTGTTAATGACACGCTTTAACAATTCTTAAAGGCATATATCCTGCATGTTCTTTAACGCGATTATCTATTATTAAATTAATTTTGCGAATCGTTCGTAGAATTCTGTTCGGACATAGAATTATTTTAAATATCGTTTACGTATTTTGACGGGGTTACTTATTGTTTATGTTCACAGTACGTATCGTATAAAAATTTCATGTGGTACGTGTGAAATGTCATGCATACCAGAAAATTAAAACAGCTGACACGGCTAAATTCTTTATTATTTCGGATCTGAAAAATTACTAATTATTCTTTAGACATTCTGAAATAAGAATGAACAATGTTTTTCTTAAAATTATTATCGTCGCGCAGTAAAAAAACATTCGGAAAGTTCGCGCTCTTTGACTTCTACTCACGCGCCTGGCTGGCGGACGGTCGAACGCGCTCGACCGAGCACGTGCTAGTTCGCGCGCTTCTCTCTCATTGGCCACTCATTTTTCGACCATAACTCGTTAACAAAACCGCTGATTGAATTTTCGCTAAGGAAAAAGTTGCTTCAAATGACCTCAGGAACCCCTCATTTTTCCCACTGTCACGATACTTTTGGGACACCCTGTATACAGTGCCATCAATTTTTATTCTTTGCATAAGAAAAATTGTATATGCTATTGAAGTATATACGTACATTAGGGTGGACATATTATGCAATTTTTTTCACAGCACCCCTCCAAATGATTGCTTTGGGTGAGAAAAAAATTTATGCTAAATTGGAGATCGATCGGATAATAAATAATTTTGAAAATTTTGAATTTCGCCATAACTCTACGACTTATTATATATATTTGGATTTTCCTTTTTCTTTCAGATAAGAATGTGGAAAAATATTTACGACCTCTGAAAAGAAGTAACGATGACCCTGAAATTTCGAAAATTTGACATTTGAAAATTTTTTAATTTGCCATTTTATTTGCCTTGTTGAACAGTGCAACTGTTTTCTCTGGAATTTTTTAATAGAATTACAAATACCATGGATATTTAGACATTTCCATTTGTTATACATTTTATTTATACAGTTTGTAAGAATTAATTATTCAACACAGTAAAAATGTCATGTGTCTGCTATCTGTGCAACAGATCCATTATTCGAGCATTTAACTCTCCTACAATTGTTCAACATTAATTTGATGGGCACTACATTAGCAATTTTAAGAGTCGACGCATTCGCTTTACGCAGAATGTAGGCTTTACAACCTTTAGTGGATACACATTCGATACCACGCGTTGGCTCGCAAAAGCTGCACCGAACAATGAGTAAGAAGCAAAAACCAAATGGAGAGTAAAATCCACGGAAAACTGTTCTTATTAGGACATGACAAAAGTCAGATTATTGGCACCAAGTTGCCATCGAAAAGACAAGGTTTAAAAATTCTGTTTTACAACTTGCAAGCATGCATTTGTAAAAACAATTCTATTCCGAGAAAGCAATCACTGCACCGATAAATTAGAGTTCTTATACCAGGAGTGGAACACGTTACAAAAGGGTTTCAGACGATAATCGCAGTTACAAGACAAACGGGAATTATCTTTTTGATAACGAAGAACGGTGAAGCTTTAGAGATAATCACAATCAGTGAAAATAAGAAATATCTTTTAAACCTAAGAAGAGGATTGTTATATAAAAGATAAATTTTGCAAAAGATTCCCTGCAAATGCAATATCAACGAGAAGACTATCGCGAATTTGTTAAACTCGTGTTCGCATTTTTAGATAGTGCCCTTCTCCAGTGCTGTTTTCGAATAGCAAAGGGCATCTATTGATTAAAAATCTTTTTATTTTGAGAAGAATTCGTGTTCATAAAAGAGGAGGAAACTGGCATCCGTGATATTCGCATATTTATTGTAAATTTATATTTAATGCCATAGATAGAAGTTCCTCTTCCGACAAAGGCTCTGCAAGATCAAACTTTTATTCGATCTCTATGGAACTATAAAGAAATAGGTAATGTCATCGGTAATGTAATATTAGACAAATTTTCGAGGTATATGTGGTATTTGACACCAGAAAATGTGACATTATCCTTTTTCAATAGAGAAATTCCTACTGAAATAAAAAAAATGAATGGTGTAGGTGTTAGGTTACAACTGGTGGGGGCGATGACTATTATAAAAATTTTGTCTTTCTGCCTAGTAACGTGGCCGACCTCGCTCAGAAGGATATTTTATATTTCGTAATAGACGAAAGTCGGAAATTTTTTAATAGGTTCGGCCTCTGAACAGAATTTTTGAAAAAAAGATCCTGTAGCTTGAGAGGATGATGAATTATCGTATAAAGTAGGCTTAGACATAGTTAAGTATTAACCGGTAATTAACGATTCGGCAGAAAGCGCCGTTAAGCTAATGCAGGATTATAATAAAATTTTAGCGTTTAATAACGAGGAGAAACAAATGATTCTGTAAATCGTAACAGATTACTGTCGACAATATCCCGATGTAAAGAAATCTACGATAGATAAAAGTATGTAAATATAAGTTCTTTGAAATGTAAGAAATAGATCCTTATTATTATCACGTAGAATATATTCATTTACATACCATACTTAGCAACTGCTAACATATTATTTCCCTTACGAAGGATAATATAACCTATCATCGATTAAAATTTACTATATTTGAATGTAAATATTTAAATATTTTTGTTATTTGCAATTCTAAATTCTGCATAAAGCGAACGCATTGACTCTTAAAATTGCCGATATAATGTCCATCGCAAGTAATATTGGACAATTATTTGAGAGTTGCTCGAATAATGGATCCGATGCATAGATAAAAGATACGAAATATTTTTACTGTGTTGAATAATTAATTTTGGTAAATTGTATAAATAAAATGTCATAAATGAAAATGTTTAAATATCCATGTTGTTTCCAATTCTATCGAAGAACGCTACAGAAAAAAGTTGGACTTTTCAATGAGACAAATAAAATGGCAAAATAAAAAGTGTCTAAAATTTCAAGGTCATCGTTATTTTATTTCAAACGAAGTCGTATATATTTTTGAAAAAGAGACAAATCCAACGATATATAATGTTAAAATAGTTAGGGTGAAATTCAAAATTTTTTATTAAAATGCACCACGCGATCCTTTCCATGATCCTATCCGATTGATCTCAAACTTGGCAGAAAATTTTATTTTTAGTAAAGCAACAATCCTGGAGGGTCGCGTGCATTGTATCTCGATAACAATTTTTGAACAAGTATATATTGTAGCTTAGGTTCACCTTAATGTACATACACACTTATCCTAAAATTTTGTGCGAAGAAATTGTTTGTTACTCTTTTTAGTGAAAAGTTCCCTAACAGATTTACTAACGTGTTATTTATACCAGGAAATACCCGCATAAGGTACTATCTGTTCCATACAGTGTATCGATGGTGTTTCCTACCTTCGATTGACAAGCTGGATACGAAAACAATTTAACTTTGCCGAAATCATCCCCAGTTACCAGAAGTTTTGAATCACTGCTGCGGGAACAATTATTTATATCTGTACCATCTGCACCTTCTGGCCATATTCCAATTGTTTCGAAGGCTATGATACACGTATGAGTCATCCACTGAACGTCCCTCAACATCGAGGGCTGTGGAATCTGTCTACAAACTCCAGGATTCCCTACGAAAGTTTAAAATCATTAATGTAAGTAAAATTAAACAATACGACATTATAATATGAATACATTATTTTTGTATGTATGTAAAAAAAAGATACATTTAATTGATAACTGAATTTTTAATGAAAATTTAAATTAGGGGAAGCTATAAACGAGTTGGGACAAACTTCAGTTATTACTGATAAGCACTTTTAAGACAAAATCAAATAACATAAAAACGGGCAGTTATAAGAAAAAACGCGCCGAATATTTTTCAGTAGTGTGGGATTTTCACTGAACCTATATGTATTTTGGCTCAACGCGTTGGGTAGACAGACAGTATCACGCAACACACCATGCAATTGTACTATTGACGAATTCACACAGGATCACACAGAACGTAACAAGTACACCGCAGAGTATAGCCACACAAGAGAACCACACAGAAACAAATCGAATGCAAGTCAAATGAGAATGAAATAAGAACGAGGCCTCCTCGGGACCTCCTTATATTCTTGTGGAAGAGGTGGAGGGTTGAAATAAGCACGAGATGCCTTATGAAACACGGGCTTTATTGCTCGAGAACATACAGTTCTAGCGTCCCCCGCAGGACCGTTCTCGTTGTGTTTTCGATGTGGACTAGAATACGACTCTTAACTGACTAGCATATTTATCCGCTTGCACAGCCATCCTCGCGACATTCTTTCTCTCATTTTCACATGATCCTTTCGCTCTAAACTAAAACTCGACGCAAGCACTGTCCTCGATATTCGAGCATCCACTCTAAACATTCGGCCAGCCATTCTAAACATTCTCACGAGACAGACACGCAGGATTCAATCGGACCCATTCGCTCGGACGCACTCGAAACTTAGTCTAAACATATGGCGGGACTCGGCGCCAGTTTGTCTCGCCGAATCACGCCACATTCTAAAACACACACACACCACACCACACCACTCATTCCTAATCGCACGCGGTGGCTTCAAACGCACCGTAATCTAACATAACGCGTTTCAATCACCGAACGCAGAACGCTTGACCGTTTATCGCATGTCACCTCTTTCATACAATGTATCGGTCACGCCGTACCTTACACGGGAACATATTCAGATGCGAAAATCCGATTTTGATGAAACTTATGGGAGCTTATAGTTCTTTGAAAAATATTCGACACGCGTTTTTTTATCGGCAACCATCCACTTTGAAGGGGTGAAAACAGCCCTCAAAGTTGGGGTATTTTTGAGATATCTTGGAAACCAGAGGTCGAAAAAATTTGAATTTTTTTTTAAATTGTGTGTTTTTCAATAGGAAATGTAGTCGCGCAAGAAAATTTTACCGACAGTTGTTTGTTTAAACAATAAAGCTATAAGCTTCCATATGTTTCACCAAAATCGGATTTTCGCATCCGAATATGTTCGCTTGTTAGCCATACTACGGTATCGGGGCCCAATCGTGTCTCAATCGTGCCGCTTCTTTCAAACATAGCCGCAGTCGCATCACTCTCTCTCTCTCTCTCTCTCTCTCTCTCTCTCTCTCTCTCTCTCTCTC
>CM052088.1:17157068-17188724 GCA_028453745.1 Agapostemon virescens
GCTCCCTGTCGCGCTTCACATAAGCACGCTTTTCTAACTAATCTATAACATAGATTAACTTACTAAGTAACTAACATATATGAACCGTTCATGTACACCTAACATGCGCACGCAGAGGAAACGTATGCTCTAAAATGGTCTAACAGTTAAATTACTTACAGTATAACAATTCGTAATCTCCACTGTTACTGCGTAGGTATTGTCCATCCACCGACCAGTCGATATGAGTTATAAAACTCGAGTGTCCCTGAAATACATTTTAATATCAATAAGAAATCAAAGATGTGTACATATTTCCTTGAAGCATTACGTACTAAATATGTTCATTGAAAGAAACAGAAAAATGATGTAACCATCATCAAGACGTAAAAAATTAAATGATTTTTCAGCCATCACCGTGGATAAAGTGCCAACAACTAGTGTAAACGATAAATACTGTGCGTGCTCATAGTATGTAACCTACCGGTAAAAAGTTCAGCCAATATGTGATTATGAATAACTACTGTATTAATATGGCATTATGTCATTATTAATCAGTATTATTAATCAGTTTTAATATACATGTTACGAAATAGGTCAGAAACAGTACCTTCGTATCATATTATGATTAGTATTTGATAATAAATTTTGAATTTCGACTAAATTGTAAACCTACATTTCAATGAAATACATTTCAATAATATATATAGAAAGTAACAAAATCATTTGTCATGGTCTTCGTGGATGTTTTACATGTTCGAATGATGCTCTATTTATAAAATTCTCTGCAAAATTGATCTAAACTGATGAATTCATGGTCAAATACATTTCTTGTTGCAATATTTGCACTGCAGAATTTAGTGTTAAAACACAAAGAACGCACGTAGTAACATTCGTGACGAAGATAAGAAGGAACTGTCCATCGCAAACTAACCATCGTAGAAAAATATTAATACCAGTTTCTCTATCAAGTTAAGGCAGAAGTCTAACGTAGTATGTAGCTCGAAACTTTTGCTGTCGAAAGATTGATGCGATAGATATCTACATGCATCTAGATTTTGAAGCAATTTTAGATAGTGAATTTAATAACAAAACTGCGAATTTTCATGCAAAATAACAATTCTCTTCGTCAATTGCAAGACATAGTTGTACTGGAATTTCCTTCTTTCTTTACGGACTATAAACGGGTGGCGTTCTAATGTGCCACGCGTAACTGATATCGCACGTGTGTCCGAAGTAGACCGAGCACTATGGCTGTCGCAGATGACAAAATAAGACAAGCAGGAGAAGCCAGTGGGTGGTGCCTCCGTGAAACCACCGAAAAGAGTAGTTAATTTCGAAATACTCAATGGATCAAACAGGTTTCGGCAATAAAAAAGCCGAACAATTAAGATTCGTGGAGATACTATTAGAATAATAAAATTTTCTTGAACGTACATTTTATTGTTAAATCAAGTCTGGGAAACCGATTGTTCACTGAGTTGTCGATGTTCAAGCCGCTACCTCCGCCATGCTCTTCAACTCGCATGAGCGCTAGAGGTAAATACGAGCTTAACAAGTAACGTAGGTTATGAAAATATTGAGCTACACTTTTTCTCGAAACGAAAAACATATATACAGAGAGTTGTATACACGGTTGTTATTTTGTTCGGTAAGTTAGACGAGCTCATACTTTTTTTCTTACACTCGCGAGCATCGAAACGCGATAGCAAGGGTAACTGTTCGAGCATCGACAAATCATGAGAAATCGATTGGCCAGGCCAATAGGCCTGGCGTAGACACAATGGACAATGTCCAGAAAATTGTGTATCTTTACGTAAACTTTATTAGACAAAATATTTTAATAATTAGCGACATTCGAACAAAACCATCGCAATACTACTCATCATGTAATAAACTACTGTTTCCCATGAATTTAATTTAATAATAAGTTGGATTTGGTTTGATTTGTAACATGTTCGATTGGGAAATGTCCTACTGTTATTGTTTATTAATACTTTTAAGGAATTGAGAGCAATGATTAAAATATGTATGACGTTACTCGGAAAGGTATTTGTGACGCATTTATGACAGTTGAGTTTATCAGAGATACCATCCTTAAACATCGGTTTCACCATTTTAGTAGTTCAAATTTGACTACAAAATACTTTTACTTCAAAAACATCAACTTATTTTTCAAGATGCATTTCTACACTTTGTAACTTAAAAGTAAGTTTTTGCTAAACTCACAAACTAGATAATGTTTTTCTTTTATTTTAATTTTCCGATGTATACTTGACGTTGCACAGTGGTCGCCAAATCGCCAAAGCATTTTCGAGGATTTTCAGGTCACTAATAATGAATCTGATATCAAAAATAACGAAAAATAAAATGGTGGATTTGATATGGCAAATATTTAACTCAAAAACTTGTTGAAATTAGAATACCTCTATTATTCGGATTGCTGAATGTAAATTTTACTAAAAATCACAAAAAACAATATGACAGTCTAATAAACTCTAGAAAATTATTGAATTTAATAAGACTAAAATGTATATATTAACTCGTATTAAATGAAGTATAATACGACAATAGTAAAACAACCATGCATGTTTCACAGCCCGAAGCGCGGTCATCGCAGTATAGCAAATGAAAACTAGCAAATCTTAAATTAATTTAATCATTTCCTTTATAGAACTACTTAAATGTCTGTATATAAAAAATAATGTTGAACTGATCCAAATTGTTCATTAAAAAGGACAATTTTTTCAGAAGACGAATTGCAAATTTGACTTTCATAAAATTTTATGTAACAGTTAAAAAATATACGAAATAGGGAGTCCTTAATGGTTTTAGTGACTTTGAAATATGTTATTCGGGGCAATGATACCGAACAACTTTTTCCTAAACATGTTAAAAGCTGTAGTAGGATATTTAACCCTAAAATGAGGAATGAAAACTCTTTCGTAGACATACTTGTAGTAGAAAAAATTTAATAGAAACAGTAGCTTGCATCTTATGTTTTACAATTTGTTTACATTTATGAATTATTAACTTGCCTACATAGTCTAAAAAAGTCAATCTTAAAATAATTGAAAATTAAAAGTATTGTGTACAAGTCTGCTGTTGTTTTGAGTTAACGAATACTTCAAAAAATGTATTGGATACATACTTGAATTGTATAAAATTTCGTTTTATATTATATATATATATAAAGTTTCCCAGAGGAAATGTTTATGTAGACAGGGTGTTAAGACGCGAGAAGCGCTTTAAGAATATTTTTAAATGAATGAAGAGGTTTATGGTACGGACGCCTGTGTTTCGCTATTTTTGAGAAACCGTCCATCTAAAATGCCAGATGTTTTAATTAGTATTTTTGCCAGAGCTCGAAATGTCGATTTATTAAGGTTGTTCTTTGTAGACACGTGCGTCTCCGAGACTTCGACTTTTACACTCAATAGCAATTGACTACCATAAACCTCCAAATGTGAACCGTCAGGTAGTAGCGAGTGCGTGATCACCCTCGGAACGGTACCTAAGACCTACCGTTTTGGAGACTTTTCGTTGCTGTTCTCAGCCCACCAGTGCAGGGTGAGCAGCAAATTAAGAAACCAATCAGGGTTTATATATAATTTTGTACGTGCTCATTGGTGGTGGATGTTTACGCCCCATCGATGAGCACTAGTATAAGTATTCGGTCATACGACGCTCGCGCTGCTGTTTCATTTCACAACTGGCTGTTATACTTTCACGTTACATACGCTGTTTAGTTTATTTCACATAAGCCGTTGTAACTATACTTGATACGCTGTTTGATCATTTTATAATTTAAAGTAACATTGTAACATACGGTAACGGTCTAGTCAGGAGTGTATATAATCATTAAAGTTCACAAGTTTAGAAACAAGTTCGTGTACCGGTCATCTGATTATTGCCCTTTCTTTCCTCACACCACTTTACAATTGCGGTGAGACGTGTGTGCACTAATATTGCTGAGCAATTTATATTATACTTTGTTATTGGCATGGCGATAAAAAATTTGTTTATCAGTGTACCGCGATTTAAAAGGATGTTTAAGGTAATTATAGCAATTTTTTTGTGTATTCTTTTTTCAGGAGATTTCAAGGTTACTTTGAATTTTTTATAAATAAATATATAATTATTTTACATCCATTAGCCTGTATGCATCAATATTTTGTGCATATATAGTTTGTATGAGTTTTGTGTGTAGCTATTTTAAATTTAAGATTGATTATTAACTTGCTTGATAGTGTGTGAAATAAGGCAATTAAGTATGGTGTTTCGGCGCGAGGGCTTGTTTATGATGCGGATTCGACGAAAAAGCTATTTTTGATATTAAGAATTTTATTCACATTATGTGGATCACTCGACATCCAACTGTCTATCTTATAGACAGAACTTGTATACAAAACAGCCATAAGTTGACCTGGAGGAATTCTGGCGACTTTGTTGAAAGCCACGGAGACTCCATGGTCATGCCTGTCACATTTCTACCTTCTCTAAGACTAGGCGTCTGTTGTCCGCGGTAGATTTGTAAGATCTTCCGGACCTTGTACGTGTTTGCTGAACGTGTGCCGACTAAGCGATGAGTACTCGAAAGACCAGGTCGAATAAACTGTATTTAAACCACTTCCACAACGAAACTTCAACAATAATGTAATAAATTAAGTATAACAAACTCTGTAACGAAGCAGAATCAGTGAACCCTATCTAAGATGCCATAGGAGCATTGTACACTAAGAATTCAATGTCTAAGATGCCCTAGGAACAATGTATGACTAAGGGTCTAGACTGCGTACAGAATAAGAGTGACTATAGAATGAATATAGAATGAGCATGAAGGGCAACAAGTTAGTCCTGATAAACACACTGCTTCCTTCCCTTTTTGCAAATTTCCACTTCTCTCTAAGCCAACGAAAACCTTTGCTCGATAAAACGGGGGGATTCGCGGGGGGGGGGCTGTACAAGCTAAGACGACCGAAGACAGATAATGGAGATACACGCTACATTTCCGGCGGTAGTCACATTTGCTAATCCAGGAAATGCATTCATATCCATTTATGATTTTACCCTAAGTACAATAAATACCCAAACAATTTGAAACGCGAAGTTCGAAACTCCGTTTGAGCCAAGTCCCAGGGTAACAATAACAAAACCGTGCCATAAAACGTCGTCCAGCGCTGGTCGCTAGACAAGGCACGCACAGGATACGTTAGGAATGCGCTGATTGTAAAAACGCAACGTTCAGCGAACATCGATCGTGCATTTATTTTGCATGGAAATCGAAATCTTCGACGAACTTAGATGCTCGACAAGCAGCCGACGATACGCCAATCGATCTATGAATAGTCGTACGAACAACACCGTGCAGCGTGAGTGATCCGGGGACAGTGTATCATTTCGAGACAAAGTATTTATACGCGGAACGATTGAACCATTCGATTCCCTAATATTGCGCATCCTTCGAAAGTACAGCGAGGCGCGTGTAACCTTCGGTGTTGCTGTCGCAACACGACCATCTTAACCAAACATCAAGAAGAAGATTAAGCTTCCCCTATTCGGCTAGAAACATAATTCTATAATACATAACATTCCGACAAGTCCTCTAAAACTATGTATCAAAGGTTTTACTCGCGGAAAAAATCAGTCTTGCCTTTGGAAACATAGGTAACATAACTAATAATCTAAATCTTTAGCTTTTTTGTATATCATAAATGTTTCCTGTGCGTCAAGATCGAAACGCGCCCGCGAACAGTTGAAACCGGGCTTTACAATCTTGAGTGGATCGATCATATGAAATCCGTGCGTTTCACTAGTTGGGTCGCAACGTCGATTCATCTGGTAATGCCGAATGTGGCGGCTGTACCTCCTACCCTCACCGACAGATGGACAATAGGACGAGTTTCCTGCTAGTACCTGATCCGCCTCGGATTCATACATATACCTTCCTTAACCGTCTTCCGATATCCCGGCGTCTAAAATGGATCCACGGTCCTTCCTTCTTTCCTTTTCTTTGTTTTCGCGTAGTAAAAAAAAATCGGAAAGTTCGCGCTTTCTGACTTCTGCTATCGCGTCTGGCCGGCGGACAGTCAAACGCTCTCGTTCGAGCGCGTGTTAGTTCGCACGTTTCGCTCTAATTGAACAGTCATTTTTCAACCATAACTTGTTAACAAAGCCGCAGATTGAATTTTCGCTAAGGTAAAAGTTGCTTGAAATGACCTCAGGAACCCCTCATTTCCCACTGTCACGATACTTTTGGGATACCCTGTATACGGGTTTCTTTCATATGTGCGTATACATTGTAAATGCATACAAGGCTAGGCTAGACTAGCCCGTGTCTTAAGCGAGAAGATTGAAAAATTAGATTCAATTATTAGAATTAATTAGATTGAAACGATAGTGAAAGGGAATAAATTATGTGACGAATCGCAACAGAAAGAATAGAAACAAAAATTTGATGGTGCAACGGATGCCGACGCATACAATTTCTAAAGTTTTTTGATTTTCTTTGATTTTCTTCCGACTGAGTTCTGATAAAAATAATTTTATAAATACATATATTTTATATTTTTGAAAATGCAATTTGTAAAGATATTAGAAAAGCGGTTTTAATTGGTACATACAAATATTGTATGTATGGAAAAATCCTACACCTTCCTTGCTTCGTTACTATCGTACATTCCACTTTCGATTCGAAAAAGGAAAGGGCAAATATTATCCGAGGGAAACGTGAATACATGAAACCGTGGAAAATTATTTACAAAATTCTACAATTGGAAGTAAGAAGAAAATAATAGTTTGAAAATCATCTAAAATAACGGTTAAAGTTGATAAAATAAATTAAAGGTTAAAGATTAAAGTTAATCTTTTCAAATTAAAAGAACTGAAGTGAAATAAAATAAAATTTGAGATGACAATGGTCGATGCAAAAGTATGTAATCCAATCTCCGACATGATATCTACAATAAAATATTACATTTGCGGGACAACGTCGAAGGATTTTAATAATTTATTTAACCAAAAGGAAATTGATTCCAGAATGATAAAATTTGGGTTATCACTTTCTGAAAGTACGCTACGCTTGACGTACAATTTATCCATAAAAATGCCAAATAAAGACAAAAACCGAAAAACTATCGTGAAAGTGACAAATAGAGAAATATGAAATTTTAGAAAAGAAACGGGGTTGGTGGTAGATGTACAAAACAAAAATATGATAATATTCTTCAATGTGTGATTTGTTGCTAATAATACGTAATAATGTTTTAAAAAATACTAACGATGGTAAAAACGGTAGGAAGTTTTTCATGAATCATAGACTATCGGTAGAGATAGTAATAGAGATAATAACAAAGTAATATTAAGTAAAACATAAGTTAGAAATTCTTTTAATAATTTCTTTTTAAATTTTCAATTTTTAATAATTTCGTTCGTATTTTATATTTAAAAATCCTTTCCTTTTTTAATTTTGATTGAAAGGATTAATGTTATTTTGGCAACGCTTTTGGCAACGAATAGCCATGATACTTTCATTGAAAAATTCGAGAAATATACGAAAACAACTGAGAAGATGTATATCAATTTGTATTTTTGGTATTCGGTGACGTTAAAATTGCACAAGATACTACATGTGACACTACACGGGATACTACTACATGGAAAGCAATGCAACATGGACGTTTTGTGCAAATAGAATCAAAGGTCGACATCGCTTGTTCTCGTTCGACTGCTAAACTGATTTAAGCAATCGGTAATTATTCCTTTGATTTCACTACATACAGGTTGTTACTTACCTCGGATCCACTACTTTCAAGTATGCCAAAACTGTAGAATTATTAAATATCCCTCAAACTGCTGAAGATAAATACGAAGAAGCGAGATGTTACAAGAGTTTCGCATAATTCGGAATAAAAATATCAAAAGTTTAACGGTATTTTAATATTTTCAAACCACGATACAGAAATTTCTAACAAAGTAAAATAACGATATACTTTGTTTCAATTAGATACGTGAACAAAAATAACTTTTCTCTATTTTTCCGTTGAAGTCGTGCGAGCAAATGATTCAGCTCTTACCTTTGTGTCGGTTCAGTTTGTAGGCTGAACTAACACCTCACCACCTTACTTACAGTTGTTCAGTTCCATACAGAAAAGTTGTTTAGTTCCGTACAGAAAAGTTGTTCAGAATCATGTTCGCAAGAACATATTTCAAAGCTATTGGAATCGACGAGGTTCCCTTTTCCGAATAATTATCAAAACTGTATTGGAATTATCAATAAGCTCATCGAGAATTGTTAAATATTTCTGTGAACAAGTTTTTTGTACGTTTAATAGTTTTGGAGAAAACTCGTTTAAAACTGTCCGAAGTTGACACACATTTTTCAGATGCGATACGGGACACTTTGCGAGGAATCAGGATCCTTAGCTCGAATATAAATAGACGAGTGAATACTCGCGAAGATCAATCATAGCCGAACATTTCTAGCGAAATCATTTGTGTATAACGAGTCTTAGCAAATACAATTATATTATATCCTGTAATTTCTTACGTATTCTGACCACTCCACCTCTGAATCAACCTAATTAACTACAAAAACTAATAGCATGTCTATAAAAACGCAATACCTTGAAACGTTAATGCATTCTTCTCGATGTCTTCGACGACACCGATCGTCGCGTAATAAGCACCTATCTACACCGCTTGGAACTACGTATACTTTATTACGCGAGAGTATAATGTTGCAATTTCGAAGTTCTACTTGCGCTTTAAATTCAAATAACTTTCTTAAAATTGCACCAACCGTTTTGACTTTTTTTGTGCAATTAGAGGCATTAATTTACCGAATTCGTATAAATTATAATACATAAAAAATAAGAAAGGCGCGTTTTAAACAGATTGTAATCGAACTCCGTACTAAAAATGTTTAAGGCGCATCTTGTAAATCTATGATAGATGTACACGTGCTGAAAAAGTTCATCGAAATCGATTTACGTATACACGAGCTATAAGCGATTGAAAATTGTGAAAACAGCAATTTTTCACACTGTTCGCTCAGTTTCTGTTTAAAATTCACAAATACATTTTTCGTTGCGTGTCGTCCTTTTCCACGTCTATCGATTTCGATGATTATTTCTGCATATGTATAACTAACACAGCTCTGCGAAACACATATTTTAAATTTTTATTATGCGCTCAAATAAAAATGTTTTAAAAAATGTGTTTTTTATTTTTTCATGTAATTCCTACCAGTTACAATTATTTCGAAAATATTTGTGCACATCATTTAGTAGATCAATGCATTTAGCAAATCAAATGTTTTTAATTGCTCAAAAAAAGTAAAATCTTTTTTGATTCAATTTCAAAAAAGTTATTTAAATTTAGAGAGTGTACGAATACTTTTGTGAGCCACTGTATATGTATGTGCTCGGTTCGCGATTTCTGTGATTTTTAACTTCTGTTGTTCGTAATTTCTGTCAGTTTCTGTTTGAATTTTGTCGTGTACTGTCCGTCGTCACCACGGTTTTGTCGTGATCGGTCAAGGGTATTTTTGGACGAGGGAAATAAACGTTTTTGATCGGAGGTGGATGCGTTGGAAAGAGTGTACGTTACGGGGAGGGAAACAGTAGCGGAACATTCCGCGTGTAATCTTTTTGGTAGCCGATATCTTCAATTATACTTTTGTCATTTCGGTGAGTCCGTCACGCGTGTCGTCCATCTGTTCGGGTCTAAACTGTTCGCGTACAGTAGTTATAAAATAGTCGGCTAATTCAGAGCCGATTTATGTTTTTTCGGTATGCCTGAAATTTGTTGGTGACCCTCGAGGCGCGAGTAATCGTCGGTGTTGCCGTCACAAAAGCGCGAGTACCGTTTATTAGAAATAATGATGGCACAAGGTTCACGTAAAGTCACAATTAACTTTTATGATTATTCAAAACGGATAAAGGTGCCAACGACAAACCTGATCAATAATCTTGACGAGATATCGTGTAACATGCAAACATTTACTTTACATTTTTAATACCATTGTGAACATTTTACCTTTCCATTTCGGTAATCAATTTTATAACGTAATTATGTGTGCTAAAGAGTTGTTCAACTATGTATACATTGCGCAAGGCTCGCACTTTTTCCTAAAATTCTTTATTATTTCGAATATCTTGGCACTTATAAATATTTTGTTCACTTTACACCGAGCTTGCGTTACATCGAGCGCACTTATGGTATACGTCGCGTTACGCTGAACGATATTTTGGAGCTGGATGTATCTAGTGAAATCAGGCTTAGCTACTCTTTCAAATCAAGTAATCTTATAGATTCGATGAGTTCTGTATTAATCTATATCGGTATATTCTCCGATCGCTCCGTGTCTACTAATTCGCCAAAGCGTCACCGAATGGGCAGTAATACTTAGATAGCTGTACAACCTATTCGTACACCAAATTCTTATCGAGACACCACAGTTGTAACAGAATCAGTTTATCGTAGTATCTGTACAATCACAGTCAAAGGTAATTTTGAATAAAATCCATTCTTGTATTGAAACATATGGAATTCGGATACATCGATCCTGTTGAATCCTATTTGTGTAATAGGTAGTTCTTGACAAAATATTTGTGGCGTTTTTCTTTTTATTTATCGACAACCATCTTCAAGGGGAGAAAACAGTCGTCAAAGTTGGGGGTCAAAAGTACAATTTATGTATCTCGAAAACTAGAAGGTACATAAGAAAATTTTTTTTTCAAATTAATTTTTTAAACTGCAAATCCAAGTATGTGAAATTATTACTTTAAAAATATACTGAAAATAAATTATTTACAGTTTTTGTTATTAAATATTTATCTATTTCCATGAAAACTCGTGTATATTATCCGTGATTTTGGTTTAAAGAAATATATATATATATATCTAAAGAGAATATTCTCTTTAGATTAAGTGCCCCGCGCATCTATGACACCCGTAAGACATCTTATCGGATAATCGATTAATCGAAATCGAAGAGGTAGAAAAAGACAGAGAAAATACAGAGAGAGAATAGATACATAACCTCCAGAGAGTACGTGATAAAAACAACACAAAAATAATTAGTTATAAACAATATAGGTGATTCAAACAGCATTGTAAAAGAGAGACGAATAATTGACCTTAATTGTCGTTTCTCTTGTTTACAGAGAAACTAATTTGGTTGCCTTATTCGAATAACCCCGAAATTAATTATAAAACATATTATATATATTTTTGGAATTTTTTGTTCTATGCCGTATAACAAAAAATATTAAGTACATTGATTTTTCGTACGAGCGTGCTAGCGTGCTAAGAACCACCGTCATACCGCATCAGGATCGTCCGAGCACTAGGCGTGTTCGATTGCGACTCCACTCCAATTCGATTCTTTAAAACGTCGACACTTCGGACGAAAAGGACGATCTTGTAAACCGAGTCATTACACCTCGATTCTTTGCCGAATAATCGGGAAAAGAATCGACTTCCTTTTTTAATAGTAGTAAAAACAAACTTCCTTTCAGCAAAAGGTACAGACTATCCAATAGGATCCTTACACGAAATAATCCTATTGAACGGTCTGTCGTTGATTTTCTAAAAGAATCGATTCTTAAAAAAAGAAATTTTAATCAAAGAATCGATTTTGCAAGAATCGTTTTCTTTTTAGTAGTAGCTTTTATTAGTGAAAGAATCGAACATTCCTACCACACACCTAATACTAACAATTAAAACCATGATCCTCTACAAAAGTTACAACGCTTGTCTGTTGTTTGCGGCATCACTCGGGAAACGTTTCTAACAGGACATACCCCCAACGAATAATTCATTTTTGCGATTTTGACCACCTTTTAGCAAATTGGACTCACAGTGCGCCTGGCTGAATTTAAATCGCTATTATCGCATATTAGTTCTTTTCAACTAAGAAAAAACTGTTTTAATTACACAAAATAAAGAAAGGAAGGAAAAGTTACTGTGTTAATTAAAATCATATTGAGTCTACGCGACCCATTCGAAGGTCTGATCTTGTAATTAAAACAATAATTTACTTTTTATGGGTATATTTGCTTAAGGAAATGAGTATCCAAAGAGTAAGAAAAATACATTATACGTGACAGCAATCATGAGCCTTTTGTAGGTGGTCTATAAATATTCTCAGAATAAAATAAGAAGGAGACTGGCATATTTTCTAGTTACAAAAGAAACAAGATTAACAACAATAATAAAAAGCTATTAAAGAAACGTGTGTGTAGCAGTGCGTTACAATAAACAGAGAATACGGCGAGCTTTATTGCGAATAACTTTTATCGACATCGATAATATAAGATAGGTAAACGTGAATTCTTACAGAAGAAATATACAGAGTACCCCAAACAAAAACGTCCAAATTGTGAGAACTTAATTATACACTTAAAAAGAACAAGAAAACGTTGTATAAAATTTGTCAGAGAACAGTTTGTCAGGCAATATTAAAACAAATATTGTATGCGTAGATTGAGTGTTTGCGGATTTTCTATTTGAGTAGAATCGGAGAACTAGTGGTTCACGGAGTAGTACACTATTTCTGTTACGTATTATCGTATTAGTTTATAATCATTTACTATTGACTCGAAAATAATATGTTACTGCGCGATAAAAATATGCAACCTACGCAGTCCAGATAAACATATTCGACTTACTGTGTGCTTTAAGAGACAACGCGTAGTTATTTGTTTCACGTATACAATGTCTATCCATAATTCTGTAACGAAGCGTTTTCTGACAAACTTCTTCATACAACATTTATTTGTTTGTCGTAGATATAGATTAAGTTTTTGCAACATGGCCATCGACGGTTAGGGCATTCCGCAAATAAATATTTTTAGTATCGAATTAGGATCGAATGGAGTCGAGCCATTTATTGGAAGAATTAGCAATTGTTAAGAACACAAACGAAACTCGACCGCAATTTCCTTACTTCGCCTTCCATCGTACGCGTCGTGTATAATCGTGCTCTAAGAAAATGACTACTAATAATCGGAAACTCTGCTTATTAAAAATACGTAATAATGCACAATACATATTACAGCAGTGCAAAGTATTTGATTAACCCTTTCGGTACGGGCGACTTCTCCGCCGCGACACTCTCCCTGAACGAATTGCCGCGCCAAAAATGTGCACGGTGCTCGAGAATGATCGTCAGCGGCCGCGTTTACGCCTCGTTGCAACTTGAGTTGTTTTGACGATGTTTATTGAAAAAATGAAACTTCTCTTTTATCCTTTCGATACGAGCGCTCTGCCCACCGTAACACTCCCGTTACATGGGGCGAAATGCTCCGAAAATGTACACATATCGTGTGGTCACAGTTCTCTTTTGTATGAAGATTTTCCTGTCGGATATATCCGACGCTCCTACACACAAGTCATCGGATGGACGTCGGATATATCCGGCGCTCGTACCGAAAGGGGTAAGAATAAAAAGAAATTACCAGCCGCATTTTTTTAAGATTATTTCTAACGATTAAATTGTTAAAGACACATTCTATACGGATGTTTTTAATTTCAAGACAATATTGTACCAAGATTCTTCCAAAGTATAAGTATCATTCATTTATCATATTTCGTATTTTAAGAAATAAAATTATTATAAATTAGTTCTGAATGAAAAAATCTCATACAATTTGCGAAATCATTAATTATGTTGCAACATTGTTTTAACAAAATTTCGAATAATTTTAACAAACAGAATTTCATTGTGTAACGTGTCTGTTTTTAATGGTTGAGCAACAGAAAGGTTACTTACTCTACGTCTTCGTGTCCGCTTTGGCTAAAAATTAAGAAAAAAGATTAAATGATATTTGTAAATTTGATCATTTCATATTACAATATTAATACTATCTTAGTATGAATTTATATAATATATAATATTATATAACTATATATAATACAGAAAAATAATACAGAAGAATGTATATACTTTTGCTACTTGCTTTTTTTTTAATACAGCGATTCAAAACTTGTTTTTATTTTTGTACAAATATGGTGAATTTTCAAGACGTAATGTGTCCGTAATGTCTATTTGTGAACGGTTATAAGGAAACATAAAATTGCGTTAAATAAATATTTCTGAATTTTGTTTTATTTTAATGTATATGATAATATGAAGAAACTCAAATAGAAAATATTCTATTCATTCATTCAGGCAGATTACGTATTTGCCTGTTAATTTAAAAAGATTGTTAAGGACGAAGAATCTTTTGAGTTCGTCTCTGGCAGGAAACGGCCTGGATAACCTCTGTTTCACCCTTTTCATAAAAATCAAGGTTGCGGTTTGGATTTCATTAGAAGACAACCTTCTCCCATTTTTGAAGGTATATAAACTTGTTAATTATCAGGCTCTCTGGTTTATAATCGTGCATTTATGCGTAGAGTTGCATCGTGTCGCATTCGTAAGAGTAAATTCTAGTGAGATCGGTCTAAAGTTTCCCTTCGAATCAAGTCTAACCTTATAGACTCCGATAATTCGGTCAAAATTCTATTTGGCGCTTTGTTATTATGTTTTGACCCCGCATCGTCAGTGTGTCAATACCGTGCGTAATAGGTAATCTGAATTTATATTACGAATTCCATTCAAACTAATCGCGACACCTTAATACTTGCAGATACACGATTGTTGTATGCGAAGGTGTCACATCTGTGATACCTTTTTTTCAGCGTACAAGGATTGTCTCTGAGCACTTTGGGTGGCGTAATAATTACACGATTGTAGTGGTTGCGTTTTTCTTTATTTTCACTTCGTAATGTTCCCGATTTCTATGTTTCGAGTTCTGCTCTGTTCGCGGTGTCTTCACCCTTGTGATCCTCGTAGGTGGTACTTCGAACATCTGTAGTACTGTGATTCAAAAAGTTGTAACGGCTAAATTGGCATTTTTCCAAGCCACACCTGCACGAGACCGAGCGCAAGCTGGTAACTCCGCCTCCTCGTGGCCCCCGCTGGTAACGTTCCGAAGGCGACCTGTCTCCTCGGAGTCAGGTCGACGGAGGAGTGGCTAAGCGAGTTACTCCCGCAAGGGACGGTCTACCCTTCTGATGATTCCGGTGGGATGAAGGAGGGGTTTTTCCAAGTCAGGTCCACAACACCTACGGATCTTTCCCTTTGTGGTTGGTTGTTAGACGGTGGGCCATAACATCTGGCACTGCGTAAAATTATGCCGCCTGTAAGGACCATTGTCCGAGGTGAGGCGACGCCAACTTGTTGGTCAAAATTAACGTGACTCCCACTGTTCGCGGTGTCTGTATTCGTCTGTTTGCGTTTTCTTGTTAGTCTTGTTCACGATTTCCGTGTTAGTCTCTTCGCGATATCTGAACAGTCTCTTTGCAATTTCTAATAAAGTCTGCTTCGCGATTTCTAAATTGTCTGATGAGTCTTGTTGCGTTCTGTCCGTCGTCACCTCGGTTTTGTCGTGATTGGTTGAGGGTAGTTTGAGGTGGAGGAGGAATGTAGCGTTTTTTAATTGGTTGTGGAAATGATGGAAGGAGTGTGTTTGAAGGCGTGAGCCCGAAGGAGTATACCTGAAGATTATCGTGATTTATTGCAGGGTTGTCTGGTTTTCGTGTCTTCAAGTGCGTCGCACGTGGCGTGCATTCGTCGGGGTAGAACTGTCCGCGTGCGGCGCGTGTCGTATTTTGTACTTCCTGTCTGCTTTTCATTTATGCGTTACTAATTTCCGAACACAGGGTTAGTTACGGACAACCTTCGGTGTTGCCGTCGCAAAAACGATTGTAGGCATTTTTCGGGTAGAAGGGCCGTGGTAGGGGTGAAAGGTCCGAACAAAGGGACGAGGTTATGATGCAAACGTGACACTTAGTCAATTTGCGGGCTTAACTCTTTCAGTACAAGCGCGGGATATATCCGTCATCCATCTTATGACCTGTGTGTACGAGCGCCGGATATATCCGTCATCCATTTTATGACCTGTGTGTACGAGCACCGGATGTATCCGGCAGAAAAATCTTCATACAAAAGAGGACCGACCACGCGCTGTGTGTGCATTTTCGGAGCATTTCACCCCGTATAGTTGGGGTGTCACGGTGGACAGAGCGCTCATATCGAAAGGGTTAAAGAAAAGTTTCATTTTTTCAATAAACATCGTCAAAACAACTCAAGTTGCAGTGAGGCGTAAAAGCGGCCGCTGATGATCATTCTCGAACACTATCAAACACTATCTAAGGAGCAAAATATATTAAATTTGATTTCGTCCGAAAAAATAATGCGTTCCCAAAAATCCTTGTCCTTGCTCGCATACTTTTTAGCGAAATTTAGTCTCTTCTGCTTGTTGATTTTGCTAATAAGTGGTTTCTTTCGGGTAATACGACCATGAAAATTGTTTTCACGGATGATTCTTCGACAAAGTTCCGGATAAACTTGTTTCCCAAAGGTATCAGCGGCTAGTGTCGCAAGTTTTGGGGCCGCAATTGTTGGGTCTTTTTTTATTTCACGCACAATTTATATTTTCTTCTTTATTCGATAATTTCTTGGGTCGACCAGAATGGACTTCATCTTGAAGAACTCCAATTGTTTTTATTTTTTTACCTTGTAGTGAATAGTAGATTTACTTTTTCCTAATAGCTTTACTATTTCGCCATAGCTCTTGTCTTCATTGTGCCACTTCATTATCAGTTTCCTATCAGCGATGCTAGTTCGAACATTTTTGCACACATTACTAACACAAAGGCTATGGCCGGGTTTGTACGTGATTTTCGCCCCCAACGGTATTTTGATCGAGCTTGGAATATGTGATAGCCTACCCAAAAAGACCCCCGTATGCCAAGTTTCAGCCCCATATCTCATCTGTAAGGGTAGTTATTGAGAAAAGTAAAAAAACGCTTTCTTGGCCTATTTTCCCTATTTATTAACTAACTAATTAATTAAAAACTCTAAAAAAATTCTGACACATTCCGGATACAATGATTCATTAACAATGACATGGCTAGTAAGCAAGAAAACATGTAATTAACGAAAAAAAAGAAATTGCCCTGACTGGGATTCTCGAACTTTGTCCAAAGGTTCCATAGTCAGGGACCATAGCAGCTGAACCAACCGGTGTTGTTGAAATCAGTTTCGAAACATTGGAATATATCGTATATCGTATATAATATTATTTTAATTTTTTACAGTACGCAATTTAAAAAATCTGGAACATTTTTTTTTAACGCAGGAACGTTCAATATTACATACTATATTTTTTATATTCAGGAAAAATGAGTACAACTTAAAAAAAACGCCGAAAAAAGTGGTTTTTATTTTTTTTGACCACGCGTACCCCCCCCCCCCCCCCCCCAGGAATTTGAAAAAAATTGAGCATAATGTTTACAATTATATCTCATTGCTAAATTAAATTCGTGCTGCTACTCGTAATATTACTATATGAAATCGGCATTTTTTAAATGTTTTTTTTATGTTTTTCGTTGTTTACAACCAGAGTTTGCAACGGAAAAATCTGTAAATAATACCTAACACGTGGCATAGTATCCGGAATGTGTCAGAATTTTTTTAGAATTTTTAATTAATTAGTTAGTTAATAAATAGGGAGAATAGGCCAAGAAATCGTTTTTTTATTTTTCTCAATAACTACCCTTACAGATGAGATATGGGGCTGAAACTTGGCATACGGGGGTCTTTTTGGGTAGGCTATCACATATTCCAAGCTCGATCAAAATACCGTCGGTGGCGAAAATCACCTACAAACCCGGCCATAGCCTTTACAAATTTCGTTAACATTTGCTGTACTGAACAGGGGAAGCATGTAACAGCAACCGAAGGAACCAAGGTTTACAATTTGTCGAATTCAAGGATTGTTTTGTTTATAAGTTTTGTCGTTCAAATACTTTTGTAGCGTCCGCGTAGCCAATGTCGGCGACAAATCTTTCATAAATATTATTTACGTTATCAAAGACGCTTCCAATTTAACAGGTATAACTGTGATGGTTGTACGTTACTACAGGAATAAAAATATTTTGCAATTGTTAATGGGCCTCACATTTTTTGTGCGTCAAACCTTTTATTTGAAAGTTTTTGAATACTTCGTGTCTCACTGTAAAAGACAAGGTCGCGTGTCAACAGAAGGACAGCTATCTAACGTTCGTTATAACGTTTGTGAAGTACCCCATCTGTAAGTCAAGTGCCAACGTATCAAACCGATCGTAATTAAATCCTGTAGCCTCGTCTAACATATATATTCCTCCACGATCTATATCGATAAATCTGTGTTAAATGGTAAATCGTGCAAATTCTTAAATTCTTAATTATTGATCAAAACTCCTAACCTAGTATGTAAACGCTCTCATATAATACAATCATAAGGCTCAGATTATATCAACTAAATTATATTATTATAATTACGAGGCGACACCCTGATTTCGTATGGGATTCGTCCGCGAGTCATCCAACCTCTCAGCGGCTCTTCCATTTCAAATTGGGTTCGTCTGCAGCTCCCTAATTTTGGATTGGCTTCTTCTATGTTTGATTCCTTAGAGGCTACCTAATTTCGTCTTGGTTTGTCCTCGTACCTAACTAACAAACTGAAACCGCTTTCCTAGAGTAATAACCCTTTCGCCGACCTCTCGCGCTACTCGTGACACTAGCTCATTGAATTTGTCGTTTCTTTATTCTTTTTACAGTTATTTACACCTGCAATTTTATTATATGCCCTACAGTGTGCAAGCATCGAGAAGGAAAAGTAATGGGCGACGCAAAGGGAACAAATACAATACATGAAATACATTCTGTACGTGTTTCTAATTTTTTTTTTAAATTTAAAAAAGTTTGGAGAACTCATCAGGAAACATGTTTACATGATAAATATTTAACATTTTTGTTTATTAATTATTGTTCATACTAGCGGAAGGAAAACAGTCATAAAAGTTTTGGCAGAGTACTAGACTTGACTGAATATCTTGCATTTCAAATTTTTATTTATTTAAGGTAAAATAAGGACGAACAACACTGTTCCATTAATAATTTCATTGAAATGTTAATCTATGCTCTTAGACAAGATGAATAAACCAAAACATACCACCTGAATATCTCGGTTATTATTGATGATTAGAAAAAATGTGTTGCATCAAAATAGAATGAATAGAATACAAAGATAAAATGCAAGGAAACTATTTTAATTTCTAATAGCGAGTAATATACTAGAACATTGTTATATCAAATGTTGAAAACAGTAACGTTGAGTAACTGTGTTCTGAAGCGTTGCATTGTCAGGGGTACAGAATTGAACATGTCTCAACATTTGTAAGAGAAGTTTACAATAATGGTTTTTAGATGTATACAATGATTTGTAGTTTCACAACATTAGAGGAAAACTCTCCATCACTCGAAGTACCTTCATTAATAGGTCGTTTCACGAGCCGTAGAACGCCCTAACAGAGGATATTATGTGTAATTAAGATATAGGTACATATTCAGTCAGTCACAAAAATATGGGGTACCAATAAAATCTTGCATTATAAACTTTATATTTTGAATAAATGTACAATCAACGACAAATCAACGTTTTATTATATTATAGTACAGTATATAGATTATATGTATATACAAAACATGGTTTCATTTTTCCACATATGATGAGGAATAATAGACGATAAACTAAAAAAGAAAGCGAAATTTTATGTCACAAAAACATTGCGACAATTATAGTTATAGAATAACATTTAGTCAACATTTAGTCGAATATCTTTTGCTGTTTGAGAATACGTTTTAATCGATTTGGCATATTATGAATTATTTTTTGCAAGTAGTCAGTTCCGAGTTTCATCCATTATTGTGTCAAACGACTTTTTAATTCGTCTACGGTACTTACTGTTTTTGTACAGATTCTACGACCAAGTTCTTCCTACAGATTTTCAATGGGATTCAAGTCTGGGGCTCGAGGAAGACTCTCTAGCACTTTAGAACAATTATAGAGTAAAAATTCCTGTATAATCCCAGCTTTGCGTTTGGGATGATTGTCTTGATAAAATTAAAACCCCTCTCCAATCCCCGTATTTTTACACTTTTCTTTAAATTATTTTTTAAAATACTTAATACATATGTTTGTCCATAATACCATTTTTAAATATCAGTTTATCAACACCGAAGTTGAATATGCAACCCCATATCATCACTGATTGGCCACCGTGTTATTATAGTCAGTTACAGACATTTCGGATTCAGTTCTCTGCTGCTTCGCCATACTCTCATTTTCCTACCACTACCATCAATGTGAAACACATTCGTCCACAAAAATTACAATGTTCCACCATTTCCTTTCCACCATAGCTTTGATACACACCTTCTTCGCAAATTATATCCTCGGAAGAGAAAGAATTCTAATAATTGCATCGATGAATGACTTTTTCCTACGTATCCGGCCATGGTATTCTTTCGACCATAATATTCATTGTACAGTTTCTGCATGTGCTCTATTCCCAAGTCTCTTGTTAACTTTTGTAGCTTGTTGTCTGTTCTCGAATACAAAGCTTCTTTGGTCGACCTTGAAATTTTAAACCAATTTTGTTTTCGTCATGATAGCTTTTTATAATATTCCATACCGTACTTTTTGCCACCTTTAATATATTTGCAATTTCGCGTACTGACTTCATCTTTTCCTGGCGATACACCATCAATTGCCATATTTCCAATGAGGTATATTGCTTGCCACCCATGTTTCATAAGATTCACAGCAAGACTAACGCGGAATCAAACATCGCGTCATAAAGTTTAATCGCGAGGAGTCGTGTCCGTTATTGTTTACACATACAATTTTTCGAGTTAAAGTGTAATGTTAATGTGTAACATACCAGGCGCGAACCTAGTATCACCATATTCACAATCGAATACCCAATGCGCTGAGCCAACCGAGTTGTTGGAATCATTTTCAATATTTCTAGGTGTAATGCACCACATACTAGCAATAATAATGAAGTTCCTTCATCGTTTAATTATTTCTGCGAAATACTAAAGGTTTATCAGTGCCTAATACGCTTATAAAATTAATAGAATGTAATAATTTTAAGGTTAGGTTAATTTTGATCGGAAAAAACGTCGAAAAAATCAGTTTTTATTTTTTTTACAACAGCGCACCACAGATAAAATCTGTATTTTTTCGATTTTGTTGAGGTTTTTGATTTTTTACAAGCAGGTTTTTCAGTTTAAAAATCTGAAACGAATTGCAGAGTATGTGTTTAGATTTTTTACATTTCTTAGATTTTTATTAGAATTTGTAAACATCGTTAACTAAAGAAAATAGGTTAAAAATGGATTATTCGTTTTTACCCCATAACAACCCCTCCGATTGAGATACAGGATTGAGATTTTACCCAGTTTGGGTTTTTACGATGCCCTATCGACTAACGTGTCAGTAAAAAAAATTCGGCTCAAGAGCACTTTTGGCTATCGTATCTGGTTATACCCTTTCGCATTTTCCAAATTTATCGTCTATTATTACTCAACTATTTAGAAAAATTAAGCTATGTTTTGTATATGCAATCTATATACTGTACTGTAATATGATATAAAGTTGATTTGTCATTGATCGTGCAGTAATTCATAATATATAATTCAGTTAATAAATACAGTTTTATTTTTGTAACCGACTGTACGTGGAACGTCGTAGAGAAAGTAAGCAACAGACAAGTGTTCTTCTATTAATAAAGTGCATAAGTTGTCTATATAACGAGACTCTTTTGTAATTGTACCAAAAGCTGTCTCTGTCTTGGATTTCGATGATCTTTAAATATTTTATCGGGAGCATGCTTCTGAAGAAGTTCTTCCTATACGTGTGTAGCACGATGTACCATCGATGTGCGAAAAGTTTCTCTGGGGAAATTCTAGATTGGCTTTGATGCAAAAGTAGCATTAGCCAATTGGCTCTGATTAGAGCGCGTGTCATCGTATTTCAAGAAGCTAACTAATATAAAAAAAAAATGCGAAGGAGTTCATTCATATTTGTACATTCATAGCGTTGTTTCCTTAGTTTTTTGTTAATTGCATTAACTGTTAAGACGCGAACAGTGATTTAAACCAGATGCAAGGATATTTACGACACGGACGACCAAACCCCGCAATTTTTGAGAAATTTTAAAAAGCGACGATATTTTGGCCGTCTTTTAATTTTATCTAGAGGCGGGATACTTCAAGTTTAGATGTTAGGTTACGGTTTCTCTGTGAGAAACGTACCACTTGAAGGTATCCGGCTCCTCGTTCAATGCCGATAAACTTGTCGTAAACATCCACTGTGACAAGACACGAAGGCTAAGCGCGCAATCATCCTTAGACCCGTTTTCCGTAGACTATCGCTTGGGACAGGGCAACCTCGCTCGAGGAAATGGGCGGATATTTTATGTGGGAAGCAACTGCTCCGAATTTTTCAAGGTTTAGTATTGGGTAATGAAGTCTACGCCCACATTGTGGTCCATGCGGACTCCACAACGCAGTCGTCTTCATCATTTACGTTTTGTTACTTTCATTAGTATCTCGTCATTTATATTATCTATTTGGTCTTTATCATTTGTATTTCGTCTGTTTCAATTGTACTTTGTCTCTTACTATTTTATTGTATTGTTATCTGTTCTTCGAGTGAAGAAATTATTAAAGTTATTTGTTGAGGCGTCCGTCCCGCAGTTCGGGGAGTTGGTCGCTCAAGTACGATGCTTTGTAAAAGCTACAGTCAGGATCGTGAGTAATTCTAATATTTTTGAATTTTTGGTATGACCAAAATAATATTTCTACTTCTAATATTTTTAGATTTGGTATTAACAGCCACTAAAGGAATTGAGGAGCCTGCCGAGAAGGCCACAGAAGACCGCCTGCGACGAGGTGCTACGCAACAAAGATATTGCAGACAGCGAGTTGCTTAGAGACCAATTTGAAAGGCAAATGTTCGCCATTAGATAGGAATATTGAATCTTTTAAAGTTTCCAGTGGATCTGCTTCTACAGGTATTTCGACTAATTCTATTAGTCAAGTCATAATGACACAAACGAATACTTTTTTTGGCAAAACTAGAATTTAAACACTTTGACGGGAATCTCATAGAATGGCGTAGTTATTACGATTCGTTAAAATCCTTGATACACGACAATGCGGATTTAACTGCAGTGCAAAAATTTAATTTGTTAAGCAATGTACTGCGCGGCGAGATGGCATGTTTATTGCGAGTCTTTGATGCGTCCGAAACCAATTATTTGGTGGTTTGGGATTTGTTGCAAACACAATGCAAACGCCTTGAACAAGTTATTAACAATCATTTAAAGTTGTTTTCCGAATTGCCTGAAAATAGCCGTGATCCTCCGGTAAGTTTGGAAACTTCTGTTGAACAAGCACGAATGCACGATGATAGTGTAAAAACCGCGAAACGAATTAACTTTTGAGATAGTAGGGTTTTATTGCAATCTACCAAATTAGGTTTAATTGTAACCGATGAAGCAGATTATGTAGGTGTTTCATATTTTAGTGTTTAAAAATCGTCCGCATTGTCTCTATCATTAGATAAAGAATTAAATAAAATTTCGCAATTCGTGGAGGTCTTAAATAAAGTTCTGTTTTCAGGGGAAGAAACAACGTGTGAACAGTATTTTCCTGATATTACGTCACGTGATAGTTCAGACAATCCTGCTGATTTTATATCACGTGAACAATTACTAATTGAATTTTTACAAAATTTAATGTGGTTGAATGGACCTCCTTGATTTTCCTTTTGGTACAATTTTATGGTCAATTAACAAAATTTCAAAATTTGATATATTTAAGAAGTGCAACATAATATGTTTAACCACGAACAAGGAAATTAATAAGTTGTTCGAAAGATTTTCTTATATTTACACGTTAAATAACGTAATTGCGTACTTATTACGGTTTTGTCACGATACAAAGAAGATTGAACGACGTTTCGAACCGCTTATTACGTGAGAAATTAAAAATGATCAGTTACGCATTTTACAATTAATGCAATAAAAAACTTTTGCTTTAGGCATACGCGATTTGAAGAGATTTGAACTTGAATTATTTTATTTTAATTTACAGCTGCTCTTTTGTGTTCACTACGGCGACCCGCGGCCGGGTCAAAATTACCTGAGCTGGCCATGCTGGTCTCGCTATACGCAGGTTTCAAGACGCAACAAGTACAGTTTAAGTCATTTTAGAATATCGATTATCGTACTCAGTTTATGATTAAAGGAAAGAAATCTCGTCATAAAATAAAATTAAAGGCGTACGTGATTGTTTTCAATAGTTTTGCTAAGACAGTTCACCTAGAACTTGTCACTAACTTAACGTCAGAAGCACGCCTAGGTGCATTAAAACGTTTTCTTTTGTCAGAAAAGTAAGGCTCGCAACATTTGTTTTTATAATGGTATTTATTTTGTCGGATCTAAAAATGAATTAATTAAAATGCAGGTTTTCCTTGAATCTAAAGAGTACATAGATAAAGTGTACAATTTTGTAATTAGAGAGCATATATAAATTGGTATTTATCTCTTCCGAGTTCACGGCACTTTGGCATATTTGCTTGTTTAATTCAATAATTTTATTTGTAATGTTGTTTATTAGATCATGATTTATTGTTGGTTTACTGGCATAAAATTTGTTTTTCAAATAGTCTCAAAGAATAAAGTCTACATTTTTTTAGATGAAGTGATTATTCTCGAATGGGTCTTGGATTTTCAACTTCCCATATGTGCAAATTTTGCTTATCGAGGTGTCCATCCAATGTGAAATGAACTTCATTGCTGAAGATGATGTGTGAAAACAATGAACCGGTGATGTAACAACCAACCAGCAAAATTTTTGCGTTACAAATGATCACGTTTTTTCGATTGTTGTGTTAATTGAATTTTGTAAGCATGCAAATGCAAATCTTTATGTAAAATTTGCCACAAATTGCCATAAGAATTCTAGAAAACGAGTGGAATTGATATTGATGGGACATTAGCAATACTTTCAGGAACAGCAACAATATTTTTATACGAACTAGCTGTTTGTGGTCTGCCAGGCTTCGGTTTATTACGAACAGATCCAGTTTCATTAAATTTTTTAACCAAATGTATGCCGAAAAATCACGTAACTTACGATGGGTATTGCTTGTTGAAGACTGATTTTTTAAATAAATTTTCATAACTTTAACACGCTCTTCGATCGTATATCACTCCATTGTTCAAATTTTCTATCATTGTAGGATAGAAATAAAAGAAAGTAACAAGAAACAAACGTGATAGCGTTTGACAGATATTCTCATTCAACATCCTAAAGGTACTTTTGGATAACCCTCTGTACGAACCCGGTGCGAAATTAGGGAGCTGCTTGAATTGGTTGGAAAACCATTTTGGATCCTCGATATGTGACCACGTATCTCTTAAGATATATTACCAATGGTCTCCAAACTTTAATATTATAAATTGATGAATACCATCCGAGCAGTAAGATCGTATCATGAAAAAACGCTCAATTGAAAAATTGCTGGATTCGAATGGTGGGTTAATATCAAATGTGACTCAAAGTGACTTTGAACTAAATTGTATACTACATGAAAGCTGGTTCTGTTACAATCGTTGTTGCGTATGTGTACTCTATAAATAGAATATGTATGAACACTATGATGATTACAGTTGCCCAGGCACTACTGCTTATCGGGTGACGTACCAACGATGCAGGGATTATTGAATGATTATTCCAAAATAAATTTGAATCGTATTCGTGGAATCTCTAAGATTACCCTATTCGAATGTAAGACTAGGCCCGATCTGATTAACAAGATCTTGATACAACAAGCTCTACAACGAAATAAAGCGTAACGACGTGTATAGTCCGTTTGAACTTTATCCAGTCGACTACGTAGACCTTAAGACTTTTTAAACCAATATTATTCATTTATTTGCATCCCGCATTGAATTTTTAGTGCACATGCTAACAATTTGACAGTGACGCTTTTTAATTGACGTCCCTCGTGTCAACGGATTAAAGCAGGTTGAGCACTTATTAGCACCTATAGTATCGTAAGAGGCATTTTTTTAAATACCTGCAATATCGCAAGCACAAATTTATTAAACGACTTTAGACGCCGATAGTAGTCAAAGTGGTTCTCGAAATTTCATGCTACATCCGGAAGGACCACCATGGTCCCTAGCGAACACGCCATCAAACATAAACCCTGGAAAGAACTCCACTTAACATTTTACACCGAACTTAAAGATGATGCTCCACCAAATCCGAACATAAAAAAACACAAATCGCCTCCAATATTTATAATCGAATCGAATCTCCACACTATAGTAAATACGGCCAAAACCGACTTTACGATCAGAGAAATAAGTAAAGAAAACCATACCATATATACCAACCACCTGCACTTATACGTCGTAATCACTCAAATCCAAATCCATCCTAATCAAAGGAATAAGAATTCTAATCAACGAACTTAACATACAAGGCGTAAAAATAATCGAATTAACTCTCTATCATCCGGTTGGAAGACACAACGGCTCTCAGATGTGACAACTGCAACGAAGCGGGACACGACTTTTTACAAGGGCTGTCTCTTCATTAAATTTGCCCTCGGAAAAAAGGAAACTTTCGATGATGTCACCCGTAATACCAACATAAACAAGGTCCGAGGCCTTGTCACGTCGTTACGCGAAAGTCTCTTATACACGCAAACCGCAACGCAAACGCAACCACCAAGGGCATACAGAACACCAGCGACCAGAGAAATCGGCGCCCTACATGACCCCTACCCCCCTATCGCCGGGCATCAGAAAATGGAACCAGTATCACCGGCAATCAAAAACAACATGAACAACCACCATGGATCCAAGAACTCAAGAATGGACTTACAACCTTATTCAACACGCATCTACAAGTCATAACAGCTCAACCAGCCGCCAACTTCGGAAAAACAGATTTCACGTTGAACTAACGTTTCGGCTCTCACGATAAAAGACAAATTAGAAGACTAGACCTGCTCCAATTCCTCCAAACACATAACCACGACATTCTGCTGATATCAGGAACCAAACTAAACGGAAGCCACAACATCGCATTTAAAAACCACCACATCATCAAGACGGACCGCCTCAACTCATCGCAAGAAGGAGATACCAAAACTACATCTGTACGAAATCTGCATTTTTGGGGAGTTTTCACTTTTCATAACCATAATTTTCAACCGAAAAATCGGTAAAAATTCTCAAAAATGCACATCAACAGCCATTAACAATTAAATACGAGAAATTCGGTCAAAACCTATTAAACCGAAGTTACCCTATATCTTTACCTCTGATCACAATAGAGGGTTCAAAATCTACACAAAGTGGTTTTTGGATATACCGTATCAAATGGCACAAGAATCATCTAAATCAGCTGAAGGGTATTTTTGATCATTTTACCCGGCTACACCCTTTAATAAGACGCCCCCAATTCAATTAACTCCAGTTAACACATTAAACGCCACGCCGGTCCCTAGGGACCGGAGCTAGACTTACCGTTCAGGCCCGGCCGGTTCGTAGGGACCGGCCGTGGACATTTGGTTCTTATTACACGACCGCGCGTGTCGGTCCTTACGCACTGATGTGAGACTAAATATTTTGCTTAGGCGACATCGGTTTTTGTTCAGTCAAGGCTTGAAAAAAAAGAATATAATATTGATTTTGTGCTATATCGTTGTGTATATGAACATTCTCTAATTAAGTATCGTATCGACGATTTCTAGGCGTATTCTAAGTGAATACAAAGAAGAGTTTATTATAATTGGAAAAGGTCAGGTACTTTTCCAAGGCGAGAATGAGGTTCCTCTTTAAGTGGAGAGGAAGGTCCTCGGTAGAAAACTCTGATCCTCAAGCCGATATTTCGGCTAGTCCGTCAGCGGTGACGGCCGCGTGTGGGCCTGAACGGAACAGCAAGCAAATCGGGCTGGGCACTTAACGTGTTAAAGTAATAAACGTAGATCTCTCAGAACCGAGTTATGCAAAAAAGAAGTTAAGCGAATTTGACCAAATAATAACCGATAGGATATATGAATTTTACATAGTACAACATATCAAATGCTAATACTATTATTATACTAATAATATTATTTATTATTGATTAAGCGATATTATTCTTTATAATTTGTACGAATTTCTACTGTTGGTTTGGTTGTTCCGTTGCTCCTTAAACGTGTATTCTGTTCTAATATTATTCTATTTTACAAAGAACCTCATAACGGTGATACTATTTATCCGATTAAAAAAAAATTTTGTAAATTGTAACTTTCTCACCTATGTACACTCAGAACAAGCTAATCATACCCAAGAGACAGTGCTTTACGATCGAAACCAAAGTAGCTGAAAGAGGAAGCAGCCAAGGAGATGCCGAAGTATCAAAAAGTCGCGGAAGAATCCTTTTACGCCGAAGTACTATACTTATGTGATAGACACATACCGAGATACCACTTACATCATACTTTATATTTTATATATTCTATTTTACATGTCCTATTTTCAGATTGGTTTATTTACTTGTATTGTATTTATACTTATGAAATTAACTCATACATTTATATCACATTTATATCTCATGATTAATTCCATATATTTCCTGACCTTACCAATAGGTCATTGTATTCGTTTTGAAATACTCTATCAGAATCTAAGTAAAAAGATATATCGTTCCATTTAAAAGAACAGAAATGACCTTCCTATGTCCTTGACGCCTCCATCTATAAAAAAAACTAGTAACATCGAATGACCAGCCCCTCGATAGCAAATAATTTTGGCCTAATGCATTTTTTCCTATCAACGGTAACAGCCAAGTTATTCAGGTGATTATGGCGGTTATAAGTGTCTCACCCTGTATATTTTTTTTTATTCCACATACTTATAGATTAATTAGTAATCCGTATTGTGCTAACTGTATATGTGTATTAAATCCATAGCGTCGAAGATTTCCTCCTTCGTCATCGTCTTCGATCTTAATGGGGGAGGTGTGTTAAATACCAGCCTGACTAACTTTAACTCTAACCTATCGCGATTAATCTGCAAGAGGTACAAAATAAATTAGTTCCTAAACTAAATCGACTCTTAACCATTGTCACCTTACGTGTGACATCATCATAAAACACAAAACCCCGAAAACTAGACCTGCTCCAATTTCTCCAAACACATAAACCCCGTCATCTTGTTTTGAACATTTCATCCTTTCCACACATTGCGACGACCCTATAAGTAGAATTCCAAAACACAAAAATACAAAGTCTATTTTCATCACCGAAAGACGCCTAATCTCTGTCCGTCACCTTCCCGCCAACAAGTACGGTTTCGTGAAGTGCATATTGGCCAGAAAACGCGTCCCGACAGGATTCACGACTCCGAATTCATCGGTTCGGGTAAAAGTGTATTGAAGTCCCGTCACATACGCTACGCCATTTTTCCAGGCATTTGGTCTTTTCGGGATAACTATGTGGCAATTATTGTGATATATAATATATTAAATTAGATATATTATTATTATTACTATTATTGTTGTTAATGCAATATCATCGCTTATTACTGTCAACTACCATTATACTTGAACTTTCCCTGATTACGTCATTCCCAAAAACTCTGATCTCACAATACTACCCCTTACAGAACGATCATGTGGTGTAACTTTTTCAGGACTTAAGTGGTGGGAGGAAATTTCAAAGTGAAATTAATTTTTAAAGTGGAACTATACATTGCTTTTGTCATAATACGATAGCATTTTCCAAGACAAATTCTATGATATATCACATTACGTTATTTACTTTAACAAAACATTAAAAATTATATTATACATTTGTAACTTCCTAAGTAGGCAATGATAGTGTCACGGGACTGCGAACCGGACACTTTAATATATTTCACTGAACCACTTTTGTTAGGCGCGACTTACAGCTACCCGTGGAATTAGGGATTGAGCAGAACAACGACACGCGTGGTTTGAGGTAAAAATACAGACTGTCTTTATTTGGTACATGGGGTCCTTATATATTATTGTGCTTGTTTTCGGTAGTCTGTCGAATGTATCATTGGTGGAGGGATGAGAAATAGGATAGATGAGAAAGTTGTTGTGCGGGTTTGTTATGGATGAGGTGGCAAGATGCGTCACAGTGTCATGGTTCGAAGGGCCGGATAGATAGGAAAGGTATGATGTGCGGATTCGTTATGGATGTTTGTCGTAGATGCGTCACAATAGCATCTACAATAAGACACGAAAGAATTCGGACGCTCTCAAATAAAAAGTTTGACGCGTAAAAAACGTGAGGCCCAATAACAATTGCAAAATATTTTTATTCCTATAGTAATATACAACCATCACGGTTATACATATTAAATTGGAAGTGTCTTGGACAACGTAAATAATACCTATAAAAGATTTGTCACCAACATTGGCTAAACGGACGCCACAAAAGTATTCGAATGACAAAACTTATAAACAAAACATTCCTTGAATTCGATAAATTGTAAACATTGGTTCCTTCGGTTGATGTTACACGCTTCCCCTGTTCGATATAGCAAGTGTTAACAAGGGTGTAAATTTGTGTTGATAATGTGTGCGAAAAAGTCCGAAACTAGCATTACTAATAAAAAATTGATCATGAAGTGGCACAATGAAGGCAAGAGCTAGGGCGAAATAGTAAAGCTATTAAGAAGAAGTAAACCTATTATTCGCTACATGAATGTAAAAATTTAAAAAGAACTGGAGTTCTTCGAGATGAAGTCCATTCTGGTCGACCCAAGAAATTAACGAAAAAGGAAAAGAATGTAATTGCGCGTGAAATAAAAAAAGACCCAACAACTTCGGCCCTAAAACTTGCTAGACTAGTCGCTGATATCTTTGGGAAACAAGTTTGTAGAATTTCGTTCCAGAACTTTGTCGAAGAATCTTCCGTGAAAACAATTTTCATGGTCGTATTCCCCGAAAGAAACTTTAGCTTTAACATTAGCAAAAGTAACAAGCAGAAGAGACTAAATTTCGTTAAAAAGTATGCGAGCAAGGACAAGGACTTTTTGAAACGCACTATATTCTCGAGCGAAATCAAATTTAATATATTTGGCTCCGATGAATGTCATAAAATTTGGAAAAACCAAACAGAGAGATGGATCTTAAAAATCTGCATCCAACCATAAAAATTGGAAGTGTATCCATAATAGTGTGAGGGTGTATGGCGGCCGGCGGTGTTGGAAAAGCTTGTCATTATACAGGGTGTCCCAAAAGTAATTTAACAGCGGGAAATGAGGGGTTCCTGAGGTCATTTGAAGCAACTTTTTCCTTAGCGAAAATTCAATCTGCGGCTTTGTTAACAAGTTATGGTCGAAAAATGACTGACCAATGAGAGCGAAGCGCGCGGCCCAGCAGCCGCTCGAACGAGAGCGTTCGACTTTCCGCCGGCCAGGTGCGCGAGCAGAAGCGAAGCATCGAGCTGCGTTCGAGTGAAAGAACAAGTACGCGACGATAATAATTTTAAGAAAAACGCTGTTGATTCTTATTTCAGAATGTCTAAAGAATAATCACTAATGTTTCAGATCCGAAATAATAAACAATTTAGCCGTGTCAGCCGTTTTAACTTTCTGGTATGCATGACATCTCACGCGTACCATATGAAATTTTTATACGATACGTACTCTGAAGATAAACAATAAGTAACCCCGTCGAAATACGTAAAC
>CM052088.1:17204839-17219120 GCA_028453745.1 Agapostemon virescens
GGCTCCAGCCTATCTATTTACTTGTCCATTTACTGTCTATTTACTGTGAGTCAACTGCCTTCGAAGGGGTTACTCTGACGAATTTCTGGAACTACAGCACATACGGCCACTCCCACTACCGCTTTTTGGGAAAATCTGGGTATATAAAGGGCTCAGACGGACCCAAAAAACGGGGTTAGTTTCAAGTCATCCTTCGACACAGAAACGTCTAAGCAAGATCGAGTTAAATCCTCTTTCACACAGAAGAAACCGAGTACGAGAAAACGAAGTTAGCAGCCTGCCCCCCCTCCCACCGACACAGTGCGATAAACTGAGAGTGGGATCTAGAGTCCACACAACACACTCACTAGTACAATTGTAGCAGAACTAAGTCTCTAATATACTCTCTTTTACCAGTCTTTGATTCTCAAATTCAATTGTTCCACTTCCTAATTCACAACCAGTAGTTGGTATAGACCCACGAAGATACATCTTTGCCGCTCAATACTATCTTCATTAAATTCATAAAGTTATACGAGGCACCCAAAACTCTTAAAATTCTCCTACCAAACCTAAGGTGGTGGCCCGGTTCTGAAAGACGTTCCGGTTAGTCCACGCTCTCCTACCAAACCTAAGATGGCGACCCGGTGCTGAAAGACGTTCCGGTTAGTCCACGCTTTCCCCATACATACAGTGAGTCAGTTTAATTTTCGGACACTATAAAATTTTTAATTTGTCGCATTGTAATTTTGTTCACGATGAAGGAAAAAAAATTAATTCTAAATTACATTCCTACATAATGTCTAGTTCATAAAAATATAAATTTTATTTATATTATTCCTAGCGTTTATTAAATATTTTATTTTAAACAAAACAATGTCTGATTTTAACGTTACAATAATATTCGGACACTTTTTAAAACTGCTAGTTTTTGTACTAATTTTTACAAACGAAAAGTAATTCAATATGGTGTAGGATATTCTTCTTGACGAATGACCTCTTTTAATCGTTGAGGCATATTGCAAATTATTTCTTTTCAAATATTCTGTACTAATATTATTCCATTCCTCTTTCAGTCGTTCTTTTAACATTTCTTTAGATGTTATTGCGGTTGTTCTAATTCGTCGGTGTAGTTCATCCCATAAATTCTCTATAGGATTCAAATCTGGGGACTGAGGTGGCAGTTGTAATAATTTTGGACAATTATACAGCAAATATTCCTGTACGATACGTGCCTTATGCTTGGGGACATTATCTTCATAATACTTAAATGTATTCTGAATCTCCATTTTTATTGCACTTTTACGTAAATTATTTTTTAAAATGTTCAGGTATACATTTTTGTCCATTATGTTATCAATAAAAATTAATTCACCCGTTCTAAATGTTGAGATACATCCCCATACAAGTACATTTCCTCCTCCGTGCTTTATAGTCGGTTTCGTTTTTTTAATTTTGAATTCTTCATTTTTCTTTCGCCACGCCATTCTTTGCCTATCCGATCCAAAAATGTTGAATGTACTCTCATCACTAAAAATAACGTCATTCCACCACGTATCTTCTTTTAAAACAAATTCTCTCGTAAAGTTTAATCTTTCCTTTCTATTAGCTTCATTTACATACGGTTTTTTCCGAGCAACTCGTCCATTGTAACCACATTCTTTTAATGCTCTACGTATTGTTTGAGGTTGCAGTTTCTTCCCAGTCTCTTCTAATAATTCGGCAGCTCATTTTGGTGCACTTAATATAGGATCTTTCTTTATTTTTCTTATAATTTTTCTTCTATCTCACGTGTCCAAAATTTTTAGTTGGCCTCGTTGCGGAATAGATTCTATTCGGTCTTCGTACTTAAATCTTTTAATAACATCTCCTACTGTACTTTTACTAATTTTAAGCATTGTTGTAATTTTCCTATACGATTCACCTTTCGCATTGTTAGAAATAACAAGTTGGCGTATGTTATATCAAGTGTTTCTCTTACATCCCATTATTACCAGTGAACTTAGTGAATATTTAAACGCAACTGATTTTCTGAGGCCCGAGATAGTTTACACAGACGGTAATGTTCATAAACATACCTCACAATCGCATTAAACAACACACTAGCTCACGCAAATTGTTACATTCCGAGGTGTCCGAATATTATTGTCACGTTAAAACTAGACGTTGTTTCGTTTAAAATAGAATACTTAGTAAATGTTAGTGTTGGAAATTAGCCCTAAAGCCGCGCACCCTTGCGCCATCTATCTTTCTTCCTGTGTATCTAACCGCTGTATCCTTCTTCTAATCCTTCGTCTAACTATTATTTCGCCCAACACAGCTATAGTTTTAACTAAGCTTAGAGGCCCCGCGAGAATCAGAGTTCAGGGCAAATCGTTAAAAACTGTGGCCGAATTATTAAAACACTTGAAAAAGTGTTTAACCTATTTTTAAGGACAGATAGCCCGTCTAAAAATTCGTAGTGACGAGTCTCTCCGAAAATACATAGACAGAGTCAGTCATCTTGCTCATTGTACGCGCACGGCAATTCGCGATCGGTTCGGCAACGATAGTAGAGCTAAAATCGAAAGCAGTGCGGAAGTCGAAAAGGATCTCCTAGACAGTTTCCTCGACGGGTTGCCAGCTCAAGTTGCCTGGCGGCTGTTTTATCTGAAGGTTAAACAAGAAACACTCGAAGACGCGTTTGAAGCAGAGTTACAAATTGAACTCAAGAACCGACGAGATATTAGCGACGACCGCTTATCTTGGCGTGATTCAGAAGAGGACGACGCAGTAGGAAACAGGACTACAGACGACCTGTTTACCCTCAGTCGCCATCCCCTTCGCGCTACAAAAAATATTGCTCCCGCGACAGGAGCACATCTGGATCCGAAGCGGAATTTGTAGAACACCCTAAGCGTGCCTCGGCAATGATATCGCGTCGAGAAGACCACCGATCCCTTGACCACTCAAGGGATTCCGACGAAGCCTTCGACCACCGCAGAGACAGAAATGGTCCACAGCTGTTCTGTTGGAACTGCGGCGCCAAAGGACACGATGGGAAATGGTGTCAAAAAACAAAAAACAGGTCATCTTGAACCTCTCCTATAAGGAAGAATCAACATTTAAAATCCCCTCGAGCTTATCGTACAGACGATTCGGTGAGCGATTCGAGACAAGATCGCCCAAAGAAAGTCAGTTTTAGCAACGAAACGAAAAACCAAAATTACTCAAAGAAGCATTCACAGCAAGGATCAGAGACCAAATTTCCGAGTTGGAAACGGGAATAGGGGAATTAATTGTAGATGGAGGAGCCTTCATGAATTTAATAAATTATGATTCACTTGGACCACAGGCAAAAATCATTTCTAGAGAAAGGTTATACATACAAGGATTAACCACAGCCTTCATCCGAACAATGGGAACAACTATATTGCATATTAATGGTATAGCAGGAATATTTTATGTAGTAAAAAATCTCACTGTAGTAGCAGATGGCCTCTTAGGAAGTCCGTTCCTCCTGCAGGAAGGTGCAAAAATATCATACTATCACAAAACTCTTGTAACCTAAACTCAATCAGTTAAACCTATTCGCTTTGTTAATTTTCCAGAAATGGAAGAAGAATTAGAATGTTCAAGAACCAAATACCGAATTCCTGGAAGGACCACGCAACAAATACAGATAAAAATTGCTAACCTGGAAATCCAGGAAAGGTATTTACCATGCTTAAAAACATCTAAAAATATTTACATCGGTGAAGCAGCTGTACGCAATCGGAATGGGACTGGCTACATTCGAACTACCAATACCAGTGAAATAGAAGAAGAAATAGACTTGGAACCACAATATCTCCAGCCATATGATCTTTTTGACAGCTCCGACGAAGACCCGATTACATCATATCAAGCCGGAAAAATCAACAGAGATAACCGAGAGACAGCCGTATGGAACATCGTAAATACTCAACATCTCAACACGGAAGAGCAAAAACATGTGCAGGATATTATCAGGGAATTCTCAGATAGGTTTTACTTACCTGGAGGTAATCTGGATAATGTTCCTAATTTTCATCATTCGGTCCATGTAACCAACGAAGTGACAATTAACACACGACAATACCGCTACCCTGTGATTCACCAACAAGAAATTCAACATCAAGTGGAAACTTTGTTATCTCAGGGAATTATTAAACACTCAACCTCACCGTATAATTCACCTTTGTGGATCGTACTCAGATTTCGTAGTAGGAACCGTACTAACAAGCGAACATATTCAGATGCGAAAATCCGATTTTAATGAAACTTATGGGAGCTTATAGTTCTCTGAAAAATATTTGACACGTATTTCTTTTTTAATCGGCAACCATCTACTTTGAAAGGGTGAAAACAGCCCACAAAGTTGGGGGTCAAAACTATATTTTTTGAGATATCTCGGAAACCAGAGGTCGAAAAATTTGAATTTTTTTTTTAAATTATGTATTTTTCAGTAGGAAATGTAGTCGCGCAAGAAAATTTTAACAAAAGTGTTTTGTTTAAACAATATGTTAAAAATTTGATTTTTTTGCAGTTTCTCTTATTTATTGTTAGTTCACTTTTATGTAAACTTAGGTGTGTGATTTTTTATCCAAAATAAGGGATACATGTTTCAGGATTTTTTTTTTTTGCCATTTAACAATAATTATGCATAATGGAAGATAGTCTTGCACCTGGCGTGCGTAGGAAGGAATACTGGCTTGTTTTATCAACCAAGTTACGAAGAACTCGAATTAACAAGCTCAGAAGAAAACATCACGGAAATACCACACCGAACATATCAACGGAAACGTAGAGGTACACAAGGGAAACAAATACCCACAAGAAGAATCACACCGCCATTACCTATCGGACTCCCTTCACTGATACCACAACTCACACCCTGGACAGAGATAGGAGATTAAGACGAAAGCACCATAACGGCTGTTCGTAACCATAAGCTTTTTCGAACGCAATTCATTGAATGAAACTATTGTAGCAACCGAACCGAGGATGGAGGACACAATAACACAAACACCGGTCATCCACAACCTTCCAACCGCTTCTTCTATACCTTTCAATCTACCATTAACATCACCTGACCAGATCAACGAACCGAATATAATTCAGACTATACCTGATTATGAATCATCATCTCAAGAGAGCAGCAGTTCAACGGATAAAAGAGAACCGGATATCAACCCAACTTTGCCACAACCCACAAGAACAGATAATATCATCACCCCAGCAGAGGAAATTCGAAAACAATTAATTGAAGAAGCCCACAGCAGTTTAATTGGAGGTCATAAAGGTGTAACCAAAACCGTAAGTCGATTAAAGGAAAAGTATCATTGGCCCGGAATGAGAGGAGACACGCAAGAATACATAAGGAAATTCAAGAGCTGTCAAGAACAGAAACTTGTCAGAGCAAAAACTCCCCAACCTATGATCATTACGGACACACCTTTGGAACCGTTTGACCAACTCGCCATGGACACAGTCGGACCACTGCGGGAAACAACCGGTGGTAACCGCTACATTTTAACAATGCATAGCAGTCGCTTTACCCGACATCAAAGCTATAACAATAGCTGACGCATTCGCAAGACATTTCATTACGATATTTGGAGCACCTAACTCCATCCTAACAGACAAAAGTACGAGTTTCGTAGAAAAACTAATGCAACACCTAGCCGAGATCTTTAAACTCAAACAAATAACCACCTCCGGATATAGGCCGCAAACAAATGGATCATTAGAAAGAAGCCACATTGTACTTAACGGAATATTTAAAACATTACATCGAGTCATACGAAGAATGGTATCTCTACCTACCATTTGCTATGATTTCTTACACAAACTTCACGCCGCATGAATTAATCTTTGGAAAAACCGCAAGACTGCCCAGTACGTTTCCTTCGGAGCAAGATATGCCGACTTTTGGGACCTATTTAACCAATCTTGTCAAGCAGATGACAAAAATTCGTAACCTAGCCACTTCCAATTTGAACCGCTCAAGCCACTGCACACAGATAAGGAAAAGGTCATCCCGATAGCAAGAGAGTCAAACCGCAGCAGAGGAAGTAAAGCCCAGAAAAAGGACTGAAGCAACAATAGAAATAGATATGTACGACCTCAATCTGGACGCAATCACGGACGACAACATAAGGTGCTGGATGCCGGAAGACGACATGATACACACACACACATACATTTTGCAATATCTTCAGTCCAGGAAAATTATGTACAGCGTGCACCCTCGGAAAGAAGTGAAAGCATCACCTTCCATGATATTTCATCTAAGGGGGGAAATGTGTCGTACGGAGTTTTCTCTGACGTATTTTTCTTGCTCCTTCCCAAGAGTGTACGCCAGCTGGCCCCAGCCTGTGGGTCTGTTTACTGTAAGTCTAGTGCCTTCGAAGAGGTTACTCTGACGAATTCCTGGAACTACAGCACATACGGCCACCATATTATGATTCGGCGATCTAAATAATCCCATTTTTCGATTGGATTTAAATCCGATGATTGTAGAGGAGGTTACAATAGTCTTAGACAATTATACAATAAATATTCTTGAACTACACGTGATTTGTGTTTTGGATCATTATCTTGATAAAATTTGAAACTGCGGCGAATGTTCACATTAGTGGCACTTTTTATTAAATTTTGTTTCAAAATATGTAAATATTTATTCTTATCCAGAATTCCATCAATGAAAACTAATTCGCCCATTCCAGCAGCTGAGATACAACCCCATACTATTACACTTCTTCCGCCGTGTTTCAGGATGGGTTTAAGATTTTTAGTACGAAATATTGTTCAAAAATATTGTACTTGCTTTCGTCTGCAAAAATGACACCTTTCCACCATACTTCTATCTTTAGAAGTGTATTCTTTTGCGAACAATAATCTTTTCTTTCTATTCGCGTCGTTAATATATGGTTTTTCGTGGAATTCTGCCATGGTATCCACTTTCATGAAACATTCGACGGACTGTACCAGAATGAACTTTCTTTTCGGTTTCTTCAAATAAGTCTGCAGACAATTTGGGGGCACTTAAATCAGGATCTTTTTTCACTTTTCTAATCATATTATCATTGTCACGAACCTCAAGTAGTTTTGGACCACCACACCGAAAAATAGATTCGATTCTATCCTCAAGATTATATCTTCGAATGATGTCCGTTACAGTACTCTTACTGAATTATAATAATGTACCCATTTCTCGGTATGATGTTCCTTTCTCGCGATTATAAATAACAAGTCGACGTACATCGACCGATGTATTTTTACATTTATGTGACATTTTCACAACTAATACGTACGATACGAACAAAGTTCGAAATAAAACTAACTTTACCAGGTAGTGCTTACATCTTATGTATGGGTCATTCCACGCCAAGCGGATCAGTTTTGTACATCAAGTCAGGGATTTTGTTTAAATTGCAATATGTTATAGTCTATGCGAAAATAGGGGGGGGGGTAAGTCATCATTCTTCTATTCTCGAAATTTTTTAAAAGATACAGAACGTCAAATTTTGCGGTTTTTACAAAACGAGCTTTGGAAAAAAATTTTTATCTCCGTTATTATTAACCGCCGAAACTTTTTTTTTTAGTTTTGATCGTAAAAGACGGTTCTTTTTAACTAATATTTTAGTTTATTCGTATTGTCATTTTTATAACGAAACAATATTAAAGATAGTTTTATTTTGCAAATTTAACGAAATGCTCACATTTTTAAAAAATCGAAAGAAATATGTACATATTCTGTATTTCTTTGCCTTTCGATTCCAATCGTGAAAAAGGTGGACACTTTAAAATTAAAGTCAGGACAGCCAATTGAAGGTGGCGGCGTCCAGCAATTCAGTAAAGTAAGCCGCGGCGCGCAGCGATTCTTAGCCCGTGCCATTGCTCTCATCTGGCAATCTTAGTAAATCCGATATTTTTTGTACTATGAACTATATTGTGTATATCTCGAAGATAAATATGTATATGGATTATTTGTGTTCTAATTCACTTTTCTGGTGTTATTTATATTTTTATAATATTATTTGCCCACTCTCTGTCAATGATACTTTCTGTACAATAATTCAATTTAAATTTGTTGATTTATTCCTTTTCTAATTATATACAAAAAGAAAGTGTCATCGTTCGATGGAAACCGCGAGAAGGTGGCGGATCTCATCCATCAGGAAGGGTAAAGGAGAGAAAGAATATGGAAATATGGATGTGGTTATTACGAACATGAATACATAGATATTACAACCCGTTCAGATAAAACGATTTTCGGTAATTTTGTTGAATTGGTGTCAAATTAATAAATAATTAAATATTAAACCCTGTCCTGCGGTGCTCGTTCGATATGACCTGGGACCGGACTGGTTTACGACCGGATAATTAGTTTCTAGACGTAGGAAAGAAACTGCATTTTTCTAGCCATAAAAAATTAAACTTTTATAAATGCAACCTAAAATTTCAATTTTAAAAGGAAAAAGAATTCACGCCCACATCATAAACCTGACTTATGTTTAATTATCCTTACTAGCGGAAAGACTTGAAAGACAAATTTTTTGGCATACAGAATTATCGCATGTATATACCATAAGAAAACATATTGAAAATTTAAAGAACCCTATTAAAACGTTTCTAATCTCCCCTCTTATCCTTCACGTATTTAAAAATGGGTCTTCAGAGTAACAAAACATGAATAACTATCATAAAGACATCAAACAATTAGTACACAACTGAATTGCTGGACGCCGCGACCTTCCATTGGCTGTCCTGACTTTAATTTTGAAGTGTCCACCTTTTTTACAATTGGAATCGAAAGGCAAAAAAGTACAGAATATGATCATATTTTTTTGATTTTTTAAAAATGTGAGCATTTAGTTAAATTTGCAAAATAAAATTACATTTATTATTTTTTCGTTATAAAAATGACAATACGAATAAACTAAAATATTAGTGAAAAAGAGCCGTCTTTTACGATAAAAACTAAAAAAAAAAAGTTTCTGCGGTTAATAATAACGGAGATAAAAATTTTGTTCCGAAGGTCGTTTTGTAAAAACCGCAAAGTTTGACGTTCTGTATCTTTTAAAGAATTTTGAAAATAGAAAAATGATGACTTAACATATAACATATTTCGATTTAAACAAAATCCCTGACTTGATGTACAAAAGTGATTCGCTTGGCGTGGAATGACCCGTATACAAACGTTGCCACCGAACACAGGACGGTCATACTGCGAAGCGTATGAAATGTCCGAATATTTTTCCGATGTCAAAATTCAGCATTATATTGTTTAACTTTGTTTAACGCGAAAAGCGTACAATTTAAATAAATAAAAACTATGTTTCTAGCATTTAAAGTAAGTGTTTTTTATTATTACAAAACGACGAACTCTTTAGTCCCTTAACAGTGGAGATATATGTACAGCAAAAATTTCTCGAGTGTAATGGTGTCCGAATATTAATGCGGTTCACTGTACATCGGGCCTTAAATCGCAAACTGACAAAGGAAAATGTGCTTAAAGTCGGTTCAGAAATCCCTATTTATCTCTTTCTCATCCTGTACGTATAGTAGAGTTGCTCTTACTTTTGAAATTTGATTTCTTTATCCTTTATCACTCTTTAGATCTACAAAGTTTATTTTTCAACACAATCAACAATGTGGGCGATATTCGAGAAAAACAATTTTATGAGCATTTTATTAATCATTTTAATGTTTAAAGGCCTGGGGTATGTTTTCCTGTCGTTTGATCGATTTCAAGCTTTGCACAGATGATTTTTTATTAACCCTATGCCATATTATAACGTGTCAGACACATGTTGAAGATTTTAAACAAAGTCTAAGAAACATAAATATTATATCTTGATCTTTTAGGCGAAATAAAATTTATTCTTTTGTAATCATTATTTAAGCATTGAAATAAATATAACGTTATAAAGGCATAAATTGTCTTTTCTCTTCTGTAACATTTTTACTGATAAAAACGTTATAATAACTTTCGTTACGAAGAAAATGGTATGACAAGGGATTAATTGGAACAACCCGGGGGGGGGGGGGGCTACAAAAAATTTATTTCCAAGAGAAAAAATAGCCATTAATCTCTAATGTATATTATATTACATTATCAGCTAGACGGATAGCTGGATATTGGATATTATCGATTATCTAAAATTGATAGCTTAAAAAGTTCTCGATTTGAGCAATTGTGTTTACACAACATTTATTGTCTCAATTTTTTAATGAAAAGATATTAATGAAAATACTGAAAGGATATACTGGAAATGTACTTGTAAAAACAATGTTCTCTGTTTTTAGCTTAATAAATAAGATCGCAGGATGCAAAGAACAGTACAAGGTGTTTCGAAAATGTCGAAAAACTTTGAAAGAAGTGGTTCCTGAGCTGATTCGAAGTAACTTTTTCTATAGCGAAAATTTCCGGCTGGGTTATATAGCCCAATAAGGACTTATTGACGAAACACGTGGAGAAATCAGAGCGCGGCAAAAGCGAATAAATTCCAGCACGGCGACAGTTCCCTCTCGTCACGACGTAGCCGCTGGTCGAGTTAACTGCACTCTAAATTCTAATCGATCCATACTTTTTTTTAGTAACTCGTTAATAAAGCCAAGGCGGTAATTTATGCTAAGGAAAATGTAATTTCGAATGACCACAGGAACCATCTCTTTCAAACTTTTTCAGAAAGCTTGTATCACACAATTTCGTGTATTGGCATTTCTGGAAAATATGTATTGATATTCTACAGATCGCGTTTAGACCATAAGCAACTAAAAGTAAATTTGAGATATCGGGTTTTCATTTCTTCCGAATGTATTTAATGGCACCCCAATAACATAAAGAAATCGACAGTGACCGCTTGGAAAGCGGTTGTATACATACAAAACAGTAGAAATGCTAATTTCGTTTGTTTACAACACTTTTTATCTTTTCTTTTAGTTTTTTTCAACTTCGAAACGTATTTTGAATAATAAAACACACATTATATATTGAATGATATAAACGTATATCATTGTGAAACCGAGAATAGATTAATTCCTCATGAAATATACCATACAGAAAGATTAAAAATTATTGCTATAATAGTTTTCAAAACTTATATTGAGTTCCGATAAGCAGAAAGTAGAATTTGATACGCTGGAAACAAATGTCTCAGTTTTTAAAAATTTCAATTTTCTAAAGAAGTCATACTATTGAATTACACGAACTTGTCTGCTTCAACCATAAAAGCTGTACCCATGCTTTTTGTGCAGACCGATTTTTTAGACTTTCTTAAATACAATGGCATATTATTTTATATTATCATAAATATCAAAATAGATTTTAGTAATATTGGAAAACCCTTAAACTCTTGAAATACACTTATATATTTTTAAAATGTAAAATTCAAGATATATTCTAACTACATTAATGCAGATTTTATTTTGAATTGATAAGATGGAATGGTACTGCATGTCGAGATTCTGACGTGGTATCGATAATACTTCCGATTCAGAACATTAACAATTGTTTCATATTTATCGCAACACAATCTAGCCGTGCACAAAAGAAGACTATTGTAAACGCTAAGACGAATGTTAGTTCTTGCACAAATATAACATGCATATTTTTTGCCCACTGCCGTTCATGTTCACGAGATTAAAAGCAATTCTCAAAATTAAAAGTGAGTACCATATTTAGTCGAATATCTTTGAATCTAAGCATGAGAACTAGATTAAAATGCTAAAGGTAAGTGTCCTTAAATAAGGAATTAGTAACAAACTAATTTGTTTAAAAAATCATTAGAAAATGTGTTTTCTTGTTATATATATATTTTCATAACAATATTCTTATTATATATATATATCGTCCTTTATATTTGTAATTCATTACAATTTAATTTTTTCTTCATTTGTTATACATAAAACTTATGAATATTTAAATGGGGCAGTAAGTAAGAAAATACTTTTTCTCAAAGTTGTTTTTAAATCAATTATTTTTATAGAAACTCGTACAAATTTCTTATTAATAAATACTCAGATTCGGCATTGTAATCATCTCCCTAGTTCTTAAAGTTCCCGTGATATTCTACCAAACATGGTTTTAGACAAAAACTTCGAAAACTATTTTCATCTGTAAAAGTGAACAATGGTATCCAAAAAACCATGCGTGTTATGTTTTCTCAAAAATTGCATCCCCCTGAAGTACCATTCCAATCTCCAGATATAAGTTTTACATATCAGTATTTGGCAAATATTTATTCCAACAGCCTTGAATGGTTCTAATAATAAATGTTACAACATAACAAAAGATTAAATTTTATCAAAAACATAAAACCTGAGAGACGAGTTTCTGACTATATTTTGTTTCTTATGAAAATATTTAATTTTGTTGAGAAAATACTATTTTTGTATTCGTGTTCAATGTATTAAAATTGTATTGAAATTTGCTGAATAATGCTTCGAGTAGTACATAAATTATACATTAATTATTTTATATATTTGTGCACTTAACATTTAAAAAAACAATTCCTAATTTCTTTGTCGAAGAGGAAAGCTTTCGCTTTATATAATATATCGGTTGCACAATGAACACTAAAACATTTGCAAAAAAAAATTCAAGATAAATATTGTTATTACACTGGATATTCTTACCATACATCGTCCAACACGACTGTATTTAGTTGCGTCACCGTTTACTTGATACATATAAATATAGCTATCCCTAGAACCAAGTGCCAGAAGTGTGCCATCTGGGGAAAATCGTGCGACCTGAAAATAAATAATGTTAACACAAAGAAACATTATTAACTACAAAAACAGCCTCGAATAATTTTTCAAATTTAAATATTCGGTTTTTTATGGAATAATACAGTTTTTAACAATTTTGTTGAGATTATATGTGACATTCATTTTCTCAAACAATTTACACATTCATCTGGAATTAATTTCTATATTTAGCAAAAGAAAAGCCTAATTCCTATCGAATTATTTGTGTATGTAAAAATCAATGGCACTGAATTCGAATGCATTGTGTCATTCTCATTTGTCATTTGGAAATGGCCAGTACATGCTATGATATGTACAGTTACGGTTTCACTATCCCTTAATTGTTGGTCTAAAAATGCACATGTATAGAAAAAATACAAAATTACAGATATTTTAACAAATTTTTGCGTTGTAGGAGGGACTATTGTAAAAGTTCTACAAAGATGAGATCAATTCTGACTTGAATCATTTTTACCGATAACCAGGATCCTTAGTCAGCAAAATTTGAAATGTCAGACTTAGGCCAATACCTGCGGCAAAGTTGGGTAATCATAATAATGGCAACAGATTTAAAATAAAATCTGAATTAAAATAGAAATATGAACAGTTATGTCATCAAATTGTGCAATCCGTTGATCTACGAAAAAAAAAACGTTTATGCTGGCGTTGAAATGAATCGCTAAAATATTGGATAGTCGGAAAAGTATTGAGAGATTTTTGTCACTACATGTTGTTTGGTGTCATATTGGGTTGTTCGGAAAGTAATTTCGTTCTTTTTTTTTGTGAAAATGAAAGAAAATTTTCGTATAATGAACATATATTTTATTAAATTATATATTGGCCATTCTGGTCCAATACCTTTTGTCATCTTTCTGGTAGTAGCATGGTTCCACGCTCATAAAATTTTTGGTCTTTGCTGGCAAAAAACTGATCGAGGTGGTTTTTGACCTCCTCATTTGAAGTGAAGGTTTTACCGTCTAAAAAATTTTGCAGTGACCGGAACAAATAATAATCCGAAGGTGCCAGATCTGGAGAATATGGTGAGTGTGGCATTGTATCCCATTCAAGCTTTAAAAGCATTTGGCGAGTGACCAAACTTGTATGAGGTCTCGCATTATCTTGGTGGAACGCTACACCTTTTCTGTTGATTAATTCTGGCCTTTTTGTTGAAGTGCATCATTCAGTTTGTCCAGCTGATGACAGTAGACTTTCGAATTAATTGTTGTGTTATCCGGTAAAAGCTAAAAAAAAAACGATTCCTTTAAATTCCCACCAAACAGACAGCATCACCTTTTTTTGATGGATATTGGCTTTGGAAATGCTTTGAGCCGGTTCATCTTTGTTGCTCCATGATCTTTTGCGTTTGACATTGTTATATACAACCCATTTTTCGTTCCCAGTAATGGTGCGCTTCAAAAATGGATCGTTTTCGTGACGTTTGAGAAGCGAATCACAGACGTCAACGCGACGACACAAAGGCTATGGCCGGGTTTGTAGGTGATTTTCGCCCCCGACGGTATTTTGATCGAGCTTGGAATATGTC
>CM052088.1:17229409-17273698 GCA_028453745.1 Agapostemon virescens
TTGGGTGATGGAGCAATTCTACTTGCGGATTTGGTTTTAGGATGACAGAGTGTATAAGAATCACCCAACAGGTATTGCAAAACGCGAAAAAAGTGTTATAGAAACTAAATTTAAATGCAATTGTTAAAAAGGTTTGTGTATTATAATATCTTTATTTGTTTTATTATATACCTAAATGTAAATATGTTATGCAATAAAGAGATTTTACAAACAAAAAAAAAGAAATACAAAATAACTATATATATAATTTCGAATTCTCATATACACAAACTTTTTTGTTTTACTTATATAACTTCACCCCTAGATAGAGGATTAAAATTTTGCATGAAACGGTTTCTAGTTATACTCTATCGAATCACATAGGAGCCATTTTGACTATCTTGCCGGCTATACCCTTTCAGGTTGTCAGAAATCTTTATATAAAGATAAACAGAATCTCAGAACCAAATTAAACGGAGTCCAAAATCTGTACAGTATACATGTTTACGGCTGTACTTAATAATAAAGTCAATTATTAAAAAAATATTTTTAAAAAATCAAGAAAGTATTGAAGTCACCACAAAATCCTTGCATATTTGTAACACTTTAGTGTACAATTTTATACATATTTTAAAAATGTTTCTAAATGGTGTAAAAAATTATATCCTTAGAGAGTTATTTTAATTAGAATTATTTCATTGTTTTCTAAACACCTTCCAGAAATTTTGAAGGTGCAATGTTTCTTCCGCATTATACTTAAGGAAATAAGAAAAAGTAAATATAACGTGTTTGTTGCAGAGAAAAATATCAGAACGATTGATTTTTTTTATGTACAACACATTCTGTTAATAAAATTGAAAAAATTGAGGGTAATAATTAGGATAACATCTCACGAATAAATTAATATAAAAGATAAAACATGAAATTTATATTTTTCACATTTTTCCTCTGTCACAGCCACAGTTTGTGATTGAAATCGGAAAATATCCTAATATTGGGTTCAATGCCCTAAATGATTTATTTCAAACTTTTAGATACTATTCTATCAGGAAACTTAGGTAAAAACTAGTTTTTCGATTTATTACTGTAGCTACCCTTAAAGACGAATTATAGAGTTGAAACAAAGTTCTTGTCCCTTTTGAGTACAAATTTATGTTTTCTTAATGAAAGAATGCTTTTTCTAAAAAGAGATGTTAACTTTCTTATTTGAGTAGACCCTTCTTTAAAACAATAAAAAAAGCCTATATATACATATAACATAGTTTATGTCGTTGATTGGCAATAACAAAGAATCATCGTGGTCAATACAATAAAATTAACTGTTAGATGAATTTTTTAAATACTTGTTAAACTAGATCTGTTCTCTACATTACAAACAAAATAAAATACTCTTAAAGGTTTGCCATATATTTACATTAATTGTATTTTCTGATAATATAGTAAGTACTAAACAGTGACCATACACTCACTTAGCCAAATCTGTATTAAGCAAATTGTCACAAATAGTTGTGTAGTAATTGTGAGCATATGACAGTTAGTTTGATGCCATTATCTGCTTCGAGCAGAATTGTATCCTTATTTGCTATGAACTTGTCACCAAACTATGTAATTAAATATCGACCCAAATGCGGAAATAGATGATTTGGTGTTTGGCAGCAAGGTTTGTAGCTGTTGCATCATGTTAAATTTTTATGCAAAATCTTGATGTCATCAGGAGGGCGGTCGGTCGCACAAAGAACAAACCTAATCTTACTCTAGGAGTATTAACTTTTTCATGGAGCGAGGAAATGGATTAGAAGAAAGAAAAGAAGCAGCGAAGACAGAAAGATAAATATTACATATTTTGAATATTCATTATTTAAGTTTTCTCTTTTCTCCATGGATCACAAAAGTTTTAAATTACACTGTTCATCACTATTTTTGCCTTTTAATACCCACTAGGTGATCTTTGTAGAGCGTGGCTTCCCAAACAACGAATCCGAAAACCGAATTGCTGTATCACCCCCAGTTTTCGAATAACGAGTTTTTATAAAAACGTGCGATTTTGAGCAAAAACCGAGTATTACACGGAAACTAAAAAGGTAGATAGTTACTATCTACCTAGTAGTATTAATATCTAGGTAGATACTAAAAGTAGAAAGTCAGATAGGTCAATATTGGCTTAGAAGATAGAGGATGGGTTCCTGAACATATCAGTATCGATATTTATAATATTTGATGCTTCTAAATAGTGTTAAATGGCTGTCAAGGTTTAAAAAAATGCCTAAGTACGTGATTTCTATGCAATATTTTTGCATATTTATGAAAAGTTCTTTACCTGACACAAAAACTGACCACGGCATGTGATTCTATAGACATTTCTGAAGTAGAAACTCTCGAGAAAAAGTGTCGAAGCGGTTTTAAAATCGTGTAAATCGAGAAAATATCTGCCGGCAACACGCACACGGCGTTTTGCCGTCACGTGGTGGTCTGTTGCTCGCTTGTCTCGCATCGCCAGTGCCGCAGCTATGCGTAATCAACGCCGACAGAGGCGTCTTATGCGGCACCCATTCTATGTGAGTAACATTTGATCTTTTTTATAATATTTGATCTTTTTTATAACATTTTACTGTTCTATCTTTTTTTTTATATTGATGTGCATACTAATCTCCGAACTATGAAGTACTATGACGTACTTTTTAATCAATTTCAACGAACAACGGGTAAATACCCATTTGTTCTTTCGTTAAAAGTTTAACATTAAAACCAAGAAGTAATATGAAGAAGGACAATTAATCAGAAGCATATATTAAATTGAGAATTACCTGTAGCATGTCCAACACAGTTTGGACTAATGTTTAGTTACATTAGTTAAAAACTAAATTTCAAACCATATCTTACGATACAATACAGGAGAATATATTCCGACATCGAACTTTTCTACAATATAGTCCTACATTAACAGAAAATAGATATAATAAAAGAGGCGACCGATATATTCGAAAGTTGTGGAGATTAAAAAGATATATGTATAAACGTTAAATAAAACATTTAAATCCTCTTGTGCATCGGATATATTACTGGAAATATTAAATTCTACATATTTCCTCTTTTTACTTTCAACTTAAAAGATTTAGACACAGCAACTTTCAATGGAATTGTTGTTCGTTGAAATTGATTAAAAAGTACGTCATAGTACTTCATAGTTCGAAGATTAGTATGCACATGAATATAAAAAAGAAGATAGAACAGTAAAATGTTATAAAAAAGATCAAATGTTACTCACACAGAATGGGTGCCCCATTAGACGCCTCTGTCGGCGTTGATCACGCATAGCTGCGGCACTGGCGATGCGAGACAAGCGAACAACAGACCACCACGTGACGGCAAAACGCCGTGCGCGTGTTGCCGACAGATATTTTCTCGATTTACACGATTTTAAAACCGCTTCGACACTTTTTCTCGATAGTTTCTACTTCAGAAATGTCTACAGAATCACATGCCGTGGTTAGTTTTTGTGTCAGGTAAAGAACTTTTCATAAATATGCAAAAATATTACGTAGAAATCACGTACTTGGGCATTTTTTTAAACCTTGACAGCCATTTAACACTATTTAGAAGCATCAAATATTATAAATATCGATACTGATATGTTCAGGAACCCATCCACTATCTTCTAAGCCGATATTGACCTATCGGACGTTTTTAGTTTCTGTGTAATACTAGGTTTTTTGTCAAAATCGCACGTTTTTACAAAAACTCATGTTTTTCGAAAACTGGGGTGATACAGCAATTCGGTTTTCGGATTCGTGTTTGGGAAGTCACGCTCTACAAGGATCACCCAGTGGGTATTAAAAGGCAGAAAAAAAGTTTTGATTTGTTGGACAGTGTTATCAATTTCGCGAAACCAGAGTATAGCTTAAGAACCTTCTTGTATTAGAAACGTAATATTAGGTGCAAAATAACTTCACAGAAGAAGTTTTCAAGCAACGAATAATAAAATGCCCTTAATTTTGATAAAGGGCAGAACATTCCAAGCACGTATTCTTTATTCGTGCGTGTGCATAATTTAAACATTAAGTCTTTCTATAAGTGATGCATTTTATGACATTGCCTTGTTATCATCAGCTTTAGAAATGTTTAAACATGCTACTTTGAGAACTAAAATAACAAATGTCAGTTAGGATGCCGTTAGAAGCTACAAATGTCACCAATAAATCGTCGATGGATGACGACGATAACAAAACATTGGCAATGTCTAAATGAATTATCGCTGTTTTTTTTTTCATTCTGAAAAACTGTAGTTGCTTCCAAGTTATTTTCATGTTATCCCCACACGCATTTTCAATTGGTTCAATTTGTTTTTTAGCTCAAATCGTATGTTATTATTCTGTCATACGTGTCCACTTAAATATTCTTCTAACTATATATCATGTTTCCTGAAAAATTTGCTTGTCCTTAATCATTTTGCTGTCATTTATTGTACGATTTCTTATTTGCAGTATCGTTACCTGGTCCCGTGATCAGTTACGTGGAAACTGATAGACACAAGATAAAAGCGAGCTAAGTGACATCAGCCTGACCATTCGTGGAAGTAAAACGGTTAATTTTCATTGAAATACTTACAATTTCTTGTCAGCTGATGAGAGAGAGAGAGAGAGAGAGAGAGAGAGAGAGAGAGAGAGAGAGAGAGAGAGAGAGAGAGAGAGGGAGAGAGAGAGAGAGAGAGAGAGAGAGAGAGAGAGAGAGAGAGAGAGAGAGAGAGAGAGAAAGCATGGCGGGATTGCATAGGGTAAAAAGAGATCTTTTCTACATTGTGCGATTTGCTCATGGTTGAGAACATTTTTGTAAAAGGGACTCGTCCTATAGATCGAAATGGTGAATTTAGTACATTGTTATAAAATTTCTATGTTTCTAGTTATCGAAATATATCGCTTGTACGTTGACTAGTCGGAAAAGAACGCAGAGATGCATTCAATCTTTTTTCTACTCAATAAAATGTTTGTCTTTCCTGTCATTTTCCGTTCCTACGATATTAAAAGATGCAATAGATGTCACTTCTCTATTTGCAAATATTTAAATTCGAACTAAATAAAATTTAAAATCATATATTGTTCGTGAACTTAAATGAAATTCTGGTTTTCCTTCTACAACATCGTATACTTTGTTTTTACCCTATATTTTCTCTCAAGGTAAAGATAGGTCTACTTTTATTGCGACTGATTTGACCTGTTTACGACACTAAGACTTGGCATTCATTTGCCATGACACAAACCGCTGACAAAACCTGGGTATCAAATATCAAGCCAAGTGTGGGAACAGCTGGATGGATATTTGACTGTAAAGTTTGGCGACAAACTGCTGACTGGATGGTAATAAAATGTTAATACGACATGTGACATAGAACGTGTAACTTATTGTTTCCGAATAAATGTCATACCTGAATAGGCTCTGTTCCGTCACTATGATGCGTATATAATTCTCGAGTCTCACTGTCAATCGCTAACCATTTCCCAGATGTGCATCCAACTACAATTACATTACCATCTGGTGAGAATCCGAGACTTTGGGCTTGTTCCTAGAAAAAATAAGATTGTATTTAATAATATGAATTGTTTATGGTGCATATTAATTCTTCTATTCTATTGGTATATACGATAAAACATTTTGCGTGCAAGTATTTTTGCGAAAGTCGTTTTCAGCACGTATAATTCGTAAGTTTTAAACCGAACATGTTTTGTTCGTTAGAATTTTTGGTTCTCGGCCTCAATAGCGAAATTTGATATCATAAACTCCGAACTTTCAAAGGGTCACGTCAACCGAAATTCGACGACCCACAGCTGATGGGTTCGAAGGAAGTGCAGTTACGTGATCAAACATCTGCTGTCACTCTTAGCTATCTTTAAAAACGCTCCATGGAGACAGAAAATACAGTAAAGATGTATAGGCTCGAAAAAATAACCATTTTAAAGGGTTTTCCAATAAGGGCGGGTCGATATTGAAATGGAATAAAACAAGCTGTGTGTGAGGTATTAACGAATGTATACCATTATGTATGGAATATGACATCGTTTAAAAGGCTACCGCGATTTTAAAGAATGTCCAACTTCCAATGACATTGCCGCATAGATCAGGCTGAATTTGAGCGACGACCTGGGCTAGGTTGACTTTGAGGACATCGGTCGATTGCGACTTATTGGCTTAGACCTACGACTTCAGAAAACCCCACAAGAAAAAGTCTAGCGGAGTGAAACCGCCCGATCTTGGTGGCGAATTCACGTCATCTCCGCGAGAGATAACCATACCCTGAAATTGTTCATGCAGAATATCCATCGTGTCGTTTGCCGTGTGACCCGTAGCGCCGTCCTGCTGGAACCACATGTCGTCCGTGTCCATGGCGTTCAATTTGCGTTAAAAGAAATTGGTTATCATCGATCTGTAGCACTCTTCGTTGACGGTGACATCTTCACCAACGTCGTTTTGGAAAAAGTATGGATCAATGGTGCTACCGAATCTGGTTACTGCACCAAACAGTAACTTTTGGTGGATGCATTGCCACCTAATGAACCTCGTGTGGGTTGGCGTCATCCCATATACGGCAATTTTGCTTGTTAATATAGCCATTCTCCCAAAAATGCGCCTTGTTGCTAAAGATGACTTTTCAACTAAAATTGGGGTCCTCTTCTAAACGCTCCAAAGCGAATCAACGAACAAATGGTGTTATCTGTGGTCATTAACTTTGAGCTCCTAGGTCAGTTGTATCTTGTACAAGTGCAGGCCCAAATCCAGGCGCAAAATTTGCCAAGTTAAAGTCTGCGAAAGGCCAACTTCTTGTGCACGGCGAGGAATCGATTGCCTTGGGTTCTCCTGCACGCTTTCATGGACAGCGGCGATGTTCTCGGCCTATCTTGCATTCCCTTGGCGAACAGGTGTTGGCTGATTGTTTACCGAACCGGTCGTCTCCAATTTGGCCACTGAACATTGGAGAGTCGACTTTGAAAGGCCACCGCGCGTTTGCCGTAAAATGGGCGCAACGCGCACAGGGTTTGCAGCAACGAACACTCATTTTGATAATGAAGTTTTATCGTTTGGACATGGTGCTCGATCATGTAACTTACCATGGTAATTTGGCATTGCTGACTGAATTACAAACAGATTTGATAGACGCTGCTAAAACAATATGGCCGCCACAGACTGCCAACATCGACCCGTCCCTATTGAAATACACTTTAAAATAATCATATTGGTCGATTGTCATCGACGTTGACCAATGAGAAAATTCTTGAACGATAACGTTTTTTTAGATTTGTACATCCTAACAGATAAAACCTTACATCCTTGGAATAGATGACTTTATTTACTGTTTTCAAACGATTAATAAATGTTATATTTTAAGTGTTAAGAGTTCAATAAAGTAAAAGGGAAAAAGAAGAAAACAATATTGATAACTTTCATCAAAGTTTTTAACATTGAAATATTAATTTAATGTAAATTTTCAAAATAATGAGCAATTAAAAGAGCAATGGTTGATCATTCTATAATATTAATAATTAGTATGCACTCCAGAGCTGTCCATTAACACATTGATCGTTAGATCTAACCCAGATCGATAGATTCCGCTTAATTTCTACCGTACCACACTCAAGATTTAAAAGTAGTAATCGTATTATTGAAATATTGCTTCGTAACAATTGGTATTGAACTAAAAATGCTTTGGCACCAGGTATGTACGTGGCACTTGGCATCTAACCAGGTAAGCTGCAACGGATTGTATTAAAAAATTGTTCTCAGTAACTTGAGGCGTTTCAGAATAAATTAACTGAAACAAATGTATGAACATCTAACAACTAAATGATTACTAATAATCACATGACTTTTTTATACTAACCCCAATGTCTTTACTCCAAACAACAGTATGACTCAAGCTGTCCCACATTTGCAGTAATCTGTCGTGGCCTGCTGTTGCGAATTGTGGTAGAGTAGGATGCGCTGCGAGGCCCCAAACTTCCTCAGCATGCCCTAACATGGCTGGATTGAAACCCATTCCCACATCGCCAACTAAAATGCAATTTCTCGTTGTTCCAATTAAAAGTTGCGAACCTTTGCCCTCTGCAAGTGTACGGATTCCTCCAAAGTGATCCTCGATCTAAAGAGTAAAATTTAGTATTAACATTGAAAAATAAGTAGCAATCGAAATTAATAAACAGTTTGCTTGAAAAATAATATTTTTTAATTGTTCGTATGATATACCAAAGGGATAGATTTGATTATTAAATCTGTATTTGTAATTTAATATGCATTAAAGTTTTGGCCATTCTTAGGTAGAAAGAATTACCAAATCATTATAGTTCCAATGTTAATTTATTAAGCGTGAGTTTCTCTTGAATTTTAAAACATTGCAGGGCGTCGAATGTATTTTTTCATATTTTTCTGAGGGGCATAATATATAAAAATGTATTGACACGACAAACATGGGCTGTGTTTAAAGTACATATTAAATATGTCGAACATACAATATACTTTATTATGCCATATTAAGAGAGTAAAGAGTCTACATTATTTCTCGGCTATTGCTGTATTAGAAATCGCTCATTCAGATTATCGAAAATTATTATGCGCAACCACTGTCTTCGAAATAGAACGTCTTTCAAAGTAAGAAACAATTTCATAAAGGAATAAAAAATAAAAATGTGATACAAAATTCCAAACAATGAATGATAACTCCAACTTTACACCACCAGACTTGCACTATTTTTATAACTAACAAATTATATTGTAACGTCCCGTTCCTTGCAGGGTTGTAATTTCCCGATGTCGCGATTGCAATTATAATACACCAAACGAGCGGTGATTCTCGATATCGGAGTAAAGCGACAAACGATTCGCACCTTTCTTCGATCCTCGCCAATGCCGTTGGCCAAATTAGTATTGGACGGCTGTTTCAATATTTCCCGGCGGACCGTATTACGGGATCCGAAAAGTTAAAAGATCTCGCGACGATAGATTTGTGGCAAAACGTACTATACATTCCGAACGATGGTGTATTTAGCGAGATTCTATAATAGATTCGATTCGAACGTTAGTCGAAATAGATTTGTCTTATGACCCGAAAGATGGCGAAAGATTTCAGCCTTGTTCGACTCGAACGATAGTAGACAAGGTCTTCAGAGCTCGTTACGACAGTTATTTCAAATTTATAGTCACGATGGAGGCGGAAACTTCTCGTTCAGGTCACCGATGTTAATTAAAAATTTGGAAGAAAGAAGGGTACTTCGGATTAGCGTGATGGTGTCTAAAATTCGCACACAATAGCGCGGATGATTTTATGGCCTAATTGTCCTGCAAGTCAGTGGAGACTATCGATGGCCGTTCACATTTTTCTAATTAACGGTCGAAGACATTTTACAAACAAATATTTTCGAACGAGCTGTTCCTCAACACAGTACAGCCTTAACTGGATTTCCTCTATACTCTAATAATCAGGAAACATCGATGGAATATTGCTATAATTTGTAAATTATTACGAAAAACGAAAAATTGAACAACATTAGAACAATCAAAACTATAAATTACAACAAAATTTTCCAAAACTTACTTGTGCTTCCTCTCCAGTCAAATTCAAAGATTCATCAAAGTATAATATTTTGCCATCTTTGCCACCACCAGTTACAATGAAACTGTCTTTCAGAACGCAAATTGAGAATATAGATCCTTCGTGAATGTTCCTCACTAGCTTAGATATCGTGTTTGTACCTAAAAAAAGTACTATTGTTAATACACGTTATAATAATTAATATAATTAATTAAAATTGAATCAGAGTTTAACAAGTTATCGTCATTTCATACACCTGTCTTAAATCGTACAAGAAATCAAGTTTTGAATATAACAAAAAGTGCAAAATTTGATTTATGTTCTTTATTTAATTTAGAAATTAGCAAAATGGTGATTTATATTTCCCTTAATTTTATAGAAATATGCGTACTCCAAGTTATTATGAAGTTATTATAAGTTAATAATGATCATTATTTGCAAAATTATTAAAGAGATTACATAATTGTTGGAAAATTAGGAGCAATGAACCTTACTAAGTTGAATTGCTTTGATTGAATTTGAACATATTAGTATTTTTTTATTTAATGGTAGACAAATTTATGTGTTTTTCTGAAACAGCCTCTTCATCGCGTCACACGAGAAACTATTATTCTACGATTACTACTGTATACAATACATGGGTGCAAACTTTCGATAAAGTTTTTAATTGTGTTATATCGGGGCCAACTGTAATTTAAACGAAGAGAAATCAGAATTTTTAGACAATCAAATATCTGAATGCAAAATGGTTGGGAACGAGTAACCTCGATACAGAATGGAATTTTTACATATTTTTGTCGACAAAAAGGGTCATAAATAATTTATAAATTGTTTTGTAATCGCTCATAAACACATCTTTTATTAAATTAAAAAATTTTAGTATTTATTCTTTGTAAAAATGTCTGAACGACTTTCACGTGATTTTTTATTATGTGGTCATTTCTCCTTTAACTATACTATTATCTTATGCATCTTGGTCTTTTTTATTTTTTTCGTTATAGGATCGAACCGATACTGTATGGATATCGATATTACGCATATACAGGATGCACCAAAATCATATGTTGTATCGACGGAGCTCTACATCGTTTTTTTTACTCGTTGCGACGAATAAAAGTTTCACAGGAACCATACTGTTTTCTTAAAAAACAAAAAAACGATTATAGAATTTTGTAAACTATTTTATTCCATATGTCTACAAGGAGTTTCGGTATTGGGCTTCGTTATAATGAAAATCAAGACTGAAAATTGAAGAACTATCAACTAACATTTTTTTAATTCAACTTTCTCAAAACTAAAATCACAGATGCAACAAGATTATTTCGTATTTTCAACTCATTTTCACATAAAAATATATGGAATAAAATTATGTAATAAAATGATTTAGAAAACTTTAAAATCGTTTTGCAAGAGAACTACGGTTTCTTTGAGAATTTTGTTCTTCGTGGTAAGTAAAAAATGATGCAATAGAAGACATTATTCACCTTGAAAGGTACGCTTAAGATCTTAAGATTTTGCAGTTATTCTTTTTTAACAAATCTCCACCGACCCAAGCTGTAGAATCTTGCTATAGCGGGTATGACATATAGATTTGGTGTACTCTGTAGAATTGTACAGGTACTTTGTAGGTATATTAAAGTTTCCGTATGTATGCCTCTAAGTCTTTTACTCGAATGTGCATTAACTTACATTTAATACTATAATATATATATAATTATGTGAATGGTTACATAGAATTTTTTAAATGTATACAAAGGACGAGACATTCAGAATCAATACTGAAAAAAAATCGATGGTTTAAAGTTTCACACAACCTAGACCGTCTTAATTCTTATACGATAATTGACACGAATTTACAAAAAAGTACTAAAGAACCAATAGTTCTAATCTGTTTTCCCCGGTGCCTTCGAATTTGACATTATTGAATATTATATAATGAAATTATGAAAGAAGTAAAAATGATACGGAGGAGTCTAATTTGACTACTTTAACTGTTTTTGGATATATGATTAGGAAATCGATATAAGCGTGCATGCAAACAGGCGCGACACGTAAACGTATACATCCGTAAGAGCTTTTATCGTGTAATATATTAATAATATAAACCAGGCCTGGGCAGCACAGAATATTAGCGTAAAAAATTCCTTGCTTCTCCTGGCAACCTTTGTTTCGAGTAGCGCGCGTCTCGTCTCAACCGCTCGTGCCTTTGTTGCCTCTCCCGTACGTACCTTCGATTTGCGACAGGCGAAGCGCATCCTTTCTCCATGGTAACGGTGGATACTGGCGGGGAATAGTGGGCAATACGGTGGCAACGGTTTCGTCTCAATCGACACCAAGATTGCCAGACGAAGCATATTACTCGCAAAATGTTTCCCCTTTAACCACGAGTCGTGACTGGATTCTTCTCTAGCGATTCTCTGCACGAGGAGCTTACGCGACGTAGCATGGAATAACGGGAATAATGGGAATACATTACCGCTGCTATTATTGTCTGCTAGCCGATCACCACGTTATCGCATATTCTTCTCGTGCAGATGGGGGAAGCGCGCAAACACTTTCTCTGGAAACTCTAATCGAGGCAAAACTGCCCAAGTCTGATCGCAGCATTACATACACAAATAACGAACGTACGAACGTTTTGTGAAAGACCGATTGCAAGCAAAGAAAGAATCGGAGTAGATTTATGTCATTCAGAATATTAGTAACAGTTACTTTCTATAATTCTAAACGAAACTAAATTTTGAAAATGACATAATTGAAATAGTTTTTGTACGAACACAACATTGAAAATTATCAGATGGATAGCAAAGTATTCTTTACCTCTGCCCCAGACGATAATGTTACCGTTGCTATCGCCCGTAAGAACATCGCCATTTTGGTTGAAAGCCACACAGGTAACATATCTTGGTTTTTCTCTACTTTCGAAAATGCCCATTCGTTTGTACAGCATACCACCGTTGTCAAGGGACCAAAAGGATACATGACCTTTTCCACAGGAAACAATCTGATTTCGTTCGAGCGGGTGCCACTCGGCACATACTACTGTATCAACGGAACACTGAAATAATATGTTTGCATTCTTTAAATATTTTCCTTTCATCGCTGGCTTTTGTATTAAAAAATATTTTGCATTAAATATGGTCACGAAATTGTCTTACATCGCGTATTACCTAATACGTGCTAAACACTTGATACGTTATCACAAACTTACTTACTTACATACTTTCTAGTCTCTCCATATTAATAGTGACACTTTAATTTTTTAATCGTACGAATAAATAGTATTCTTTCAAAAATTAATAATTCTACATTATAAACTACACCATAACTTTCAAATTTCTGAATACGTGGGAGATGAACGAAATGAACGAGACGAAACAAGAAAACAGCAAACTGAAGGAAAATTTCGAATTTTGACTAAGCGGTACTGGACCGCCAATGGAGTAATGGATCAAGTAACGCCAATGACGATCCATTGCTAACATCTACGGTAAGTACTTTACAGTAGTTATTTGACAATATAGACTATGAACCAACGGACTTCGATGTTTCTTATCGATACTGCGCATTACACTGATTAATAGTATATATTTTGTAGCGCACGACTTTGATTTGTTTTGATTTAAAAAAAAAAAAGAAATCAAAGATTACAAAAGAAGTTGAAAAACTCAACTTCTATTTTGTGGACGATATTAATTTTAACGGAATTTAATCTTCGATTATAGTACTCTTTAAGGAAATTAATATTTTTCTTTAGTTTTTTCTAAATTCTGTAGAATCGGGTCTAACAATGTAGATGAAACATCAAAAATTATATATCAACTTTCATTCTTAATCATATTAATTTCAGATAAAAGATTTGGTCAAATATGAAAGTCAAGTTTTTCTCCCAGTGCTCTGTCTACGTTACTTTTAATTGTTAGTTATTTTAATTATTACTTCATTGTTTATCCAGTTCTAGAAAACCTCAGGAGTCCACGCCATCCACTTAATCCAGATTTTGGGCTAATCCAAGATAGCTAAAAATAAATGCATTCTCCTGCATCGAACAACAAGTTGGCAAGCTTCGCGCATACGCTTACCCTTAGAGCCACCGTAACGGCAGCTTAAGGGTCGACACAGACTATCGGTTCACCGATGATTCTCTCATCGTCCGTTTACAGACGGATAAAACTTTCCGACTAGAGCGGAACAATATTCATAATATGAACACGCACGCTTAAAATTATATAATTTATATTTGATCAAACCGTAGGCGGACCATGAGCAGACCGACAGTTTGATCCGATCTTAACAGTCTTGTGCATAACTACTTACGATAGCGCGAGGCGCTAAAAGATATCGCAGGGATTTTTCTATAGATGAGCTTGTGCCGGTTTTCTTCGAATCTTCGCGACCTTATCTACAATCAACTCCAAATCGATAGGGTCGTAGCTTTTCAACGAGTTCAACAAAAATAGATGCAAGTTAATACTTGATGAAATTGTCGAAAAACTACGATCTCAGCGATTTGGAGTAGTTTGAGCAGTTATGGTGCAAGGTTAGGGTGTGACGTTCTCGAAAACAAAGCCTCAAATAAAAGAATATTATTCCGTATCTTATTTTTTAAATTTAACTTCTTCATTTATTTTCCAAATATTTTCTAAAGGATATAGCCAGATAAAGTAATCAAACATGCCCTTGAGCCTAATTTCTTTACTGAAGCGTCAGTCGATAGGGCATCATGAAAACCCATACTGGGTAAAATCTCAATCCTGTATCTCAATCAAGAGGTTAGTGATTTTCTTTAGTTAACGATGATTAAAAATTCTAATAAAAATCTAAGATGTAAAAAACAGCTAAACACATACTTTGCAATTTTTTCAGATTTTTAAATTGAAAAACCTGCTTGTAAAAAATCAAAAACGCCAAAAAAATCTAAGAAATGCAGTTTTCACAGGGAAGTTATAGAGTGACAATTTTTATATTTTTACACTACCTGTATACGGTTACAATAGTTGTCCATGAATTTTTTCATATTCTTATCTGATGGGCACCTTTGTTAAAAGAAATAAAAAATAATTTTTTCAACGTTTTTTCCGAGGAAAACTAACCTAACCTTAAAATTATTACATTCTATTAGTTCTATTAGCGTATTAGGCACTGATAAACATTTAGCATTTCATAGAAATTATTAAACAATGAAGGAACTTCATTATTATTGCTACTATGTGATGTATTACATTTAGAAATATCAAAGATGACTCCAACAGATCGGTTAGTTCAGCGCATTGGGTGTTCGACTCTGAATATGATAAACTAGATTTGCACCCAGTGTAAGTCTAGTTTTTTTTTGTTCGATTAATACTTTTTTTTTTATTTCTTCCTATACTTCTGACTATCTTGTAAAGAGTATTTTTAACTAATTTTCTGCCAATTGTGAGATTTGTAAATGATATTGTTTTAAAGGAAAGTTTAGGGTCTATTCTAATAACGTCTTTCAATTTCTACTGTCAGTGTATTTTGTACATTCGAATGAATTAAGATCGGTAATAAATCGGATATTTAGAAAATACACATTTTTACATATGAACTCACTCTGAGGAGAAAGCTTGTTGACTAAGTTGTGGTGAAGATATATATGCTTCAACTACCCATCGGACTATAGTTAGTTTATGAGATGCACTTCCGTTGTCAGTTGACTACGTTTGCCCTTTAATGCTGACATAAAAACTGCAAAACTGAGTTTTTGAAAACATCTTGGAAACGTTTGTCTACAGCAGAATATTTGAAACTGGAACATTCGTATAGTTTTATTGCAGAAAATATTAAATACTACCAGAATTAAAAGGATGCACAACTAAAAATTGATGAAGTAACAATTGCTCCAAAATTATTTTTTTTTGCACATGTTACCTTACAATATTTTTTAATTATTTAAATACTGCTCCTAAAAGAATTCTAAAAACATGCCATTAATTATTGCACAGTTAGAAATAAGAAAAAGCAATTAATAAAATAAAAAAAAATAGACTTATACCGGGGCGCGAATCTAGTATCAGCATGTCTACAGTCGAGTGCCTAACACGCTAAGCAAACTAAACTGTTGGAATCATAGTTAATATTTCTATATGTAATGCACCCATAACTAGCAATATTAATCATGTTCCTTCATTATTTAATTATTTCTGTGAAATGTGAAAGGTTTGTCAATGCCTAATACACTTATAGAATTAATAGAATGTAATAATTTTAAGGTTAAGTTAGTTTTGCTCGAAAAAAACATAAAAAAAATCAGTTTTTATTTTTTTTTACAACGGCACACTACGAATAAAATGTGTATTTTTTCGACTTTTTTGACTTTGTACAAGCAAGTTTTTCAATTTAAAAATCTGAAAAAATTGCAGAGTATGTGTTGAGATATTTTACACACCTTAGATTTTTTATGAATATTTAAACATCGTTAACTAAAGAAAATAGGTTAAAAATGGATTATTCGTTTTTACCCCATAACTACCCTCCCGATTGAGATACGAGATTGAGATTTTACTCAGTATAGTTTTTCATGATGGCTGACGCATCAGTCACAAAATTAGGTTCAAGGGCATTTTTGACGACCTTATCCGGCTATACCCTTTACAGTAAGTAACATAACTGAACCGATTGACCACAACTTTTGTATAAATCACTATTTATTCTTGGAAATGTAGGAGAATAATAAAAAATCAACATTACAATCATATTTATCGTAGTTAGAATTAACTTAAGAAATTTTTTCAATAATTAATGTCTCCTCGTTTAGTAACGACAAGACAAAATAGATCGACTCGCTTGTGCACCACGTCTAATACTTGAAAATATTTATTATATTATTTATTTTTAATATTCCATCCACAACCCTTCTGCTTGTAAAACTGCACTAATTCGCTTTGGCATAATTGCTACTAATTTTTCGCAGTAATTCAGAGATATTTGTTCCCACTGTTCTTGAATTCTATCATACAAATCTGTGATTGACGTTGGTTGGGAGTCGTATGAATCCCAAAGTCGTCTTTTTAGTAAACCCCATAGACTATCTATGGGTCTGAGGTCGGGGTTTCGCGCAAGTCAATCCGGAATATAAAATCTTTTAGTATCCAACCAATTTTTTATACTTCTGGCAGTATGCTTAGGGTCTCGGTCATGCGCGAAAATTATATTGTTTTCTTCAAAAAGCATATTTTCAACAGTAACTAAGAAATGATCTTGTAAAATATCATTGTACATGTACTGGTTAATGATGTCATTAATTCGATGTAGTGATCCAACATCGAATGAATCACGGAACATTAGGGATCCGCCTCCATGCTTTAACGTTTGCTTCACATGTAGTTTAAGCCTTCATTTTTACCAACTCACCACCAAGACACGCCATTTAAACAAATTCTGTTAATTTTGGTCTCGTCTGACCAAAGAATCCGTTCTCAGTCAGTAGTTGTTCAGTTTCGATATTTTTTTTTAAATTTCAAACGATGTTTAATATTTTGTTTCGATAACATTGGCGTGTTTTATTTCTTAATGCTTCTAAACTCAGTTCCTTTGATGATTCTACGTGTTGTCCATTGGTTTATTTGTACATTCGTATTTTCTTTTAATAACTTTCCAGCCAAAATGGCACTCGATGCTTCACCAGATGCGACAAATCGTACAATCCTTCGTTCAACTTGCGGTGATAATTTTTCTTGTCTTCCTCCAACATTTAATAATATACTTTTACAATATCTTTTTCTAATTCTCTGTACCGTCGATTAACTAACACTACAATTTATCACCGTCTGACGCGTTGACAAGCCGTCATTTAGAAAAGAAATGACTTCTTTAAGACAATTTACAGTAATTGACTTCATACTTATTCTTACTTCGCTTGCGTGTTTTTTCGTTCGACCGATTGCGAAAAACTGAGAGCTAAGACGAGATTTTGTAAACATGCTAAAGTGCTAGAGCCAAAAATACTACTGGAACATTCCATGTAAACATTTCTTGTAGAAACAGATGAAAAACCGAGTCAATCTAGTTTCTTTGTTATTGCCAAACGAGAACGTATTAATTATTGAACAAAATTTCTTAAATTACTTCTAACTATGATAAAAATGATTATAATATTGATTTTTTGTTATTCTTGTATATTTCCAAGAATAAATAGTGATTTATACAAAACTTGTGGTTATCGGTTCAATTATGATCATTACTGCACGTTCCAAAATTATCATGAAACATATTGGAACAGTACCTAATGAGCAACGTGGAAATGAATTGATACGAGCGTCGCCCTAATGCGACGGGTACAGTTTTTACTTATAAGATATCTTAAATGTCCAAAACAGACGTTTATCATATAAGATATCCATTAGATGTTTTTGTGCTATTTGGGATGTAATGCAATAAAAAAATGCTAATTTAAAAAATTTAGATGAAACGTATTCTTACAATATGTTTTTATGAATATCCATCGATTTGAAGGTGTAGAATACGTCTACAATAGTAATGACTAAATATTTCCGTACACTCTGCAGGAGTTTATGATAAAAAGAGTTTCATAAAAAATTCGTATAAAATGTGTTTCTCGTATGACTAAAGCTTTTGACGTCGTTGCTGTCAAATGTTTCGAAAATATACCGTAACTGATTTCAATATACACATTCCAGATCAGTTACAATTATTATTAAACAAAAGTATACGAACTCGTCTAGTATATATTATAGTATATATTATAGACTAACTAGTCTAGTCTAGTATACTTAAAGTATACTAAAAGTAGACTAACTAGCAATTTTTATTGTTTACCATTTCTGATCCACAATCATTTCGGTATTAAGGAAGCATTTCATAAATTCTATATTGTTACATATAACTTCTTACAAATTGGGAGAAGCAATGATAGGAAAGGAAAACTGATTAAGAGATCTATTAATCTATTAATTAATAGCATCGATCACTTGGTACTTAATTGCATTATGTACTTGAACGCATTATGCGAAAAGGTTTTAAGTACAGAAATGAAAATAGTAACAAAAGCGATTAATCTACTTATAGGCGGAAATAAAGCATCGATGTACAGGAAGTTTAAATATTGTTTATAGGGTATTAATGCTACATGCAAAATTTACTTACTACCATACGTTGGCTTAGTGCAGGGGAATACCTATCAGATTTTACTAAAGAAACATTAATTAATCAAGGCAGTCGAATCTGACATAGAATACCGGTAGAGTTTGCTCGTACACTCGGATGGTGGATTGACGGTAGGCGTAGACGGCAGATCTGCAGCAGATGCTAATCAAAATCTGCTATCGAAGACTGTTATATCATCTAGCAATGATTTTAATGATTCATTAATGTAATTTTACAATTCCTTCACTTTCAATTTCTACGATAAATTGTGCGTATACATAATATTACATTCGAATGAGCTCTTTAGCATTAGGTATAAAGACTACTACTAAACGCGACTATATATTTTAAATTAGTTCATAGAAAAGGCAGATATATATTTATTCAAACTCAATTAAATAAATTTATCGTATATTTAAATAAACAATAATTTATATAATACAAATGAAAATTTATTTAATATAATACATTTTTGTATTATCTGCCAGCAGATTGCTTACTGGATAGAAGAGTGCAAGTCCCCGATATGACGACTTTTGATTTTTAATTACATAAATGCTGTAAAGAATTTTATTTTAAGTTGTATTGTAAAAAAAAAATTGTTCTACGTTAACTGGCAATAATCTAGCTTAAGTTGAAGTTACAATCTTTCCAGATAATGAGAACAAACTTATAACTTGAGTCCTGGGTGTGTTAATTTCACTTTTACCAATCCATTATTTTTATTAGAACACCACAGATCTACGATCCCTACAGACGTTTCATGCAATCCTCGTGGGAACCGGCGTCAGGATGTCGAGATCCATCGCAAAAGCGGATATCCGTTTGAGAGATTTCTATGACGCCCCCCCCCCCCCCCTCTCCCGTCCATTACATCCGACAGGAGTTGCACCCTACCGCCAAAAAAGCTGGAAAAAGCAAAGATAAAAGCTATCTCCTACCTCTACAGAAAGTAGTGCAGAAGTTCAACTCCCTTCGACAGCACGGTCTGCCCGAATTCGGACTGAAGAGGAGTGATCTAAAGAAGTCGAACAATGGCTTAAATAACACCGCTCCTTGTAGCCAATTTGAACGGCTCCCGCTAGACCTAAAACTTGCTAGTGCAAGGTCTGGCCAAGCGACCAGACGAACTGGTTATTTTTATCTTACAGCGTCCTCGACCTCGACATTGAATCGGAGACTCGATGTGATTTATGACAATCTGGTTTAGAAGAGCCAGACACCCACTCCCCCAGCCCTCTGCGGGTCACAGCTCCGTGGTTAAACGAAGCAAGCAGTACATTGTTGTTGAGTGGGTAAGATTTCTAATTGTCGAGCAGGTGAGAATTGTGTGAGTGGCCCACCGCCCTTTTTGCTTCGTGGAGAGGAGGTCAAGGTGTGTCGCAATACGCCTCCGATTATCCGTTCTAGTCACGCCTTGCAATATGCTTTCTTAGCCGGGTGGAAACTACGATCCTTGTTCCCTGAACGAGGGAGAGTTTGCGAGAATTATGAACTGGGGCTTGTAGTACCCGGCAATAAAGCAATAAAGTGCCCACCATATTAAACGGCCTTAAAGAGGCGCATATATGCGACTTATAATTAATGGCCAGGAATGGGTGTCAAAAACATCGGAAGTCACTTCGACTAGGTGAAAAAAGGCTGCCCAACCCCCAAACGGGAACAGCAGCAGATTTCGAAGCCAAAGAGGACGGGTCGACCGATGCTCCGAGTTCGAAACAGAGATAACCTACAAAAGACTGGGACACCGATTGAATGTTCGACGTTGGTTCTTACAATGAAAGGTATTCGGGTCAGCCAGTCCCGACGTAGAAGGCAAAAGCCCACCTTCTATTCCTACCGAGTGAGAGTCATTCTTTGACCTCGATGAGGTTGTGTATCCAAGACCATTTAGGCCCAGTTGCCCTTTACCACGGACGCGAAAAGCGGCAGAACCTGGCCGAGTATTATAATCGCTGCAAAGCTTTCCTTGCTTCTGGTATGAGTATATTTGAATAAGAGGTTCACATACCCTCCAGCGAGGAGGGGAGGAGCAGTTTGCAACGGTCGTTGTTATCGTGTAAGGTGATTGTGGACGTGTCGTTCTTTTGGCATTACTCCCCTCGTATGGATTACTCCTTATCGCGCCGCTAGTGATGTGTCCTTTGTCCTTATCAAAGGGTGGAACGATGGCGACTAAAGTGATTGTCGGACGAGCGAGCCTAAATCTGCACACCTATCGGGCGATCCCGGGATGGGGGAATGGCAAGGTAACGGGTCATTCCCCTCATAGGGTAGGGCGGAAAATGAGTATTAGCGGGGGCTCTTTGTCGCTTCTGCCGAGTAAGCTCAATACACCAGTTTCTCCTCTCAGACAAAAAGAGATGGATTCAGGAGAAGGATTTTTTTTACTTTAAAATAAATAACATTTTTCTTGTGCGAAAACACACAATTTTAAGTTTATCTGCTTATATTGGTAACGGCTCCAAATGTTAAAGATTCGTTTCTTTAACTTGCATAATAAGAGTGTATGCGGAAAGGTGTGTTGAGAGTCCAAAATAATTAGAAATTTTATTTTAAATCAAAAGTTCTTTATTTCGAGATCTTTTCCTATAATAACAAGTGCAAATCGAAATTTTCAGGGTTCCAAGTAGACGTTGGTGTGTTGACTAATATTTGTCTTTCTAGATTGCACTTTTTTGTGATTATATTTCGGTAGAGGATGGTTATTCGACGTTTTATGTACCTTTCTATATTTAGAAATTTTGAATTTATGTATATAAAAATGAATTTTCTACTAGCATTCGCCTTGATCCAATGAATGTTTTTCCTTTTGTAAAGCTTGTTATCACCAAATAACCGTCTCGTCCTTACATATATTTTTATATTTACTTTTATACCATATTTTTAAAAAATACTACATCATATTTAAATTATATATTATTCTATTATATTATCTAACCTATTGTAACATAATTAAAAGTAATACGTAATAGATTGCGAAATGCACAGATCGGCGAAACGGTCCAATGTAGGGATATAAATTAGAAACACGCTGAAGCCTTTGATGAAATCTCCTCCAAATGCGGACCAAACCGCAAAAGCTGGAACGCTTCTCCAATAAGGCAGCGAAAGGTTTAACGATATGGAATATTTAGTTTACTTAAATATTTTTAAGATTGCGTAAGGGAAGTTACATTTCTGATACGGCGACCGTACGAGCGTTGTTCTTGGGAAAACTGCTAGACGATCCAGTCAATCGGAGTGCTCCTTTTAGAAGATAAGAAAGGGTTTCGGAGTAGTCGATGCTTCATAGTAAATCGTAGCTTATGGTCGTCCGGTTTACGTAAAGGAACATTTTTCAAACAAACTTAATTATAAAATATAAACTTAACGATACTTCCGTATATACTTCAGTATAATACTGGAAGAACGTAACCTCAATTCACGTACTCTTGGTTGACTAACCATTGTAAAGTCGGACGTAATCTAACTTATCCGATTTGTTAACGCAGGTATCGCCTGGGTTTACGATCTGCTTGGGGATCGGTGACCTTGACGGTTCTTCCAATCATATTTCGTTAATTTTTTGTTACGCTTTCGTCTCTTTGACATTCCCAATCCTGTTTACCGATAGTAAACAGATGGTAAGCTTAAAGTTTCCAAAAGGGTGTCGTCTCTGAACAGCACGTGCACGCAAATTTGGTCAAAATGCGGACGTCCCGGTGATACCTAGATGAAACTCATGCCTTGCCATTTCCAAATGTTCACCCTCGTCCCCTCCTTGAAGAAAGCCTAACAGCCGGTAAGGAGAAGGAAGGCACAGGGTATATAAGCAACAGTCTTTTTAGACAAAGATATTTTTTCAAATTTCACTTAGCAGTTAGAGACAAGTCACGATGGTACGTTACATTTATCAATCATTCTTCGTGCAGTCCTTGTATGTACATATACACCAAACTTGTACAATATAGTTCTTCGTGTGCAAGGAATGGTTGCCCTTCGAGAAGTAGTCAAAGTTAATTAGTCAACAATGAATTAATCGGCATACCACTTGCAAACGACCAAAGGCTGCAAGATCGAAGAATCCACCACATACCGCAACACGATTAGTGGCTTGTTCAGATTTGTTTTCATCAGAAAACCATTTCGATTAATCGATAATGTTCCTCCTGCGGTTGAATTATAAAGTATAACAAACAAAATATTGTCATTGATAAGCGATGATGCAAAGTTTCCATTATTGTCTCCAGGGTGCATTTCAACGACGTTGAAACGACATTAAAAATAAATAATAAACGACAGTAACAACGACATTACAACGATATCATGACGTATCGATTCAAAGCCCTTTCCCATCCTAAATAAACGTTATCTCCTGACACCGCCCGCTTGTCTCTTGAGTCGGAAGGATAACCGAGTGAACAAACTCACGACTTCATAGATCCTATAACTCAGGAATACCGAAAAATAGATGATGCAACAGGGCGAACGACGAACTATGTTTCGTAAGATCATCCATTTCCTGAATCAGAACGAAGGACGAACCTCGCCCTCTTATCTGAACAAACTATCGGCGGGTAACACCATGAGCTCGACTCACACGTCTAGCGGGCAAAAATTAGTGAAGTATGAAAAAAGTGCATTTTTTAGAAAACATGTAATGTCTTTACAACTAATAGTAGGATTTAAATGAAATTTGGAAAGTAGGTATCACGTAGTATTTCAAAGATATAAATGAAATTTAAAAAAAAATTAAATTTTTAATTTAGTTTTCTATTACTTCATTTAATGTATAACATGGACCAAACAATAATTGTTAATTTTTGAAAGTTTTAAGAGTTCATCTAATAAGAGTAAAGCGTAATAATGTTTAGGAATATTTTATTACTCGATTTCTTATATAGTAATTTTATTTACTCTAATATTTTTTTAATGTATGGTATTTTTGAAAACACTCACCCCTATGAAGGGGAATCTGACAAAACTTACACATATAAGTAGTCAAACTTTTCTTTTTATTCACTCCACAAACACGACATTGTCTTTGTGGAATTTTTTTTTGTCGCCAGTAATAATTTTTTTAGCTTCATCTTTCCGCAAGTCTAATGACAATCACCCAGGAGGATCTCTACTTACTGTAGTCCTTTTAACGCCAGATGTAGATGGTTGAGGATCTTCGGAAGCGGTGTTTTCAGAAAGCCGATCACTTATCCACTCTTTGCTGATTTCATGCAGAAATTGTTTATAAGTAACTGTTCTTGTTGGGTGTAATTTTCTAAATACTTGGAACGCATTAAACAGTGCACAGTTTAGCAAATACATGATAACCTTCTTTGTCCATTTTTTTGTTCTTGGGATAATCGAATAATAAGATATTGATCTGCTCGATCGACCCCCTTCAGGTACTTGTTGTAAACAATAACACACTGTGGTTTCCAGATGTTTTGTTTAGTGTTTCAATCGATGTTATGGCTTTCAATTATCTCGGCTGAATGTATCGTAGAAATCATTCGCACCTGTCTTTTTGATTGCCAGCATTGCACTAAAATGTCCTCACGACGGCGGAAAGTAGAACCACCTCGTGTAAACCTAACGTTCTTCAAGCTTTCACGAAGTCCTCTATTTATTCTAATCGTCCCACAACACCTTATTTTGTTTTGGAGAAGTATTTCACATGTTTGTACACTATTATAATAATTATCTATGTATAAGTGGTGCCACAAATTTACATATGGTTCTAGAAGGGTTGTGATTGATTGCAATAATGGTTTTCCTTGTCCGAAATATATTTCCAAATTACAGATATAACCCGTAGTAGCTTCATACACCATTCGTACGAGAACACCATATTTTATAATTTTTTACGCGTTGTACACCTTGAACGCTAACCTGCCTCTCCACGGTATTATGCTTTCATCGAGCGAGAGTTCTCTCTAAGGTGTACATACGGACATAAACTTCGATGCAAGGTATGTAAGAATTGGTCGAACTTTTTGAAGACGATCACTATTATCAACAATATTTGAATTGTTTGAAACGATCGTGACTCAGCACTTGAGAAAATATCGGCGTTTGCATTGTCGGATCCGTTGTTCAAAACTCGTCTCTATTATCTTTACGAACTTTCCCCATGAGCAGAAGCAGTCCTACAAATTTTTTTAGCTCTTTCACTGTTACGTCCTTCCACTTTAGAGACTTAACCCTGTCTTTAACACGAGATTCATTTTGCGCATGGTAACGATTCGTTCCTTCGACCATGTATTGAAACAGATCATCCCCTATAAACAACTTTATAATATCGCTAATATTTTCGGCATTATTAGGTAATACACGAACACCAGAATTGCCCATAAACGGCTCGATATTAGGTGGATTAGCAGTATCAGACCACTCTGCTATTTCTTCATCTTTTCTTTCAGAGTCGCTAAATTGTAACGGAAGCACCCGATTTCTTGTGCGTACAAATATTTCGTCGTCACTGTAATCACTTTCACTATCAAATTCTGGCAAATCATCTTCACCCGAATGTGCTGATAAATTATCGACGAACACGTCATTATCACTCTCGTAGTTTTCAAAATCCATTTTTAATTAAATAATTAAGGTGTTCGTTCGTATCGCGTTATGATGCGGATAGTGATTCGACTTTACTAACACTTAGCGTACGTTCTGCATAAAAGGTATTAATACCCGACCCGCCGTTCGGCGCCAGTCTGTGGAAAAGGTATTAATACCCTCCCCGCCGATAGTGTGTTAAGTCAAGCTAGTATAAAAGAAAAAGCAAAACGCCAAAGAATTTTCGGTCTACCATAATTTGAAAAGGTATGATTAACGATCCGTGATTTCTTTATAATGTAAATATTGTAGGATCTCAGGAAAAAAGACGAGGGACCGCACCGGGAATCGAACCCGGGACCTCTCGCGGGTCGTAGCCGATCGACTACCCACTGACCCACGGAGCCCTCCTGCGAGCTCTTTTCCTGATTTCCTAACGTTTCTTTTGGTCTGAGGGGTCCTGATCCCACAATATAAAAACAATTGTGAAGTGCAAAATTCGTCTTTATTAGTAGTTAGACGACACGGGGAATAATATAACATACATACGTTAAATATTATATTGTAAAAGAAGTGTTTCTCGCAACAACGTGTGTCTATGAACTCGACGAATTTAAAAAGTCTCGAGCTCTATCAATGTGGTACGCTTATACGTGACAACTGCCGCTTATGACATTTGTTGAGTACACGTACCCGTAACGCACGCACACACACACACACACACGCTTACATATTAAAATTGATTAAAAATTTTCCAACGAAAATTAATATATTTACCTTCAGTTTAAATCACTAAATTGTAGTAAATTTTTATTTGTCCTAGACGTAATAACACAACCAAGGTTAATTTATTAAAGTTGCAAGAAGTTATTTTCACAGATCACAAACAAGAATAATAGATATGTGTGTACTGACTCAATAACTGTGTACAACTATTGCGATATACTTTTTTTAACGACGCGAATAATAAAAATATTGTTGTATATAGAAACCACATTAATTTTATTACATTTCGTATTTTTGTAACTTATTTTTCGCAAATACTACTTCCATCATTCAAATACACGTGCTATATATATTTGTAATTGTAACAAATTATCGATACCGTCACTATGGTCTCAACACCGAAATAGCGCAGGAGGCCCTGAGACTTACACAAAGAAAACTCGTAAGGTACAATCACTTTAGCGATCTTAAGTGCTCTATAAAGCACTTTTTACAGAATCGATAGTTCCGAATCATAGAAAGAAGAATGCATGGCATGCGTAGTCTGTACAGATGTTAAGTCTGTGGTTATGTTTCCTGTCAAATGCAAGTATCGCTCTTCGGTAATACCAACATGGATCAAAATTCTTGACATTGTCAACGAACCGTGGTAATAGGATATGTTTTAAAAGTACGAACCCGTTTCATGGACTTATTTTAATTTAAAAACTAATTGTTATTTATTTATCTTCGTTATTTTTCCTTAAACTACAAACTTAGTACTTTGAATACTTGAAACTTTTTATATGCCGTAGGGCAATAAAATCATTATTTTATTGTGCACTGATTTATCATGATTCCTTAGCATCTTCAATTTAAATTTTATCTTCAAAAATAAAAGGTGCTTCATGTTATTTTCATAATTTTTTGAAAAATTTGGTTTTTGGCTGGTAACCAAGTGGGCCATGGTAACCTTTGCCCTATTTAAATATAAACTAATCAAACAATCGAAGTTGTAAAAATTCATTAGACCGCGCCATACCTAATAGCAACCTGTATCGTCTATTTACAGTACTGCCTTCTTCCTCGTCAAATATGTTCAATATTACAAGAAAGTAAAACATACGTTAATTTAAACATACCTTCGTTTCCGTCACTTTGGTTCCCCGTTCTCCTTTCTGCCAATCCCAGATCGAGATATTATGATCGGATGTCTCATCGATCGCGCACAGATAATTTCCACCATCCGCCTTTGAGAAGGATAGGCAACAAATAGAACCATCGAATGCTCCATTGCCAATCACACAAAGCGTGGTTAAACTAACGGAATTCCATATTCTTATATGAGGCTAAAATCAATGCATAATTAAGAAAATTATTTTCTTTTAACAACTATTAAGAATTCATAGTATTTTTACAGAAAGCCTGCCGAAGATGAAATACTATTTTTTATTTTATGGGTGTTTATGTGCAATACCTATAGAGTTCCCGATTTTCTTCAAATTTTTCTTTTATCGTAGTATAACTGGCTCGTTTGGCATGTTACCAAGAAAAAACTTTCTTCAGCACTGTATCTTGCCTGTATGAGAGAATTTACGGGAGCAAAGTAACGCCTAGTTTTTACTCTATTTTCCAATTTAATCGCATTTAAAATTAAAAATTCTTTTTTAAAATTTTTATTTTTTAGATTTCTTCTAACACACAAGAAATTCGAACAAATACAGACTTAACTGAAGCTTAGGAACAGCCACTCTGGAAATTAATTTAAGAATAAGGTGTTGTCATTAATACTATCTCTAATTTTTCATATTTTAAACTAGGATACTTTATGGTTAAAAAGAAAAATTATTATAAAGACTAAATATATAATCACGACATATTCTAATATCTGGAATGTGTTTCAATTAGACGCAGTAATAAAGCATTCGACTGCAGGATCTACATACACTCTTATCATGGTCGAGTTCATACAGAGTTATCTTTTTTGTGCCCAAACGGTTTTGTCGTTTCTAAAAATATGATTTTAATTATAATTTTAAATATAAACATATTTTTAAACTACTTCGATATTATTTCACGGAAAATATTTTAAAGAAACAATAGGTTTTCTGAATATTGAAACGTTTACTATTGCGTATTGTATACACTGAATACGCTCACAGATCTTGCGAGCACCCCGATGGTGGAACCGAAATCGCAGGAGGTAAACAAGCCGAATGAAATGAAGGAGAAATCTAGGAGGACGACAGGCGGTAATAATTGTGAAACCGACGGATGACAAGGCATATACGGATGTCTGCGAAAATACGCGCAAAGGCATGGCCGGAGACCGCCGCGATGGGGATTAAATCTATTCGGATACGGCAGGGGAACGTCCTGCTTGAACTAACAATAAGTTAGGCGGGCAAACAAAAGCTAAACAGAAGCTTAGTTTCAGCGAAGAGAGTAGTGGGCCAGACAGATTCCACCAAAAGAATGGAAACCAAGGAGAATATGGAGCGCAGTGATCTCGGCTGCTCGACACTGGACAGTGTCTACCTCTCCTTTAACAACCGCATCGCGGAATTCCGTGAGAAGATTGAGACCATCGAAGATACAATCCACGGTATGGAATGCCCGGACCAGACACCAAGGAGGAGGATGATTGTCGAGCTGGCGGCTCCCTGGAACCTAGTCATCCTTGACTTAACATTAGTTCGTGATCTTTCCGAGTTCCCAGGAGACCATTATCGACATCACGATGGCTTCTGAAAATGTCGCCTCTCGGGTAGGGGACTGGAAAGTACTCGAAGACTACACGGAGAGCGACCATCGGTCTTCCATCGTGGCTTCCGGATAGTCGAAAAAACGTACTCCAAAATACGTTACAGAACATATCGCAATCCACAAGAGCGCCATAAACACGACTATCGTTGGAACGGCTCGTTAGAACAACCATAACTGTTGTTCGTACAGCGTGTAAAGCATTAATGAGCTGGAGGAAACCACGCAGCGCTATAGACAGGTTGCTTCCAATGGACGGACGACATTTCCGTCCTCCGGATGGACTGCCCGCGTCTCCAACAAACAACTCAGCGCCTTAGAGACATTCCAGATGAAGAGCCGCAATACATGGGGTCTAGGATACCGAATCATGCATCGCAAAATCGGCGTTCAGAACAGCCTTGCTGTTCTATCCGCAAACGAAGCAACGGTAATCGTAAACACCCCATTTCTGGAAAGGACACAGCGATTGGACGAACTGCAGCTGGGGGAATTCTTTGCTTTTCAGGAACTGGCTTGAGACAGTCGGGACCTTGCATAACACTGTTCAACACGAATTTTGCCTTTTAATACCCACTAGGTGATCCTTGTAGAGCGTGATTTCCCAAACACGAATCCGAAAACCGAATTGCTGTATCACCCTCAGTTTTCGAAAGACATGAATTTTCGTAAAAACGTGCGATTTTGAGGAAAAACCGAGTATTGCACGGAAACTAAAAACGTCAGGTAGGTCAATATTGGCTTAAAAGATAGAGGATAGGTTTCTGAACATATCAGTATCGATATTTATAATATTTTATGCTTCTAAAGAGTGTTAAATGACTGTCAAAGTTTTAAAAAATGCCCAAGTACGTACTTTCTACGCAATATTTTTGCATATTTATGAAAAGTTCTTTACCTGACACGAAAACCGACCACGGCATGTGATTCTGTAGACATTTCTGAAGAAGAAACTATCTAGAAAAAGTGTCGAAGCGGTTTTAAAATTGTGTAAATCGAGAAAATATCTGTCGGCAACACGCGCACGGCGTTTTGCCGTCACGTGGTTGTCTCTGGCTCGCTTGTCTCGCATCGCCAGTGCCGCAGCTATGCGTGATCAACGCCGACAGAGGCGTCTAATGGGGCACCCATTGTGTGTGAGTAACATTTGATCTTTTTTATAACATTTTACTGTTCTATCTTTCTTTTTATATTGATGTACATACTAATTTCCGAACTATGAAGTACTATGCCGTACTTTTTAATCAATTTCAACGAACAACAATTCCATTGAAAGTTGCTATTTCTAAATTTTTGAAGTTTAACGTTGAAAGTAAAAAGAATAAATATGTAGAATTTAATATTTCCTTGTAATATATCCGATGCACAAGAGGATTTAAATGTTTTATTTAACGTTTATACTGTTGCGAAGACTTCGGCTTCGCCTCGCCGGAGAACACATATCACAACTCTTAAGCAATTCTTTATTTACAAATAATATCTCAAAGAGTAATAACAGTGCGTGTTCTCGCTCAAACGGCTCGAGAGATTCTGTCACCTTTCTTCTTATTATAAACAACACCGTTGGCCGGATACCACAATATCTATAAGACGGCCAACTTCTCTCGATCTCCACAATCGACAGCAATCGACTTGATATTCCATGAAGATCGTTTCATCTCGATCTCCGCAACTGACAACTCCCATCGTAACAATACATATAAATAGATATAACAAATAGATAGAACAGTAAAATGTTATAAAAAAGATTAAACGTTATTCACATACAATGGGTGCCCCATTAGACGCCTCTGTCGCCGTTAATCACGCATAGCTGCGGCACTGGCGATGCGAGACAAGCAAGCCAGAGACAACCACGTGACTGCAAAACGCCGTGCGCGTGTTGCCGACAGATATTTTCTTGATTTACATGATTTTAAAACCGTTTCGATACTTTTTCTCGATAGTTTCTACTTCAAAAATGTCTATAGAATCACATGCCATGGTCGGTTTTCGTGTCAGGCAAAGAACTTTTCATAAATATGCAAAAATATTGCGTAGAAAGTACGTACTTGTGCATTTTTTTAAAACTTTGTCTGTCATTTAACACTATTTAGAAGCATCAAATATTATAAATATCGATACTGATATGTTCAGGAATCCATCCTCTATCTTTGAAACCAATATTGACATATCTGACGTTTTTAGTTTCCGTGTAATACTCGGTTTTTACAAAAACTCATGTTCTTCAAAAACTGGGGGTGATACAGCATTTCGGTTTTCGGATTCGTGTTTGGGAAGTCACTCTCTTCAAGGATCATCCAGTGAGTATTAAAAGGCAGAAAAAAAGTTTTGATTTGTTGGACAGTGTAATAGGAAAGCTCCAGGCCCAGATGGTGGGTACACTTAAATTGTGTTTGAACTCCAGCCTTTAATCGACGCGATGAAAGATCCAGCGTCTAGTACTGATCAGCAAAGACAAAGGGCAGCTGACCAGTCTGTCAGCATACAGACGTATTTGTATGCTCAATACGGTCGGGGAATTGCTCGAGAAGATAATTAGGCCTAATTAGGCCTCGCTTATTGGCAGAACCTAAAACTCGGCACAGCCGGAATATCGTCATCATGGCCACACTGGACGTCGGTATCAACTGGGCAAGCTGGACGGGGATTTTCTCCGTATGATAGAGGACTGTCCCTGCAATCGTGTTCTTTTATATGACACGGCTGAGGGAAGAGGAGAAGGGAAGTCTCTGCAGGAGTAGCTCAGGGATCTATATTGGGGTTGGATCTCTGGAATATCTTTTACGACAGTATTCGTGATTAAGTGCAAGTGCAGTATATTAAATGCAATTAACTGAGGAAATGTAGGCAAAGTCGATTTTCCTTTAAACTCTTTATACTCCATAACTACTTAGTTTTACTCCGTATTTACTCCGTAACGACAGACGAGATATGGAGTTAAAATTCGGTACACAGAATTCTTTTTTTATAAGTCTTCAAACGTCTCATCTTTTGGAAAAATTAGCTAAAGAAAAATAACTGTTTAGAATCAAGATAAAAGCCACGCTCTATACCGATATTAGACGGAAATAACAATTATCCGAAATTTCAGGTCTTCATAACTATTTTAATCGAAGCCTTTATATGTATAACAATTTTAAATAATAATCTTCAGAACTGTTTCGAGTCCTGGTTTCAGCGTATATAATGACTAACAAAGAGAAAACAACATATTTAAAAACGAGGCATGTAAGAGGAATTTTATAGATTGACGATTTTTTGCTGACTTTTATGATGTTGAAATATGTTGTCATATACGGCTCTGTCCCTCACCTTCTCTTCGCGAAACCTTTCTCAACCCAGATCAAATTCACGCATAATTCAAACATAATTCCAGCTCCCGTAAAAATGAGTAACGGCGAGTCACCAGTGTGTCCATTATTCGAATTAGCAAGTTAGGGATCGGTTTGTTTTCGCGAATGGCGGGGCGCGAACTGTCCTCCGTGCATGTAATAAACTTGTTAGTTAAGAGGTTAAATCGAAAGTTTATTTCATTGCGAGATCCGCCCTGTCGCGGGAGCTGTACCCTTGTAATCCTCGCAGGCGGTACTTCGAACATCTGTAGTACTGTGATTCAAAGGGTTGTAACGGCTAAATCGACATTTTTCCAAGCCACACCTGCACGAGACCGAGCGCAAGCTGGTAACTCCGCCTCCTCGTGGCCCCTGCTGGTAACGTTCCCAAGGCGACCTGTCTCCTCGGAGTCAGGTCGACGGAGGAGTGGCTAAGTGAGTTATTCCCGCAAGGGACGGTCTACCCTTCTGATGATTCCGGTGGGATGAAGGAGGGGTTTTTCCAAGTCAGGTCCACAACACCTACGGATCTTTCCCTTTGTGGTTGGTTGTTAGACGGTGGGCCATAACATCTGGCACTGCGTAAAATTATGCCGCCTGTAAGGACCATTGTCCGAGGTGAGGCGACGCCAACTTGTTGGCCAAAATTAACGTGACTCCCACTGTCGCGGGAGCTGTCTTGATTGTTTCCCGTGTTCGGGTGTCCAAATAGCGTATTTTCCGCGTTCCAAATCGAGCTCTCAACTACCGCGTTTTTTCCAAAGTGGACCGAGTAGATATATACATATATACATATATAAAATAGAAAAAGAGATTCAATTCAGAATGATGGTTTTGACAACATATTTCAAAGTGATAAAAATCGGTGAAGAATCGCTAATCTATATAATTACCGAGTCGTACATTGGGCGTCCAATTCATTTAAGAAGCTGCTTTCCTACGACAAAAAATGTATAGCTTTCCTTTAATAACAATTGAAGGCAACTAAAATTTTTCGAAACACACTGCAAATGTAAAAAGTGGTTACGTAGTATTGTATCGGTTTCGTCAGACAATGGAACTTTTTAGTATGTCACTTTTCCTTTATATTTTCTACATTTCTAGCATTTTCTAAAAAAGCTAGACGATAATAACACGAACATTCTGTTATAGATCCTTTATTCCTTTTATTCCTGAGTCGTATACATGCTACATATACATAATAATTAAGATCAGTTTCATAGTATACTTTTTTATACACGTATCCATTAACCTGCGAATGTTCAATCACCTGCGAAAACCATGATAAATTATTTTGTTAAATTTTCATGAAATTTATATTAAATTGGACATGGGTAACTCCATAGGTATTTTACATACGGTTTTATGTAAATATGTTTATCGTTTCCAAATGTTCATAGATCATTCAATATTGTCAAACTTCGGTTCTAGAATTAGTTTTTTAAACAATAAAAATTTTATATTTAAAAAATGCTTCGTGTACAGCACAATTCGAAATATCAAAAAAATTCAATTATATATATCATAACTTCGAAAGCAATGTCGTTATACGAAAATTGACAATTATCTCTGAAAATATTATATGCATAACAAATATTTACATCAGACACGCAAAGTGTAAAAAACAAATATTTTAGATGAACCAATTTTTTACGTTGCTGATGTAAAAGATACGATTACCAACGTCCCCCTTGTTCTGTATTTTTTAAGTAGTAATATGTATTTCTCGTTTAAGAATTTATTCATTTATTTGACGGAAAATTGGGCTTTTTGTGCAGAGTTTATTTCACTTTCTGTACAAATTGTGTACATATATTATTTTGAAAGCGCTAAAAAATAAACGCATTAAATATAATTATACTCGTATGATAAAGAACAAAAAATTTCATCACCTATGTTAGTTTTCGCAGATCATATATTTTCTGATATCATAAAAGTGGATTAATATTTATTTAAATACAAAATTGAAAAACAAACATACCGACATCATCGTAAGTAAACAGTCTTAAAAAAGTTTTGGTAAGTATTTACAACAGGGACTCGTCCGTTACTCTTCCGAGTAACACGATGATCGTTAAAAGTGGACCACGAATAGATATCATGCGAATGGATCAAACCGTCCATATCCTATCCTATCCGAGATTGCGTTGGTTAGGTCAGGAAGGGGATGCAGGGTATAATAGTAATAGATATTATTTCTTAAGGAGGTTACTCGGTACAATAATCGAAGCTTGCTCCCCTGTTGTAAATAATTACCAAAATGTATTTATACGATGAGATTTGTTATGCGAAACACACAATTAAGAAAAAATTGTTTATTTTTCAATCTCTAGTTTCGATATATGTCAGAAAATATAATATTCATCTCCGACTTATAATATGCGTAACTCGACGATTCGAAAAAGTGTGTAAAAAATTTTTTCAGGAACTATTTTTTATATAAATTTCATTCGTACCGATATACAGTGGCCCGCATTATTATTCGGGCACCATGATACTAGAGAATTTTTTGCTGCATATCTCCAATGTTAATGGACATAAAGAATTCGTTGTTTTGTAATGAAAAAAAAAACACTTATTTTAAATGCTAGAAACATAGTTTCTATTTATTTAATTTGTATACTTTTCGCTTTAATCAATGTTAAACAAAATAATCCTCAATTTTGACATCGCAAAAATATTCGGACATTCTATACGCTTCGCAGTTTGACCATCCTGTTACGCCAGGTACGGTGTTCGGTTGCAATGTATATGAACATAAGATGTAAGCCTATGTGGTAAAGTTAGTTTCATTTCGAACTTCGTTCGTATCGTACGTATTAGTTGTGAAAATGCCATGTAAAGGTAAAAATACATCGTTCGATGTACGTCTACTTGTTATTTATAATCGCGAGGAAGGGAAATCATACCGAGAAATCGGTACATTTATTACAATTGAGTAAGAGTACTGTACGGACATCATACGAACATATAATCTTGAGGATAGAATCGAATTTATTTCTCAACATGGTCATCTATAACTACTTCAGGTTCGTGACAAACGTCATATGATTATAAAAGTGAAAAAGATCCTAGTTTAAGTGCCCCGAAATTTTCTGCAGAATTATATAAAGAAACCGGAAAGGAAGTTCATTCTGATACTATCCGTCGAATGCTTCATGAAAGTGGATACCATGGCAGAGTTCCAAGGAAAAAACCATATATTAACTATGTGAATCAAAAGAAAAGATTACTGTTCGCCAAGGAATACATTTCTAAAGAAGAAATATGGTGAAAAGATATCATTTTTGCAGATGAAAGCAAGTACAATATTTTTGGGCCCGATGAACACAAATATGACGTAAATTCGATGAAGAACTTCATACTAAAAATCTCAGACCCACCCTGAAACATGACGGAGGAAGTGTAATGGTTTGGGGTTATATTTCGGCTGCTGGAATGGGCGAATTAGTTTTCATTTATGGAATTCTGGATAAGAATAAATATTTACAGATTTTGAAACAAAATTAAATACAAAGTGCCACTAATATGAACATTCACCATAGTTTCAAATTTTATCAAGATAATTATTCGAAACACAAATCACGTATAGTTGAAGAATATTTATTGTATAATTGGTCAAAAATATTGCAACCTCCTCCACAGTCACTGGATCTAAATCCAATCGAACATTTATGAAGATTATTTAGATCCTCGAGTGAGAATATCACCGATAAAGTGGAAGGGAGAATTAAAACTATGATTTAGTGAAGAATGATTACGTATTCCGCTAAAATATATAAATAAAGTCATTTCTCGTATGCCCAAACGATTGAGCCATGTAATTAAAGAACAGGGTAATACAATAAAGTACTAGAAGCGATATCCTTTTGTTAAAGTATATCTACATTTTTAATTACAAAATTACAATTCGCGAAGTATCCGAATATTTTTGTGATGTCCAAATTCAGCATTATTTTGTTTAACATTAATTAACGCGAAAAGTGTTTTTTATCATTACAAAACAATGAATTCTTTAAGTCCATTAACAGTAGAGATATACAGCAAGAACTTCTCGAGTATCATGGTGTCCGAATATTAACGCCGGCCACTGTATCTCAATCGGTGCAGTTTGTTCCCGTATAAGTATACAGGGTATCCGGTAATTTCAGAGAACTGCTACAACAGCGGATACTGTCCATAATGTAACATACACGCTAGCTTGTTTTCCAGTTATACAATATTTCATATTGAAATAATTCTATCGAAACATAGATCGGAAATAGTTGAACTAGTAACACAAAACAATTTAGAAACAGAATTTAGTTAACTAAGAGGAAGTATATACAGAATTAGAATACACAGTTTACCGTTAAATAATTCTGTCCTGCTTATATTTTGTTAATTATTATTTCTGGAGCTAACGGTATTGAAATACTTCGTGATAGAATTTAAACAAGACTTCCAGAAATATCGAACAATATCTAAAGAAAGAGAGAAGCCGGGCCAGTCGATGGTAAAGCATACCCAGGTCTACGTTCAGACTTAAGTAGGTAATTTTAAACGATTTTAACACCTTTGCCTTGTAACGTCGGAGTAGACTCGTGACGAACATTTCACAAAGAATTTACTAAATACGCATTACGTCAATTTCTTTTAAACCGATATAAAATTATACTTTCTCGTGAGTAGCTATTGGACACAATGGCACAAGCATACCATAAATATAAACTTTCTTTTCGTTCTAGGAAATTATGAATAAAGAAGTTATAATCACCGTAATCATAAAATAAATCATATTAGAAGGAGTTAGAAAGGAAAAAATAAGATTAAATATCACGTATACGTGCGAAAATCAATCGAATCAAAACCATTAATGATACAAAAAAATTTGCATACGAAGTTAAATGGTAGGTTAACTACGGTCAATTTACACGGTACCTACACAATTAAATGGTATTCGAGTCTTTAATAGAGATGAATTTTAATTTTATTAGTAGTTCAAGACGTACGAGAATCCAGTTTCATTTTCTTTTTTTTTGAACGGAACTGGATTTATTCTTTAAAATGATCTGCTACTTGGTTTTTTTATAGATTTAAGAAAGAAGTACAAATTTAGGAGAAAGTTTTAAATTCCATCGGAAATGGAAATGTCCTCTATCTAACTTGTATTACAATAAGGAGCATAACTGAACCAATAACCACAAATTTTGTATAAATCATTATTTCTTGCACAGAATATATGTAGAAGAGTAACACAAAATAAATATTATAATTATAGTTAGAAGTAATTTAAGAAATTTTTTCAATAATTAATGTCTCGTCGTTTAACAATGACAAAAAAAAATATAATATAATATTATTTATTTTTCATATTTCGTCAACAATCCTTTTACTTGCAAAACTGCGCTAATTCGCTTTGGCATACTTTCTACTAATATTTTGTTGTTTGTTCTCACTGTTTTTGAATTGTATCATATAAATCTGTGATTGAAGTTGGTTGGCAGTGATATGAATCCCGAAGTCATCTTTTTAGTAAATCCCATAGATTCTCTATAGGTCTCTAGGTCGGGAATTTGTGCAAGTTAATCCAGAACAGAACATTTTTTAGTACTGACCCAATTTTTTACGCTTTTAGCAGTGTGCTTAGGGTCTTGGTAATGTATAAAAATTATATTTTCATCTTCAAACGGTATATTTTCAACAGCATCTATGAGATGATCTTATAAAATATCCTTGTACATGTACTGATTCACGGCACCATTAATTCGTTACATCACTAGAACATTTAGGACACACATCCATACTTTAACATTTGCTTTACAAGTAGTGGTAAGCCTTCTATTTTTACGAATCCAACACCAAGACACGCCATCTGAACAAATTCTGTTAATTTTGTTGACAGCCTCGTCTGACCAAAATAACCCGTTCCCAGTCAGTAATTGTCTAATTTCGATATTTTCTAAAAAATTCCAAACGCAGTTTAATGTTTTGTTGTGGTAACCTTGACTTCTTTTTCTTCTTAATGCTTCTAGACTCAAGTCCTTCGAAGGTTCTTCGTGTTGTTCACTGGATTATTTGTACATTCGTATCATCTGTTAATAATTTAGCAGCCATAATGGCACTCGAAGCTTCAACAGATATGGCAAACCGTATAATCCTTTGTTGATCCTGCGGTGATAATTTTTCTGGTCTTCCTCCAACATTTAATAATATATTTTTACAGTATCTTTCTCTAATTCTCTGTACCGTCGATTGACTAACACTGCAATTTATCATCGCCTGACGTGTTGACGAGCCGTCATTTAAAAGAGAAATGACTTCTTTAAAACAATTTACAGCAATTGGCTTCATATTTATTCTTACTGCGCTTGCGTGTTTTTCCGTTCGACCGATTGCGAAAAACTGAGTGTTAAGACGTACAATAACATTTTGTAAACATGCCAAATGTATACGCACTATTCTTTTACAAATAGGTACAAAACCGAATCAATCTAATCTATTTTTTTTGTCATTGCTAAACAAGGAGACATTAATTATTGAAAAAAATTTCTTAAGTTACTTTTAATTATAATAAAAATAATTATCATGTTGGTTTTTCGTTATCGTTTTAAATTCCCAGCAATAAATAGTGATTTATACAAAGCTTGTTGTTATTGGTTCAGTTATGCTCGTTATCATATATTCCATGCAACTGTAATATTATTATTTTCTTCGTATATAAATTACTTTAAGAGATAATGATTCGTTTACATTGAAATATGAAGACACGATATAAGTAATTAAATATTACAATATAGAATGATACGTGATTGGAATTAAAATGATTTGAATGCTATAAATTGTACGACAGTATGTATATATATAATTGAAATTCTTACCATGGCATCTCGTCTATCGGTTCCACATACTTGACCAGTGGCGACTACCAATTTGTTTGGATGGATAGCTATGCTAAAATATGTCAAAACGGATAAACCTCAATGAAATAAAGATCAGTGATAGTGATTAGGCGAAAAAGAATTGTAAATTGTAACTTTTTTAATGAAGATATTTTGGACAAGACATAACTTATAATAGTAAACGCAATTGCAAATGAGATGAATTTTCATACAAAAGTAAACACTAATTGTATCAATGAATAGTTGTTCATAATAGGTGTTCCAGTAGCTGTAAATAATGTTTCTGTACATCATTTTGACAGCTTTTACAGTGACAACGCAAAAAACATGTAAATTATAGAATTTTATACTTTTTCGGAGTTAAATGTCTCAAAAATAACTCGTGATAAGAAAAAATGGCAAACATTGACAAAGGAGCCTCGGTACACAATGCTCTTATACGACAACATATGTCAAGATGAACATTCTAAACAACTTTATTTTTACGCATATATACTCATCTTCCGGTTTTCGTTTCCGATATGTTTGCTAAAAATTTTTTATGGATTGTTACGAGCCGAGGGCCATGCTTTGCGTGGCCGGAGGTTAATTATGATTTTGGGAATATATATGTATGTGGGGAGGCGTGGACTAACCGAAACGTCTTTCAGAACTGGGTCGCCACATTAGGTGTATAGGGATAGGGTTTAAAAGGTTTTTAGTTGCCTCGTAACTTTATAAATTTTAATGAAAATACACCTCGAGCGGCAAAGATGTATCTCCGTGGGTTTTACCAACTACTGGTTATGAATTAGGAGGTGGAACAATTGAATTAAGAAACGAAGACTGGTATATTACGAAGATAGTATATTACATACTAAGTTCTTTACAATTGTGCAAGTGAATGTGTGTTGCGTGGACTCTAGATCCCGCTCTCAGTTTGTCGCACTGAGGGTACGGGGGGCTGCTTAACCTCGTTACGATACGTACTCGGTTTACGTCTGCTTGAAAGAGAATTTAACTCGATCTTGCTATGACATTTCTATGTCGAAGGTTGACGTGAAACTAGCCCCGTTTTCTGGGTCCGTCCGAGCCCTTTATATACCCGGATTTTTCTCAAAAATCGGTAGTGAGGGTGGCCGTATGTGCGGTGGTTTCCGAAAATTCGTGGGAGAAAATTGGTAGTGGGGGTGGCCACATGTGCCGTGGTTTCCGGAAAACTCGTCGGAGTAACCCCTTCGGTGGCGCCAGACTTACAATAAACAGACTCACCGGACGGGGCCAGCTGGCGTACACTCTCGGGAAGAGCAAGAAAATATGTCGGAGAAAACTCCGTACGTTACAAGATTGAGAATAGAAATTACCTAGAATCAATTGTTTATTGAATACGTACATTCTGCATGTTATCGTACAAAATTAAAAAATATAATATCATTTGTTACGAACTTGTTGCAAAGCTATGAACATTTCGGGAGGTGATCGGGGTTAAGTTCGCGAAACGGCGGTGAAGGTCGACGCGAGATCGTTCCGACCATGCACGCAAAAATCCATACAAAGAGTGGAACATTGCAAGCATAGTGCCCTCAACCTCGCGCCCCCAACCTTGGCTCTCTTGTCAGACTTCCATCGACTTAACTTTACCAACGCTTTTTTCTAGAGATCGAGCATACGATTCTGTATATTTCAGTTGCCGTTTAGCCTTTTTGCGAATATCTCGATATCTATGACCAACAGATGAGTACATGTGCAGGGAAAAATTGATTAAAACGTTGACTTTGATTACATATGTCAGGATCAATATTTTGTTTTGTCTGTATTTATTAAAAAATAATTTTTAGATTCGTATTCAGTGCACAAAAATTTACAAAACTGTTACTATTAGAGCACATAGTACGTGCTAAATAGTGATATTACTGTACATACAGTAGATCCGTTTCAAATATCTACGCATGAGTATTTCTATGAGTATTACAGACATAAAAAATATTTAAAATGACAATTATTTGATATTATTGGACACGTAACACGGTGATAATTATTTGTTGAGATAGCATTGATGCGTTCTGTAAGGATTATATCGAAACATTTGAATGTGCTCAGAAGGCCGCTGGTCAAAATTATGCAATTGGTAACACTTGAATTGCCGGTCAGCTCCGCGCCGTGTTCGTATAAGAATATTCGTGGACGTGCAACTCTTTATACATGAAAATCTTGCAGAGACACGCTACGCTGTAACACTATTTATGCTATCTGCGCTCTTAAGATATACACGCTGCCGATGAACAATGAATTTACAAAATCGTTCTCCAACATTCGATTCACGAACCCGGCCAGCGACGCGACTGAGCAAGACAACGCTAAAAATAAAAATATATTTTTTATTGTACATTCTTGTAACTGATAATGAAACATGATACATGAGAAGATACTACCTAAACATGTATTTTGCATAAATAGCTGTCGAGTTATAAACTTTTAAAGTTTTTGTATCCGTCGTCGACATTATCAATTTATCAGCCTTCAGTTAAAAGTGTATTAGAATTAGCTCAGCGAATAAGTAGTGCATGCGCAAACGTAATATCTGAAATGATAATATGGTAAAGGTGGAAAAGCAATTTCAATACAGATAATAGAAATGTAGTCCAGAAAAGTTAAACATATCTAAAAGAGGTAATGTTTGAGGTGAAACTAAGAACTTCTTTCTTCGTCAACTCGCACTTTGGCGCATCGTTTCAGAGTTATTATCGAAAGATATGGACCAATCGAAGCGCAGCTAAGGCGGAGAAGTTTCGGTTCGCTGACAGGTCCCGGGAAACGTAGCGTCGGTATCGTTCCGTGGTTAAGTTGTGAACAAAAGAAAGAATAAAAGTTGCTTCAATTAAAATTCGCTTATTCAGCTGTCAATAGATTTGGTATTTCGTAATGTACGTGACTGGGTCGTACGCAGAAAAACTGCATTGGTGACCGCGACCAAAGATATACGACGATATCGAAAGCTTAGGAACATATCGGGTCAGGTCAATGAACTGCGCAGCAGGTGGTAGGCAGTAGGTACACGACAAGCTAAGGAATGTGCGGTCGTGTCAATGATCCCGACTTTCACTTTTACTGTCACTATGTCGTCGAAATTTTCTTGGAATGCCGAATTATCTTTATCTACTACACAGCTTCGCGAGTGAAGGTGAGAGTGGGGCGATCTACATCCTTGCATCGGTGGATATTTGTACAAAGATTTTTCGCAAAATTCGTAATTTTGAATACTATAAGCTTCCATTGCTATTCTTGTCCACGACTCAACCACGGCGCAACATTGACGCTACTCTCCCCGAAACCTATCGCATAGTGGCTTAAGAACGAAAATTTTAGTCTACCTTTAGAGCCATTAAAGATTGAGTATGGTTTGTACAGGAAATTATTATAAAATTCAATCCTTTTTATGACACAAAATATTATACACTCAGTTTTAATTTTACCTTTATGTTTATTTAATTGATTAAATTAATTGCTATAGATTTTGTACTGCGAATGTTTTCTTCTTATTACACAAAGAGAATAATTTCTTCTTTTTAAAAATTTAGACAATCGACAATTTTTCAGCTTACTAATCCCAGACTTTGTGAATTCGATGAAATTTGTATGAATATATCAGGCTGAAACAACCAATTTATCGGCCTTCAGTTGAAAATGTATTAGAATTACTTCAGCGAATTAGTGCATGTGCAAACATAACACCTGAAACGATAAAAAAGGTGGAAGAGTAATTCCAATACAAATTACAGAAATGTATTCCTAACGATGGTGGATATGCTGATAGTAAGTTATATTATATGGTAAGTGCCAAACACACATACACAAACTCGTAAAATCCTTTTCCAACCAGGTTTTATTTCGTTTCAAAAGTTCTATGTCTGTATATATATATATTTTACGATGATGTTCAAAGGGTATAATATAAGGTGGTCAAAATTGCCCGTGGGTCGAAGTTTTCGACCGATTCGCAAATCTATCGACCCTATCCGGCCATCATGAAAAAACCTACTGCGCAAAATTTGAACCCTATATCTCAATCGGGAGGGTAGTTATATACATATATGGAATAAAAATGAATAATCCCTTCTTGGCCTATTTCCTTGGTTAATGATGGTTAAAAATTCTAAAAAATATCTAAGCAAGCAACTTGATTAGTATTGCTTATACGTGATACATTACATCTACAAATATTAACAATGATTCCAACAGCTCAGTGCCACTATACATACACACACATATACATAAATATATATATATATATATATATATATATAAATACATATAATACATATATAATACACTATATATTATATACATACATTATATATACAATATATAATACATATATTATAAAAGTATAAAGATTGTCACTGTGAAACTTCTATGTGAAATCTGAATTTTTTTGATTTTTTTTGTTGAAGTTTTTGATTTTTTACAAGCAAGTTTTTTAATTAAAAATTTTGAAACGAATTGCAGAGTATGTGCTTGGATCTTTACATATTTTAGATCTTCCTAAGATCGTTTTTATTGCATAACTACCCTCTCGATTCACATATTGTATAGTTGAAATTTTACCCAGTATGTTTTTTCATGACGCTCTATCGACTGACACATCGGTAAACAGATTTAACTCAATCTTCAAAAGGGTAATCTTGACCACCTTATCCGGCTATGGTTCTTCAGAAACATTTACATTTTCACACGGCTTTAAGTGGTGCACCTGTCGTTTTAATCCAAAGGAAAAAATTTTTTCCCGCAATACTGAAATTTTAAGTGCAGTTGGAAGGACGATGGTCGAGTGTCACGAAGCGGTCAGAGTAAATAGAATCAGTGTTCTTGAATCCAAACGTGGACAGCTCCGCGAATGGTTTGTTGCGACGAGGGACAAACACTCGAAACGAGTCCGTTTTCCCTGGAAAAGCCGTCTGAAAAAATACCAGCTATCCTGCAGGGGTGGCAATCGATGAGGAAAATTCATGCAGACGTTGCCTTACTCGAATCGGCACTATAATATCCGATTGACCTTAACGTAGTAAAAAATATGCACACTCTATTGTATACTTTCCACCGTTTCTATCGTTATTGTATCAACAAGCGTGATTTCTTACGATACGATCCGGAAATCATAAAAATAGTATGTTTCCATGATAACGTTTTGATAACATTTTTGGACGTAAGAATACGTCCTATCACTTTGCAAACTGTAAGAACGAGAATCACGTTACCTAACACATGCAAGAAGCGCTATTGCTCCGATTGGGATTCATCGATATAAAATAAACAAAGCGCTATCGCGCCGCTTGGTATTTTTGGACATAAAATAAAAGAAGCGCCGCCATCGCGCTGCTTGGGTCTTTTCGTACTCATTTAGAGAAAGCGC
>CM052088.1:17283698-17306364 GCA_028453745.1 Agapostemon virescens
GCTCTCATTGGTCAGTCATTTTTCGACCATAACTCGTTAACAAAGCCACAGATTGAATTTTCGCTAAGGAAAAAGTTGCTTCAAATGACCTCAGGAACCCCTCATTTCCCGCTGTTAAAGGACTTTTGGGACACCCTGTATAGGGATAGGGTTGAAAAGGTTTTTGGTTGCCTCGTAACTTTATGAATTTAAATGAAGATACACCTCGAGCGGCAAAGATGTATCCTCGTGGGTTTTACCAACTACTAGTTATGAATTAGGAGGTGAAACAATTGAATTGAGAAACAAAGACTGGTAAAAGATAGTATATTACAGACTAAGTTCTTTACAATTGTGCTAGTGAGTGTGCTGCGTGGACTCTAGATCCCGCTCTCAGTATGTCGCACTGAGTGTACGGGGGGCTGCTTAACCTCGTTACAATGCGTACTCGGTTTTTTCTGCTCGAAAGAAAATTTAACTCGATCTTGCTATAACGTTTCTAGTCGAAGGTTGACGTGAAACTAGCCCCGATTTCTGGGTCCGTCCGAGCCCTTAATATACCCGGATTTTCCTAAAAAATCGGTAGTGGGGGTGGCCGTATGTGCGGTGGTTTCCAAAAATTCGTGGGAAAGAATTGGTAGTGGGGGTGGCCACATGTGCCGTGGTCTCCGGAAAACTCGTCTGAGTAACCCCTTCTGTGCGTCAGACTTACAATAAACGGAGCCACCGTATGGGGCCAGCTGTCGTACAATCTCAGGAAGAGCAAGAAAATACGTCGAAAAAAACTCCGTACGTTACAATACAATTGCAAATAACATGGATATTTAAACATTTCCGTTTCTTACTTTTCATTTATACATGTCGCTGAAATTCAACACAGTCAAAATATCTCGAGTCTTGTATTTATGCAACAGATTTATTATTCAAACATATAACTCTCCAATAATTGTCAAATATGAATTTGATGGACATTACATCGGCAATTTTAAGAATCGGCGCAGAATTACGCAAGTTACGCAGAATTTAGAATTGCAAATAACAGAAATATTTAAATATTTGCATTTAAATATAGCAAATTTTAATTGATGGTTGGTTATATTGACTTGCTATATCCTAAATAAGCATCCATTTCTTACATTTTGAAGAACTTATATTTACGGGTCATTCCACACCAAGCGGATCACTTTTGTACACCAAGTCAGCGATTTTGTTTAAATTGAAATATGTTATAGTCTATGCGAAAATAGGGAAGGTTTAAGTCATCATTCTTCTATTTTCGAAATTCTTTAAAAGATACAGAACCTCAAACTTTGCGGTTTTTACAAAACGACCTTCGGGAAAAATTTTTTATCTCCGTTATTATTAACCGCAGAAACTTATTTTTTTAGTTCTGATCGTAAAAGACGGCTCTTTTTATCTGAGCTTAGAATGTGTGATAGCCTATCCAAAAAGACCACTGTCTGCCAAATTTCAGCTCCATATCTCATCTGTAAGAGTAGTTTTTGAGAAAAATCAAAAAACGAGTTCTTGGCTCATTTTCCCTATTTATTAATTAAATAATTAATTAAAAATTCTGAAAAATTGTGACACTTTACGGATACTAAGCCACATGTTGGGTATTACTTTCAGATTTTTACGTTGCAAACTCTGATTGTAAACAACGAAAGACACGAAAAAATGCAGATTTCATATAGCAATCTTAAGTTGCACATCACAGATTTAATTTAACAATGAGATATTATTATAAGTATTATGCTAAATTTTGTCAAATTCCTGAGAGTAGTGGGGTATAGTTACAAAAAATAAAAACCAAGTTTTTTAGCTTTTTTATAAAGTTATACTCATCATTTCTGAATCTAAAAAATTTATTATGTAATATTGACCGTCCCTTGCGTTCAGAAAAAAATGTTCCAGATTTTTAAAGTTGTGTAATACAAAAAATTAAAATATTTTATATACATGTATATAACGACTGTGGAACCGCTGGATACTTTTTGGACCAGGTTCGTATCCCGGTCAGGTCAATTGTTCTTGTTGTTAATGAGATGTTTTTTGCTTACTAGCCATATAATTGTTAATGAACCACTTTAAAAAATTTTTTTAACTGTGTTTCGACTATTTTAATATTATTTAAAAAGAAATTGTTTTTGGAGTACTTTCTGTCTCTAGTCATTCACGACCTGTATCATAATCCTACTTAGTATTCTTTACAATGGATTTTGCATCAACTTGACTCTTAAGTCTTTTATCTTTACTGGGTGTCTTTAATAATTGTAAGCGGATGGGCGTGTGGTGGAATCATGTATGGCGTTTTCAGTATTCATCGCTGTCTTCATTTATTGTTGGTATTATTTCAGCAATATTAAATATTTTAGTAAGTATCTCTGCTGGCCGAACTATGTATATATCAAATCGAGCAGAAGATATATAATAAATAATAGCTGCAACATATGAGCAACATCCAATAGTAAGCTTTCCATGAGCACATTCACGAGAATACCGTTTTATACACGAATAACCAGTTGAGTTCGGCGTATAGTCTATGTAATTTTTTTAATTTATCCTGTTAATATGTCGCGATTTTACTTCGAATTTAACAATATTAATATTTTCTCGTAAATGACAGATGTTAATATGATAATCATATCATGTTCATTCATTATTTCGGCACAACACGAAATAGCTTGCGATAATTGATACGATTCTGTAAAACGGATTTGTAAATCATCTTCCGTCATTTCCGGAAAATCAAGAATCTCACTTGAAGATATGGTTTAGAATGGTGTTTTTCGGCGGTTCCAGTGTTGTGCTTCTACTTGTTATGCTAAACTATTTATGAATTTATCTGAACTCAACATTCTGTTTATAACATCTTCGAAAAGTACGACATAAGATTTTAACCTTTTGCCAACGTTATTATTTAAAATACACGCAATCCTAAAATATAAGTTTGTTGTCAAGCTGACGATGTAAAATTTCCTAATATACCATGTATGGCCTCGACGACCCAGCGAACTTTGGTAACCGTGCGCAAAGAATTAAACTCCTCGGTACTTAGGTGAGGACGTTTGCCTTTTAATGCAGGCATGAGAACGCGAAACCCTAACCCTTCTAAGTGTGACTTAACGTCACGAAACCCGCGATCTACTATGTAAAAGTTTCCCCGTTTCATAAGAGTTTTCAAACCAGTAGAATCCTGAACAACGATCCGCATGATTTGAGCATCTTCTGATATGCACAAAAAGGTCCAAACATATCTACGATATATCCATTTGTCGTGCATACAGTAAATGGTTTACGCAAAGGTAGCTTTTTTCACCGGAATACGATTTTCGCTGATATGCATTGCTTGAACTCTTTCGGTGGCCAATATATGTTCCATCAAAAATCAGAGTCAATTCGGTATCAATATTGTACAATTTTTTAGCAACGGTAGAAGTTTCATTTTGAATTAAATGTTCGCGGGAAAATGCCCTAACATGTAAATGAAGAGGAAGTATATCCTTTACAAAACAGTCAATAACTGAATGACAAAAATCAGATACCTGTTGCTTGCGTTCTAACCCAGGTGTTGTAGCTATGAGCTCGTTGGAATTTCCACTGCGCAATTTGAATAATAATACAACGAGGTCTTGGGTACTGTTACATTATTTAGAGTTTTTCATAGACGTCATCATCTCATGTAGTTCGTTTAGATTTTCCCAGTTTAAGCCTGCGAATACTTCGACTCTTTCTTCGGACAAAGTAAAATTACCAATAATATCTTCAATAGTTGAAGGACTGGATAAATATCCAAAGTAAGTTTTGAGCTCGTTAGCGTCAACTGTACTTGTATTTGAATAAATTCGTAATTAGTTGACGATAGAAACGTTTCTCTATTATGTGACTGGGACAACACCGATTTTCTTTTCGAATACATATTTTTTGCATCAAAAACACGTGTTTCCTTGTGCTGAAGCTCGCGTAGCTGATTTTAACGTAGCTTCAAACGGTGCAAGTACACCTACAATTTTTACCTGCCGACACCCGCGCTCCCACTACCCCCGACGCGCCAAACAAAGGGCAAAAATAGCGAACCACCATTGGCCGATACTTGGTCACCAAACTTGTATATAAGCAGCTCTTGTATCGACATACATCAGATCCGATCGGTCGGCTCACGCTGAGCTTGTACATACACGAATACGCAGAACTAAACTTCCACCCAAAAGTACAAGTTGGTCGAGTCTCATTTCAACAACATAAAGCTCCTTCCCATTAATTTGCGCTGGAGCTAGTACGTGCTCTTACAAAGCATTGTACTTGAGCGACCGACTCCCCGAACTGCGGGACGGACGCCTCAACACCTTGCTTCAATTGGTACAATAATTAAGTTTTGAGTCTTTCTACAGGTAACGATAAAGCAGCATATGTGAGTTGAAATACCTCACTTGATACTAAATTCACTAATGCAGGCATTTTTCAGGTAAAAGGACTTAGCAGCCGTGACATTTAATCAATTGGGGGGCTTAAAGAAACAGCAACGACTTCGAATTTAGGTAATAAGCCCTTCGAATTTCTCAGTAATGGTCGCACCATAAAACTCGTGTACCCCAGACAGTGCACCCCCACGGTCTTGATCTTCTCTACTCCGCTGACGTCGGGGGGCGGATATTTTTCGGAAAATCGAGTGATTGGATAAAGTAGAGAAAACGCCCACTGAAAAATTCCTATAAAACATCGCGTGTCCGTACGGAGTATGAGTGTCAGAGAAGAGTGTCAGAATAGAGTGTCAAAGTCGAGCGCCAAAAGTCTATGGTCTAGAGCTCTAAGTGAAAAGTGTAAAGTGTTAAGAGTGATCCAAATCAAAGTGTGATCAGATATTATAACGTTTACGTAGAACTTTATTACAAACCAAATCCCAGCGTATCTAACCAATCGTAACCGAACATTGTTAATCACGCCTAATATATACTTATTTCATTTGTTTGTTAACCTGAAAACAGTGTAATTTAAACCTCTCGACCTTCCCACACTAAGATTGTTTATATCACATGTAAACGACGAATCAACTGTTGTTGAAGACAATGGGTTATTTTCAAATGTGAATATGTTAATTGAACTTAAAGAAGATAGTCGAACAATGACGTACCAGATGAAGATGATGCACCAAGAGATAATACACTTGAAGATACAACAAACACCGATGACTCTAACGAAACTAAAGAGGTATCATTTAAAGATGCTGAAACTGAAGATTCTTCAACCATAGATGTTGAAGCTACTTAATACATAAATGTTGAATATACTTTCTTCTACCAGAGTATTGCTCGACAGTTTGACACCGAAGAAAATAGCAACGGGGTTAACGCGACATTAACGCGTCAAAGTCCGCTAGCTTTTTGCTTTCCGTAGCAAAGCCTCTCTTTAGGGGCGGACTGGTGACATCCCGAAAAAAACGTTGAAACGGGGAAAGGAAATCTCCACTCCTTAAGGCTTGGAGAAAGTTTCCTCCTCCATAGAACAATTTCTTGAGACGCCCTCGTAGAGGACTTCATGACGGCCGGGCAAGGGTTCTGGCAATCGTCACTTTAATGACCAGACCCTCGACCCAACCGCCTAAAGTGTGCACTTCGGGAAAGATCGAATTTCCGCATCCGGAAAATCCATTGCAAAAAATGCTAAGTAGGATTGTGATACAGGCCGTAAATGACTAGAGGCAGAAAGTACTTCAAAAAACCATTTTTTTTAAATAATGTTATACTAGTCGAAACATAGTTCAAAAATGTTTTTACAATGGTTCATTAACAATCATATGGCTAGTAAGCAAAGAAAACATCTGATTAATGGTTGGAAACCATAGTTGTATATATATATATTTATTTATTTATTTATTTTTTATTTCCCTGCAAGTTTGATCTTGAATGACTTTGAGTTATAGGTCGTTGAATTCGTCTTAAAACGCACTATTTGATGATGGATAAAAAAATGAATCGTTCCATTTAAAAAAAGAAAGTTGACCTTCACCTCACCTTGGAGTGTCCACCAGGAAAAGTAAAAGTTTCACTATATGATGCCCCCCTCGGTATTAAATAACATTCGTCTGAAACATTTTTGCGTATAATCAATATTTTCTGAAATATTCGACTGTAACGCTTTAGAATTTCCACCCTATATATGTATATATTATATTATTTTTTAAATTCAGAAAAGATGAGTATAATCTAAAAAAAACGCTGAAAAAAGTGGTTTTTATTTTTTTTTTAACTATGACCCACCACTATCAGGAATTTGAAAAAATTGTGCATAATACTTATAATAATATCTCATTGCTAAACTAAATCTGTGGTGTTGAACTTCAGATTGCTATATGAAATCTGCATTTCTCGATTTTTTTTCGCGTTTTTCGTTATTTGCACCGGAAAAATCTGAAAATAATACATAACATGTGGTTTAGTGTCCAAAATGTGTCAGAATTTTTTCAGAATTTTTAATTAATTAGTTAATTAATAAACAGTGGAAATGAGTCAAAAACTGGTTTTTCGATTTTTCTCAATAACTACCCTTACAGATGAGATAAGGGGCTGAAACTTGGCAGATGAGGGTCTTTTTGGGTAGGCTATCACATATTCCAAGCTCGATTAAAATACCGTCAGGGGCGAAAATCGGGGTTTTATATACGAAAATAGGGGCTTTACCCATTTCTTTATACTGGAATAAAGATCGAATAAAAGTTAAAACGTGCTGCGGAGCCTTTGTAGGAAGAGGAACTTCTATCTATGGCATTAAATATAAATTTGCAATAAATGTACGAATATCACACACGCCAGTTTTCCTTCTTTTTGCTTATCTCAAATTCTTCTCGAAATAAAAATATTTCTAAACAGTAGATGCTGTTGAAGCTCGCGTAGCAGATTTTAACATAGCATATTTTAACGTAGCTTCAAACGGTGCAAGTACACCGACAATTTTTACCTGCCGACACCCGGCCGGGCCTACGTGACCGCCGGCCGGGAAAACCCGCGCTCCCACTACCCTCGACGCGCCAAACAAAGGGCGAAAATAGCGAAACATCATTGGCCGACACTTGGTCACCAAATTTGTATATAAACAGCTCCTGTATCGACACACATCAGATCCGATCGGTCGGCTCACGCTGACGCTTGTACATACACAAATACGCAGAAATAAACTTCCACCCAAAAGTACAAGTTGGTCGGGTCTCATTTCAACAACATAAAGCTCCTTCCCATTAATTTGCGCTGGAGCTAGTACGTGCTCTTACAAAGCATTGTACTTGAGCGACCGACTCCCCGAACTGCGGGACGGACGCCTCAACAGATGCCCTTCGTCATCGACCGAGCACGATTTCTACACTCTATTCTATTCTATCTCCATCTATTCTGCTCTCCATTTGGTTTTTTTTCACTCGATGTTCGATACAGTTTTAGCGAGCAACGTGCGATATCGAATGTGCCTCCACTAAGGGTTAATAATAATAATTTATTTATTTTTTGTTGCATCAACCCATTAGGGTCATTAGCAACAACGATATTGTTCACAGTGATAAATACAAGAATTTAGCTAAATTAAGTGAAACATACGCTTAACATACAGATACAGTATAATAAACACAAAAATTAGGTTAAATTAATTGCAGGATATTTATATGTTTTAAAAATTTCAGAAGTCTTGAACAAGAGTTTTCAGTATTAGTGGTTTCTTTGATGTTTCTGCTGATTTGGTATAGACTTCTCTCCCGTTGGTATTTTCGGCACTCGGTAATGATGTGTTCGATCGAATTAGTAGACTGGTAGCTGTTGCATATTGGTTGGTTTTTCTTTTCTATTAAGTATGCATGAGTCAGGTTTGTGTGACCAATCCTTAGTCTGGTCAACACAACCTGATGCATTCTGTTGAACGATAGTGCCGGGCTAAATTGGAAGATGTCATTTCTGATACGATGGATCTGTGAATTATGACCGTTTTTGCAGGACAAGTTCCAGTGTTCTTTGAGAGTCTTTTGAAACGATTTAAAAACCTCTTTGTGATACATGGGTATTTCGAGAGAATGACGAGATGACTTTTCGGCCTCCTTTGCGACTTTATCAGCTTTTTCGTTCCCTGTAATTCCAACATGTGATGGAACCCATCCAAACAAAATTTCAGTAGCTTGTTTATTTGTCAGAATTTCATTGTACTTTTCGATAATTTGTCTAATAATAGGATTTTCCGGTTCGGTATCATGTAGAGCTGCGAGGGCACTTTTACAGCCTGTGTAGATAATGAATTTGCCTTTGTTATTAGCTTTTTCTATATACTTCAGTCCCTTCAGAATAGCGTAAGCCTCACATGAAAAGATTGAGAAGTAGTCCGATAGTTTAAAACCTATGTTTTCTTCGGGGGTTACTACACCACAGCCAGCTCCTAATTTAGTTTTAGATCCATCACAGTATATTGGTGAATAGTTTGAAAAACGGCTGGAACTTTCTAGGAAGGATGCTTTCAAGAGATCATGGTTTTCTAGTTTTTTCGATGGAATATCGAATTTAATGAATGTTGGTATTTTTAATGTCCAGGGTGGAGTGCTAATAACTTCAATTTGGAAAATATTAGGGAGCGATATGTGTAACTGTTCCAATATATTGGCAATGCGAATGTTTATTGGTTTCGGTAATTTAGTCTTGCTATTAAATAGATGGATATATTTATTTGAAAAAATTATTTCCTTCGTCGGATTATACCGGGATGATGCAGTGGTTAGAATATATGAAAGCGTTAGTTGCATTCTTCTGTAGTCAAGTGGTGGCAGGTTTGCTTCGCTAAGCAAGCCTACCACAGGGCTAGTGCAGAAAGTTCCCGTTGCAATTCTTGCTGCGCTGTTGTTAATTGTTTCTAATTGTTTAAGCGTCGTAAATTTGGCCGAATTGTATACTATGGATCCATAATCAATTTTAGATCTAATTAAGGCTTTATATGTAGTGGTTAGAATTTTGAAGTCTGCTCCCCACTTTTTGGATGCTATTACTTTCATGATATTAAGTTTCCTAGTACATTTTTCTTTGATTTGCTTGATGTGAGGTATCCACGTAAGTTTGCTGTCAAAGATGAGTCCAAGAATTTTTACTTGGTTGACTACAGAAAGAGTATGATTTCCGAGTAACAGCATTGGCTTGTCTTGTTCGGTAGTACTTCGATTGAAAACTATAACTGTTGATTTTGATTCAGAGAGCTTGAAGCCATTATTTAGGGAAAAAGTGTTGAGTTGATTTAGGGTTCCCTGTAGAATAAGTTGTGTAGTCTCGATGTTTTTTCCGGAAGCGAAGAGTGTAAAATCGTCTGCAAACAGGGTGCACTTAACAGGTGCTTTGATGATGCTCGTGATTTCATTAATTGCAAGTAAGAAAAATGTAACACTCAGGACAGATCCCTGGGGGACACCATTGCTGATTTCTATTTTACTGGACAAGCACCCGTTTACGCGTACTTGAATAAACCGGTTCTTAAGAAAGTTTGTTGCGAAATTTAAGATATTTCCATTGAGTTTATGACTTTTAAGTATTTTGATTATTCTTTCCCTCCAAAGCATATCGTATGCCTTCTCTATGTCAAGGCATATAGCGATGAGGTGATTTTTGGTGGCAAGGGCCTCACAGATATTGGATTCCAAAGCCACAAGGCTATCCAATGTACTGCGATGTTTTCTGAAACCACTTTGATGAATAGATAGTATTTTATTTCTCTCGAGAAACCATCTGAGGCGTCTGTTAATAATTTTCTCCATTATTTTACATAAATAGCACGTTAAGGCGATGGGTCTGTAGCTACCGACATGATTTCTATTTTTATCTGGTTTAGGAATTGGAACAACTATTGCTTCACTCCATTGTTGCGGGAACACATTATTAATCCAAATACAATTATATAAGCTTAGCAGGTACTTAAGCGCTTGGATGGAAAGTTTTTTAATAAATATATTTGGAATCATGTCAGGCCCAGGACTGGAGTTTTTGCAGTTGTTCAATGCAAACAATAGTTCCTCAAAACTAATTTTAACATTTAATTCAGGTACAGATTCTGATAAGTTGTATTGTCTATCATTATGTACTTCTTGTTCGGAATTAAGTTTAACATTTCGAAATGTTGGATTAAAGTTCTCGTCGCTTGAGTTCTTTGCGAAGGTTCTGGCAAAACAGTTTGCTATATCAAGCGAATTTGATATTAACTGGTTTTCTGGCGTGACGATATTTTTGATGGCCACATGTTTCGAATTCCCATTTATGCGTTTTAGTTTTTTCCAAACCTCTGCATTAGGTGTGTTGCAATTTAAACTAGAAATGTAATCTATCCAAGATTGTTTTTTGCTTTGTTTAATAATTCTCCTAGCAGTGGCCCGATATCTTTTGTAATTTATTTTGTTAATTTCGGTATTATGGCGTCTAAATGTATTTAGTGCATGTTTGTAGTTTTCAATGGCTGTTTCACAATCCGTATTCCACCATGGAACGTTCTTTTTCTGTCTCTTATTTTGAGTTCGAGGTATGGTCTGAAAAGCAGCTCCTATGATTTTATCAGCGAATTCTTGGAGTAATGTATTAATGCGGTGTGCGTTCGATTCGTTTGGTGTAGCAAGTTCGGCAATTCCATTATCTGTTAATAGTTGAAACTGATCCCAGTCAGCTTTATGATATTTCCATCTAGGTATGTTGATGTCTCCTGCGCTCGTATTATGTTCTATGTTTAATAAAATTGGGAAGTGATCACTATCGAAAAGATCGGCGGATGCTTGCCATTCGAGTAAGTCTGCAATGTCAGGAGTGCAAAATGAGAGATCGATGGAACTTGATTTACCAGTTGCTGCGTTGAAGTGTGTAGGATCCTGATTGTTTAAAAGGAACAGATCGTAGTCAACTATTAGTTTTTCTATAAGTCGGCCTCTTTGATCTATTTTATATGATCCCCAAAGAGTGTTATGGCTATTGAAGTCACCCAAAATAATAAACGGTCTGGGGAGTTGGTTTAATAATTCCCATAGTTCTCTGAGATTAAAATGATAGCTGTTTGGGATGTATAAATTGCAGATAGTGATCATTCTGTTCGCCAGATTTAGTCTCACTGCCACTGCTTCCAGATTAGTGTTTAAGGACACATCAGTTTTATATAGGTAGTTTTTTGCGTAAATAGCAACTCCGCCACTTGCCGCTGAACAATTATTCCTATTTTTATGAGTAATTTCAAAATTTTTAATATTTATGTAACTTGCGTTTTTGTAATTGGTTTCCTGAATACAAATTATGTCAGCGTCTTGTTCATTTATGAGCTTTTGGAGGTACTCGTAGTGTGTCCTTAACCCATTTATATTCCATTGAATTATTTTTGTACTCATTGAGTGTATTTATTAAATTCAATATTATCCTGATAAAGGCTTTCATCTTCTTCAGACGAAGTAAGATATGGTGACGATAGTTCCATTGGCTGTGATTTTTTAAGCTTGTTCATAATTCGGGAGAATCTATGTTTAATACACCTGTCTTCAAGAAGAGGGTATAACTTTTCCATTAGGGTTACTAATTCGTCAGTATTTCCTGTGTACTCTTCTGTTATTGCCTTTGTGGCTTTTGAACCGTGTACTTTCTCCATAAAACTTTTAAATTGGAGAAAATTTAGATGGGACTCAGGATTATTTAGTGCGTCCTTTATAGGAGACAACATATCATCTAATGGTTTCGCTATAACCTCAGTGTTCTTGGATTTCCTTAGTTTTTTTGGTGGCTTTAGCGATTCTTTAGGTTTCTTAGTTTCTTGTGTCTTTAAATTGGGATCCGTTGTTGCTTGTGAGTTTGTTGTGCTTACCTCCGATCTAGTTCGTTTATGTGGAGTACTTATAGGTTCTTCGAAAATGAATTCCTTTAGTTGAGCAGTTCGGGGTTATTTACTAATGGTGACATTAGGTGTACACTCAGAATTTTGAATTACAGTGGGGTTCTGATTTGCTATTGGATCGAGTGTTTTATTCTTATTATTGTTTGCAGTTGAGCAGTTTTTAGCGAGATGACCATCTTGTTTACATATAAAACATTTTAAGTTGTCAGAAGAAGGGTAGATCCAGTGAGATGTATCGCCGTGATTGACTTCAATGGAATCTGGAACTTTCTGGATGTCGTCGGGATGAATGTAAACTTGCCGTCGAAAGCTAAGGATATGAGAATAGCCTTGTTCCGACAAACCCGCTCTTAAGAATGACACTGAAGATTCTCTCCTAACATTGAGTTTATCAAGTAGTTCTTCAATTACTGTATGAGGAATCGTAGGATAAACGTTTGAAAAAAACGAGTCGTTTGTGTTTGACTAACAGGGGACGAATTTCTATCGATTGGTTTGCAACATTAATCTTTGTATATTTGCTAGTTAATTCTTCAGCAATGTCTTTGGTAGCTAAGAAGATACAAATTCTGTTATTAGATATTCTGGAGGCAAATCGAATGTTGGACGGATTTGTTAGGCTTCCAATTGCTCTAATGTATTCTTTGAGTTCTATTCCATCTTTAGCTTCCAAGATGATAGCCTGCTCTTTCTTTGGGAACATATTATTTTGTGCAACTGAAGCATAACTAGCTTTAGTGGTACTTTGTTCACTGGAACTTTGGGGAACTGGTGTTTGGGGATGACTCCTGTAGTCGGAGGTCATCCTGGTATTGTTGCTGTAAAGCAACTCTTTGTATAATTAATTTAACTAATCTGCACCAGATATTACACTCGATTTGGTATGGTGAAGGAATTTCCGTACAGAAAGTAGAAACACAACACTCGCGGTCGAAGATGTTTACATTAGCACCGACTGAAACACGTCCGCACTCGACAACAGCTGATACGAGACTCCCACTAAGGGTTCTAAAGTCTAAATTCTGTGTAAAGCGAACGCGTCGACTCTTAAAATTGCCGATGTAATGTCCGCCAAATATTTATTGGACAATTATGGGAGAGTTAAATATTTGACTCCGTTGCAAAGATAGAAAACACGAGACATTTTTACTGCACTGAATAATTAATTTTGGCAAACTTTATAAATAAAGTGTAATAAAGGAAAATGTTTAAATGTCTATGCTAAAGTCTTATAAAATCTTATGCTAAAAATAGCAAAATGAAAAAAATTTGCAAAAATTAAATTTTTGAAATTTCAAGGACATCGACATTCTTTTCGAACAAGGTTATATATGTTTTTCCATATTATTCTTTAGAAAAAAGACCAATCAAACCATACAAATAGATTACAGTTACGGTGGAATTAAAAATTTTCAAAATATTTTATTTAAATGCGCCACGTGATTCTTTTATCATATCGATCTCAAATCTGGCATAAAGTTTTTTCTCCATCAATGGAACGATTTCGAAGAGTGGCGTAAAAAAAATTCGTTGGTAAAAAAATAAGGTCCACCCTAGTAAATTCTTAAAAGAAACATATTATATGTACGTATGAAGTGTTCGACTACGTGTAGACATTATTTCAGGGAAAATCTTAGAAATGAAATTAGAGGAAAATTAAGAGTAACAAAGCGCAACACGTGAATTACTACCTGCGTTATCAATCTGATTTACGCACCACTGTTAGGAAAATAAGAACGATGAGAAAGAGAATTGGTTTAACGCTAATATTAATATTAAAGCTAAAAACAACAGAACGAAATCTGCATGTAGCATTTTGGGAAGAAAATGCAATACATTCCTCAGATTTTCTATTTCATTGCTTTCAATTTAGCTGGTGAATGAAACAATCAATTAACATTTCTACCGATTAAAATATAGAAAGGAAACCATATGATTAGAAGTCTATTATAATATTATAGTCGAATCAAATGAATGAAGTATTTCCATAAATTCGATTGACCCACCATTTGATGTCATCCGTGTGACCCAAGTAATGCCTTTGGCTGTGTTCCTCCATATTGTACAAGACCACTACAGCGGCAACGAAGTAAACAATTTCCCCTGTTGGTAGTAAGTGCAGATTACTCCGACAATCTCTACCACGGTAACCGTAAACCCAGTTGAGTTTTAATTTGTTCTGTGGGGGCGTGCTGACTTTACGAAGATCATAGGACTCCATCAGAGGTGTTGGCACGTAGAGAATCACGGGTCGTCCTCTTAGGTACATGCGGACCGTATTTTCCTCCTCGTTGTATTGCATGTCTCTGGTGCTGCGAACGATACAAATTTTATTTCATCTTTTCATCAACAAAATAATCGAATCGATATAGTATTGGATAGACAAAAACTTGTGATCTACCCGATCTATTGATATTTTATTGTACCTTATATATCTTTATACGTCATAATCGATATATGAATTTTTAATATGCATTTCATGCAATCGTTATAGTTAATCGTATCTAAATACAGCTTCGCCAACAAGTCTATTCCTTTTTCAATATTTACCAGAATATTGCACTTATAAATAGGTATGCTGAAGGCATTATACAACTGCGATGAGAATCCAAAGTTATTGTTTTGAATAGTTCTTTTTGTAATGAAATTACAATAATTAATAGTATTTTAAATTCGAAGATTTAAAACCATAAGCCCCTTGTCAATAAAGAAAGAAACATTCAGAAGTTCAAGTAATCAAAAATTAACGAAGGATAACGAAGGTTAATAGACAGATACGATATGTAAGAAGATCGCATGACTGCAGAAAATTAAAGTAATTATAATAAATTAATTACGCGCATGAAATATATGAAATATATGTATTTTTTTCACCTGAGATAGTAGGCATTCGACAGAGACAAATATTAGAACGAAAAGGAACCCACGTTCAAGTGAAAACACAAATCACCGATAAAGTAGTTACAAATTAAAACCTACAGACGAGCATGCAAATAAACGAAATAGAAATAATAATTTTCAACTTAATAACGACACGGCACTTTTATTTAACGTATTTTATATAACGACATTTCGTCGTAGATGTAAGGCGAAAAATAAGAACCACAAAGTAAATTAATGCCACTTTGGAAAAATATATATTATACTTTATGAACGGGACAATACAACACATAAACTTAACATCAAAGGCTATGGCCGGGTATGGAGATAATTTTCGCCCCCGACGGTATTTTAATCAAGCTGGGAATATGTAATAGCCTACCCAAAAAGACCCCCGTCTGCCAAGTTTCAGCCCCATATCTCATCTGTAAGGGTAGTTTTTGAGAAAAATAAAAAAACGAGTTTTTGGCCCATTTTTCCTATTTATTAATTAACTAATTAATTCAAAATTCTGAAAAAATTGTGACACTTTACGGATACTAAGCCACATGTTGGGTATTATTTTCAAACTCTGGTTGTAAACAACGAAAGACACGAAAAAATATAGATTTCATATAGCAATCTTAAGTTGAACATCGCAGATTTAATTTAGCAGTGAAATATTATTGTAAGTATTATGCTCAATTTTTACAAATTCCTGAAAGTGGTGGGGTATAGTTACAAAAAAATAAAAACAATTTTTTCAGCTTTTTTTTAAAGTTATACTCATCTTTTCTAAATCTAAAAAATATATTATGTAATATTGAACGTCCCTTGCGTTCAGAAAAAAATGTTCCAGATTTTTAAATTTGTGTAATGCAAAAAATTAAAATATTTTATATACATGTATATAACGACTGTGGAACCGCTGGATACTTTTTGTAGCAGGTTCGTATTCCGGTCAGGTCAATTGTTCTTGTTGTTAATGAGATGTTTTTTGCTTACTAGCCATATGATTGTTAATGAACCCCTGTAAAAACATTTTTTAACTATGTTTTGACTATTTTAATATTATTAAAAAAAAATTGTTTTTGGAGTACTTTCTGTCTCTAGTCATTCACAACCTGTATCACAATCCTGCTTAGCATTCTTTAAAATGAATTGTGCATCAACTTGACTCTCAAGTCTTTTATCTTTACTGGGTGCCTTTAATAATTGTAGGTGGATTGGTGTGTGATAGAATAATGTGTGGCGTTTTCAGTCTTCATCATTGTCCTCATTAATAATCGGTATTATTTGACCAGTATTAAATATTTTCGTGTGTATCTCTACTCGACCGAACTATGTCTATACCAAATCGAGCGTAAAACAAATAATAAATAATAGCAGCAACATGTGAGCAGCATTTTCCATTAGCAACGCTTACCATTAGCACATTCGCAAGAATGCCGTTTTATACCTAAATAACTAGTTGAGTTTGGCGTATAATCTATGTTACGTTTGTAAGTTATCCTGTTAATATGTCGCGATTTTACTTTGAATTTAACAATATTATTTTCCCTTAAATAACAGATATTAATATGATTATCATGTTCATTCATTAGTTCGGCCAAATACGAAACAGCTTGCGATAATTTATACGGTCCTGTAAAAATGATTTTTAATTTATCTTCCGCCATTTACGGAAAATCAAGAATCTCTCTGGAAGATATGGATATAAATGGCATTCTTCAGCGGTTCCAGTATTGTGCTTCTTCTACTTGTTGTGCTAAACTGTTGATTGAGTTATCTCTACTCAACATTCTGTTTTTAACATCATTGAAAAGTGTCACATTAGTATTTAATCTTTGCCCAAACTTATTATTTACAAAACACGCAATCCAAAAATATCGAGAAGTTTGTTGTTAAGCTTATGATGTAAAAGGTGATATTTTTTTCCTAATATACCATGTATGGCCTCGTTTAATGTTATTGCAATATTTCATTAAGACTAGTAAGCATAAAGACATTTGGTTAACGAAAAAAAAAAATTGACCTAACCGGGATACGAACCTGGTCCAAAAAGTATCTAGTGGTTCCGCAGACGGAGACCATAGCTGCTGCACTAGCCGGCGCCATTGAAATAATTTTCGAATCATTGGAATATATCATACATTATATTATTTTAATTTTTTACAATACGCAAGTTTAAAAATTTGGACCATTTTTTCTGAACGCAGAACGTTCAATATTACATAATATATTATTTAGATTCATAAAAGATGAGTATAACTTAAAAAAAACTCCGAAAAAGTGGTTTTTATTTTTTTTTAACTATGACCCACTACTATCAGGAATTTGAAAAAATTTAGCATAATACTTATAATAATATCTCATTGCTAAATTAAATCTGTGATGTGCAACTTAAGATTGCTATATGAAATCTGCATTTTTTCGTGTCTTTCGTTGTTCACAACCAGAGTTTGCAACGTAAAAATCTGAAAATAATACCCAACATGTGGCTTAGTATCCGCACTGTGTCAGAATTTTTAATTAATAAGTTAATGAATAAATAGGGAAAATGTGCCAAGAACTGGTTTTTCGATTTTTCTAAAAAATTACCCTTACAGATGAAATATGGGGCTGAAACTTGGCAGATGGGGGTCTTTTTGGGTAGGCTATCACATATTCCAAGCTCGATTAAAATACCGTCGGTGGCGAAAATCACCTCTAAACCCAGCTACAGCCTTTGTGCAAAATTCAAAATAATTACGTAAAAATGTTTTTGAATTTATATCGTTCTAAAGAGTTAAAGATCTCTGCCGACAGTGATATTCATTATGTTACAATTAATGGTCTTAGTCATCTGTCAATGTGGCAAATTTCTCACTTACGATCGGACCGACAAACGCCAGTCTACCGAGTTTTTAATCAATAAGGACGCGTAAGTAATTTCTGAAAATACATCGATAAATATAACGTTTAAGGAATCCACTTTTAATGAACTCCATATTAACATACTGTTACGAATATATGGGGAAAGCGTGGACTAACTGGAATGTCTTTCAGCACCGGGTCGCCACCATAGGTTTGGTAGGAGAGCGTGTACTAACCGGAACGTCTTTCAGAACCGGGTCGCCACCTTAAATTTGGTAGAAGAGCGTGGACTAACCGGAACGTCTTTCAGAACCGGGTCGCCACCTTAGGTATGGTAGGAGAGTTTAAAGGGTTTTGGGTGCCTCGTAACTTTATGAATTTAATGAAGATACACCTCGAGCGGCAAAGATGTATCTCCGTGAGTTTTACCAACTACTGCTTGTGAATTAGGAAATGGAACAATTGAATTTGAAAAACAAAGACTGGTAAAAGAGAGTATATTACAGACTAAGTTCTTTACAATTGTGCTAGTGAGTGTGCTGCGTGGACTCTAGATCCCGCTCTCAGTATGTCGCATTGAGTCGGCGGGGGCTGCTAACCTCGTTACGATATACGTACTCGGTTTTCTTCTGCACGAAAGAGAATTTAACTCGATCTTGCTAAGACGTTTCTATGTCGAAGATTGACGAAGAAACTAGTCCCGTTTTCTGGGTCTGTCTGAGCCCTTTATATACCCAGATTTTTTCCAAAAAGCGGTAGTGGGGGTGGCCGTGTGTGCTGTAGTTCCAGGAATTCGTCAGAGTAACCCCTTCGAAGGCACTAGACTTACAGTAAACAGACCCACCAGCTAGGGCCAGCTGGCGTACACTTTCGGGAAGGAGCAAGAAAATGCTGTTCCGCACGAGAGAGAAGGAACCATCATAAAAATTTCCAATCCATACAGTATTTTTATAACAACAAATTGACCCATTTGGTATGTAGGTGTTTCAAGTCCCAAAATTCGAGACAACGACGATTTCTCCGCAGCTAGCAATTTCGTTGTAAAGCCATTACTCTTTGTTCGTTAAATGTCTTTACTTCATTACGACTCACGGCTGTCGGCCAGAAGTCGAGCCTTTTCAGCGCCTTAAAAAATCTATTCTTCTTTACATGCTTTGTCCGAGTCGAGGCGTCTTTCCACGTAATTGCCTGCTACGGGTAATTCTCGAGACACGCGGATTTTCCGGGTGCGTCATCCTCAGGTGTGAAGCATACCTGAGAATGACCGTTAGTTTGGGGCGGTTATTTCTTCCAGTCCACGTAGACTAATGAACCAATCAATTACTCTTACCGTTTCCCTCACTTACATCGAAAAATATGCAATCAACGAATCCGCATGTCTCGTTACTTCAATCACGCCCATACCGAACTTACCTTTTTGACAGTACACACTTCATCCGACATTCTAAACACTTCACTCAACCAAAACACACTCGACGTTCACCAGATCCGCGGCATAGATTCAATCATTCATATCATACAACCATTCCTCTGTTAAACTTTGAAGTTTGTTAAAGTTTTGTTAAGATCAGAAAATATATTTATTTACTCAGTGCATAAAAATCAATTCAGTGTCTATCATCCTTACCTTTTTAAACGAATCGTAAGGAACCGCGTCTAGAGACTAGATCGAAACGCGGAAAAACAAATGCGTCGGAGAAAACTCCGTACGTTACAATACCGTGAGCCACAAAAATATTCGATCGCCTTTTAACGACTTTTTTTAACAATTACAACCAATGATTTATCAAATGACATAGAAGCAAGAGAATTTGAAAAAAATTGCAATTGGTAGGAATTATATGAAAAAAAGAAGGTCAGCGGAAAGTTATTGTCCTTGAAATATAGTTTCGGTATATTAGTTAAGTGTGCGGACAAACCTGATGAGAAATAAGGCAGCTGCTAGGATTATATGTAAACGGCAAAGATGAACCTGATGCAAAGTCAAGGAGAGCATACAAAACCGGGGAGCCACCAAGGAGTTGGAAAACAGCATGAACGAACCCGATGCGAAACCAAGGGATTATAGGATACGCACGAACCTGCTACGAAATTAGGGAATTGCGGAATAGTACAGTCTTCGTGGACAAACTCAACGTAAAATCGGGGAACCACTAGGCTACAAAAAAAACTCTCTTGAAAATATATAACGTCGCAAACGAAACTGACACGAAAGCAAAGAGTCGCTACGGTCGTTGGTAAGCCTCACAATACTGATAATATAATTTGATTGATACAATGTAAACGGTAAGATTGCATCGTGCGAGAATGTTCAATTACTTATTTAGGAATTTGGAGGATAATTCAAAGTTTAAGTGGTTCATAACACGATTTATCAAATTGCAAGATTGTACTATTACTAATCGTATATTACAATTATTATGGTGTCTCAACTGATTTGAATAGAAGAATAGAATAAAATTATATTATCTAGAGTGCATGGTATTGTCGCATTGGCGATGAGAAGTCTACGAGTAATCGAAAGCATACCGAATAAAACTTGTATGGGACTAGCAGAATCTATAAAGTTAATTTGATTCCAATGTGGATTTTAACTCGATCTCACTAGAATCGACTCTTACGAATGCAATATAATGTATTTCTACGCATGGCGGTACAATTCGAAATCTGAAAACTCGAAAACGAACGGGTTTACGCTTAAGAATGGAGGGAAGGAAATATTTATATGGAGTAGGTGTACTTGGGTCTCGCAGTGTCACATCCCTATTCTCTTCTCATTTCCGTTGAATTCAGATTACAGGATACTCTTTATTCGATGAACGACGCAGAGGGTATGTACGGCGTCTTTCCTGTCGCGGACGAAGTGAAAAAATTATTCAGAGAAAGTCGAACGAAAAATGTAGTCTGTACGTATCAAAAATTTGATTCGCACACCCAAAAAGAATCGAAGATACGCGTCTCGTAGATGTATGTTTGTTCGCATGCTCAAATAAAAATCTTATCGATATCGATTAACGTACACACGCGATACAAGCGGTCGGAAGAGATGAAAATCTAAGTTTTTCGTGACTTTACGTCAGTTTCTGCATAAAATCCACAGTTTTTTACATTTTTCGATGGACATCGTTTTTTTACGTCAACCAATTTTTATGAAATTTTCAGCATGCGCGTAACCGAGATAGATCAACAAAATACATCTTTTCAATTTTCGTTATGGATTCAGATGAAAAAGTTTTAAGGAATGCAGTTTTTTCATGTGCCTCTCGCCAATGGAAATGTTTTGAAAAACTTTGTGTAGGTCATTTAGTAAATCAATCCGTTTAATTGCTCAACAAAAATGAAGTCAACGATCGAATTTTCAAACAGATATTCCGCCTTAAAGGGCGTTCTTTCTTTTTTAAAGATATTCGATAATTTAAAGATAACGGCTGACACGGCTAAATTGTTTATTATTTCGGATCTGAAAAATTAGTGACTATTCTTTAGACATTCTGAAATAAGAATCAACAGCGTTTTTCTTAAAATTATTATCGTCGCGTAGTAAAAAAAATTCGGAAAGTTCGCGCTCTCTGACTCCTGCTCGCGCGCCTGGCCAGCGGACAATCGAACGCTCTCGTTCGAGCGCGTGCTAGTTCGCGCGCTTCGCTCTCATTGGTCAGTCATTTTTCGACCATAACTTGTTAACAAAGTCGCAGATCGAATTTTTGCTAAGGAAAAAGTTGCTTCAAATGATCTCAGGAATCCCTCATTTCCCGCTGTCACGATACTTTTGGGACACCTTGTATAGTATTGCTAGGTTGGAGGCCGTATTGTGTGTGTAAAGGCCTCGGGAAAAAAGGAATTTTTCGACATGGAATCTCTGCTAAGAGTGTCCGGTAAACGGTGCAATGTATTGTCAAAATCGGGTACGTCAAAATGACGATAGCCAGATCCGAGGTCGGTCGCCAGAAACTGTCCTTGAAAGCAGCGACTTCTTGAAGTCATTATTTTCGAGGCATTTTCTCTATGCTATCGAGAAACGCGAAATTTTCAACTTGTTTCAACAGTTGTTTTACAGTTTTGGGGAAAATCCTCGAGGACAACGAAACCCCTTGAATGAGACGGTTGAAATGGTTTAGCATTCGATGAGTATACAGCAATACCCTCGCGATAGTGCAGACAAAATACTTTTTAATAACATTGTCGTAGCTATTGCCGTGCATTACATTATACAAGGCGGGGCAATTAAAACCGGCCACCTAAATAACTTGGCTGCTATTGGTGATTGGAAAAAATGCATCACGTCAAAATTATTTGGTATCGAGGGGCTGATCACCCAATAATACTAATTTTTTTATAGCGCACGAATAATAAATCGTTTAGTTTGAACGATTTATATTTTATCCTTGTGCTTCGAGCGCTTAACTTAACAAGGCTCGATATTAAGGGTCGGTGCAAATAATATTATAAAGACACACGACTTGTTAGAACGTAAAACTGACCTTAATAATTCTGACGTACTGGTTTTTCTTACGAAAATAATACGGATTTACAAACGAGCGGTTTTGTTGAATTGGAGTTGCTTCAGTGACGTTTGAAATGTAAATCAGCAAGAGTGTGAAAAGTATGCGATATTTATACAAAAAATGGTTCATGTAAGCGCATCAATCATAGTCGATGGTGGCTTGGTCAAGCGGAGCGATCGCAGGTAAACGTTCGATTTGGCTGTTGCGCCTGGTTGCAAGACGTTGGACGTAGGGGTGCTTTATTACTAGGAATTTCCAATACGCCGACTCGTAGGAATATACCGGGTGTTCAATTTCTACAGTATCGAAAAATTCGTATACACTTATACAAGGTGTCCCGGTTAAGTGAGTACAGCAAGATATCTCGGAAGGAATTGTAGTTATTAAAAATGTGTTGCTACAAAAGTTGTTTGGTAGGACGGGCTACATCATGTAGTAGTAATTGTTTTTTTGTGGGTGGAGTAGTAGAGGAGATCTGAAGGTCAATCTAATTTTCTTAAATGGAATGCTATATTTTTTTCTTCAGAAAGTAAAAGCTGGCATTAAGACAAATCCAAAGAGGTGCTATAATGTAGTATTCTGAGTTCGATAAAGGTCTGGGTTAG
>CM052088.1:17310020-17325728 GCA_028453745.1 Agapostemon virescens
ATTGTAAACATTATGCTCAATTTTTTTCAAATTCCTGAGGGGGAGGGGGTAAGCGTGGTAAAAAAAATAAAAAACACTTTTTCCGCGTTTTTTTAAAGTTATACTCATTTTTTCTGAATATAAAAAATATAGTATGTAATATTGAACGTTCCTGCGTTAAAAAAAATGTTCCAGATTTTTTAAGTTGCGTACTGTAAAAAATTAAAACAATGTTATATACGATATATTCCAATGTTCGAAATTGATTTCAACGTCGCCGGTTGGTTCAGATGCTATGGTCCCTAACTGTGGAACCGTTGAATGCTTTTTGGACAAGGTTCGGATCACAGTCAGGGCAATTTCTTTTTTTTCGTTAATTACATGTTTTTTTGCTTATTATTAGCTTTGTGATTGTTAATGAATCATTGTAAAAACATTTTTTATCTATGTTTCGACTATTTTAACATTCTTTAAAAAAAAATAGTTTTGGAATACTTTCTGTCTTTAGTCATTTACGGCCTATAGCATAATCCTACTTAGCATTTTTTACAATGGATTTTCTGGACGCAGAAATTCGATCTTTCCCCAAGTGCACACTTTAAGTGTTTGGGCCGAGGCTTTGATCATTAAAGTGACTGAGGGATCTAATTGTTCGCGTATGTTTACCAAAGTTCGATAGGTCGTTGAGGCCATACATGGTATATATTAGGGAAAAAATATCAGTTTTCACATCGACAGCTTGACAACAAACTTCTCTTTACAGTAACGTCATATTTTAGGATTGCGTGTTTTTTAATGATAAGTTTGACAAAAAGTTAAATTATTTAAAGGTTAAACTATTTTTTTTAAATAATGTTAAAATAGTCGAAACATAGTTAAAAATTGTTTTTACAATGATTTATTAACAATTACATGGCTAGTAAGCAAAAAAACATGTAATTAACGAAAAAAAAGAAATTGCCCTGACTGGGATCCGAACCTTGTCCAAAAAGCATTCAGCGTTTCCACAGTCAGGGACCATAGCAGCTGAGCTAACCGGCGATGTTGTAATCATTTTCGAAACATTGGAACATATCGTATATAACCTTGTTTCAATTTTTTACAGTACGCAACTTAAAAAATCTGGAACATTTTTTTTATAACGCAAGAACGTTCAATATTACATACTATATTTTTTATATTCTGAAAAGTGAGTATAACTTTAAAAAAACGCCGAAAAAAGTGTTTTTTTTTACCACGCGTACCCCCCCCCCCCCAGGAATTTGAAAAAAATTGAGCATAATGTTTACAATTATATCTCATTGCTAAATTAAATCCGTGCTGCTAATCGTAATATTACTATATGAAATCGGCATTTTTTAATGTTTTTCGTTGTTTACAACCAGAGTTTGCAACGGAAAAATCTGTAAATAATACCTAACATGTGGCATAGTATCCGAAATGTGTCAGAATTTTTTTAGAATTTTTAATTAATTAGTTAGTTAATAAATAGGGAAAATAGGCCAAGAAATCGTTTTTTAGTTTTCTCAATAACTACTCTTACAGATGAGATATGGGGCTGAAACTTGGCTGACGGGGGTCTTTTTGGGTAGGCTATCACATATTCCAAGCTCGATCAAAATACCGTCGGGGGCGAAAATCACCTACAAACCCGGCCATAGCCTTTCTTCAATGTGTCAAAACTATTTCTATAAGCAATCTGAATTTTCGAGACTTTTAAAAATGAGGAGGAATACTCAAAAATATACATTGAGAGCTGTGACGTGTCTGAGTGATATAAAAATTTTTGCATTCAATGAAATGGAGGAAACGCGATCAAAACTTGTTAATCAGAACACACCCTGTGACCACACCCCTGGTCACGATAGAAGGTTAAAATTTTGCTCGAAACGGTTTCTATTTATGATCTATCTAATGGCACGTCAGCCATTTAAATCATCTCACGGACATTATTGACCACCTAATAGCATGAACTGGCACCTGCAAAGTGTAATACAAACGGTGGACTAACAAAGTATTAAAATTTTGTGTTTTTGTAAAAAATGTATTGTCGTTCGAATACTTCTGCGACATTGATACCGTTAGCGTTACCAAGAAATATTTCATAATTATCCTTAACATCGATGTTTCAACTTCTTTTACACGTATAATCAACATCCTTGCAACATACTATCAGAACAAAAGCATTATAGAATTCTTGTTCTATAGAATACTTCCATCGTTCACTGTATATCGAACAATAACTGAAAACTTTCAGTAAAATATTTAACATGTACTTAAAACTCTACTCGCTTGTCGTCAATGTATATTGAAAGTGTTAAGAACAATAAAAAACACTGAATATCCTGTAAGTCGCTGATAACTCTAATTAGCATCTCAACATAATAAATAGGATGTGCTAAAATCATGTATTACGAAACATATGTAACAGAGTTAAATGTTACAGTATAAAGACACTTGCTGCAAATTCCGTTAATAATAATATACGTCAGGAAACTGTAGATTCGAAATGTTTTATGGAGACTATCAAAATCACCTGATAGCCAATCAAAATTACAAAAAATAAAAACAATTTTTATAATGCCACATTGAAATATACTTGGTGCCCAACCAAGTTTCCGGGGTTTTTTCGATCAATTAAAAATAGAAAATTTCAAAAGAAACACAAAAAATTATTTATTCATAATACCGTTCCTCACTAGCTAAACAGTTTGCCATCTCTCTGGCAGTACACGAATACCGTAACGATAAAAAGACGCAATCTTTGGACCGAAACCATTCGTCCAACCAATTTTCCAGTTGTTCGAAATTTGCCAAGTGTAGCCCCGCGAAGCCACGCACCATCGACCGGAACAACTGATAATCGGAAGATGCCAGGTCTGGCGAATACAGCGGGTGCGATAGCAGATCCCATTTCAGCATTGCGATGATGTCCTTGACGATGGAAGAGCGATGGCACGGAGCGTTGTCGTGCTGCAATATCGCTTGTTCGCCTGGTGTCTCGTGTAGCACCCATTTTTATTCTTTTTGAATTTTTCCCATGACACACAAACGTTTGAAGATACCTTGACGAGTCACGTTTAATGTTCCCGCAAGTTGATTTCGTGTTCACATATCATCTTCATCCATTAACGCTTGTAGATCGGCGTCTTCAATTGTCTTTGATCTTCCGCAGCGCTCCTTGTTCTGAAGCGTTTAAATCAATCTTCACAAGTAGTTTTCGATGGTGCATATCCATCCACCATAGGTTTCGCCAAATGCTGTTATTTGGCACAAAACTCGACACCTTTGTTGTTAGAAAAAGTACTTTCCGAAGCGATATTTTTTAGTATTAAGTATATTTTTAGTATTATTGTTCACAGACATTTACACTGTAAAAATAGTACAACTTCACGCATGTATGTCGACTGACTACACGCATTGTTAGCGCCCTCCATATGTGAAACCCAGAAACTTAGTTGCGCACCCAGTGTAAGGTTAGAGTATGATATGCAGTTTCATTTCCAATATCAGTTGTATAATATAATACTATATGTGTACGTTTCTAATATATTTTTGACGTTTTCTTGATTTAATTTGGGATTTAATAATTCGACAAGACTTTGTGTGTTAGAAATGTATCTAGTGTTGCCACATCGATTCTTCCGCTTCGGAGAAGTAAACGTTATAAAAACAAACAAGGAGTGAATTTATTGTACGATACGCTTATACGAATGAACGTGGATCACTTGGAAAAATCGCAATAACGCTTTATTGGTTTTTCCGTTTCTCTATTCGCAGATGTTCTAAGGCATTGCGAACGACACACACATAAATACACAAACACACACATATACGTATACATAGACTCGTACGTACCACGATCAAACAGATTCAACTGCTAGAAAAATACAGAACTGTCTGCGACGTGATGTGGCGCGACGCGACGCGACGCGACGATGTGCTCTCGAAACCGACAAAGAGTGACTCACGCGAGCCCACTTTCATTACTCGACGAAGCGTAGTTTCGCGCGTTACCGCGTTACGTCACGTTTACGTTTCTTTTTGCTACATGCCTTCTTGCTCCGACGGGATTACGATCAAGGACTACTCGGTTTTCAAGACACCATTTATGATTCATCCGGACAATCTAAACGAAACTGGTTATTTCAGAAAGGAATCATGGCCGAATGGAACACCTAGGTCGTCGAGTAATTTTATAGTTACCGCGACCATGAACTATTCCGACGCCAGTGAATCATAAATATTGGATAGACGGAAAAGTATCAAGAGATTTCTCTCACTGGATGTTTGGTGTCATATATCGGTCATCACTAATTAGATTGCGTCATACTGACGCGCATTTGAGAAGTGACATTTCAGTCTACAATTTCCATGCAGACTGCAATTTTACTACAAAAAAGGCAAAAACGCTGCACAAACCCGGGAGAAAATTAGTGGTGTTTACGGTCAAGATGCTTTATCAAATGCAACAGCATGTAGATGGTTTGCTCGTTTCCATTCTGGAAATTTCGATATTAACACATTGAGTGCTACGTCAGTCCCTAGGGACTGACAGTGAACTTTCCGTTCAGGTGGCGTCATTCCCTGGGGACTGACAGTAGTCTTTTCGTTTGGACGGCGTGATTTCTAGGGACCGACAGCGACATTCTCGGCTGGTCAACATCGGTGCATGAAACCGGCATTGTTAAGGGTCAAATTATTAATGACAATTAATAAATTTATATTAAAATTTAGCGAAGTTTATTAAAACATTTTAAGCAAAGATGTGGCTGAGATTTGCACATATTATAGTAAGTAGCAACATGTTTGGTGAATTAAATTATGTTTATCTTGTGTTTATAAATTGTATATATGTGCATTGGCTGCACCATTCTTACAGACCAAACGACAAACGAAACGGTGAAACAAAGTAATACTCTGTTTATATTCTTCAGTCTAGTGAAGTGTCGATCCTCCGCATCGCGCGGTTAGTTTAGCGTTCCCCACAAATGCTCGCCATAAATAGCAAAATCGGCGTCGCAATCTACGTGTTAAAGATGCACCTTGCTCTTGTCGACCTATCACTGAAAAAGTCGATGAAATAATGCAAATGGTTGAGCAAGAACGACGTATAACAGTCACGAGATTACTAGGGAACTAAACATTCATCGTTCAACCGTTTTGGATCATTTGCAAAAGGCTGGATATACAAACAGAAACTCGATGTTTGGGTGCCTCATGATTTAACAGAGAAAAATTTGTTGGATCGAGTTTCCATCTGCGAATCATTGCTCAAATGTAATAAAATCGTGCTTGGTTGACTTTGCACCATCTAATTATCGTTTGTTTCGATCTCTGCAAAACTACCTTGATGGTAAAAAGTTGAATTCAAAAAGGAACTGTGACAAACATTTGACCAAGTTTTTAGCCGATAAACCACAGAAGTTCTATTCCGATGGGATTATGGCTCTACCCCAAAAATGGCAAAAGGTCATAAATAATAATGGCCAATATATACTTGAATAACATTCATTTTAAATAAAAGATACGTTTAATCAAAAACTAACAAAAATCTCTCAATACCTTTCTGACTATTCATTATATAGAAAATATTAAAAAGCATTTAGTTCGCTTATCGATTCATCAATTTACAATTTATGTCCTGATTATTCAATTATTCGTAACGACAATAACATTTATGGTATCCTTTATATGTTGAAACTTATATCGTAATTGTATTGTAAGTTTGTAGATATTTCATTAAAGAGATCTAATTTTCTTTGTAACCCATGCGCTACTATATTAATTCGTTTAGCAGTTGTTCGAAGGACACCCAACGTATTGAAAAGGTAACCGTCGTGCGATTATCAATTTATATTTTTAGGTGGTTCAATAGTTCTGTTGATAAGTTTGTTTGAATTTCCCTTTCCTTGGGATACTTCTGGCTACAATTATCGAATATCGTTACAATTACGTTCTGGAACGTGAGAACTTTTATATATTATAAATGAAAAGAAACAGTAATATAAATAATTAGCAATGAAAAAATGCAAACGAGAAATGCTACTTGAGTACATCTGTCTAAATATGTGTGCAAAACGAATCACTGTATGGGTATTCATGGGTATATGAAAAGTTATATACCCGTTGGTTATAATCTTAATCATAGCACGTAATACAATTGTCGTTCATAGGGTTTTCGCATTTTCATTCATTCAATATGTAGCAGCCATCGGCAAGCGTGAAAAGTTTCACTCGAAAAACACTATATATAATATATAGTTTACTATATATGTAATATATACAAAGAAGAGTTACTTTAAAATCACTGTCGGTAGAAATTGCGAAGAAAAAGAATTTAGATTAGTTGTACTCCCAATAATTCAAATATTCTTACAGTTTGCAATAGTTTTTTCTATGCGTCAACTGATTTCGATGAAACTTTCAGCATGTATAAAATAACTTATACAGATTCACAAAAGAGGGTTGAAAATTTTAACCTTTACATTTAAAAATAATAACACTTTTTAGAATTCATTGTCCGATAAACTAATCCTCCCAACATCTCAGACAAATTCAAGTCGTTTGGTGACATTTAAAAAAAGTTATTAGCGTTTGAAAGATATCCACCTAATGTTGCTTTTGACTGTACATATTACGTTCGTTTTTGTAAGATTTTTTAATCTATTGCGGAGTTCGTTTCAGTCTGTAGGTACGTTAGAAAATCACAACGCTCGAGCTTTGCCGTGAAAAAGAATTTATTTTCGAGGTGTATCCGCGTCGTCAGGGCGTTCGTCGTCAACTGTACGAAAAATCGATTTTCTCCCAGTTCGTTGTCGATTGTCGTTTGTTCTGTTTCGACGACTATCAGACGCCGCTCATCGCTGGCGGCGACTTGCGCGTCATTCGAATGTTCCTCATACAAACGATCGGCGACGCCCTGACGACGTGCATGTGCACGGGTCGCCACAAGTCGATACATATTAAAATGACGCGTTACCGTGTAGCGGTCTTGTACATACATGTATGCGATTAATAGTCGAAATAATTTGACAAGCTTGAATCCGAAATGGGTAAAAATTTCTTCATGAAGTACCACGGGAACCAGGTTAAGTTGCACTTCAACGATGTAAAGTCCTTTGCAGAGGCCAAATTGGCTTTCTAAAAAGCGGGCTTAAAATTCTATATTTTTGCTCTCCCTAGTGAAAAGCCCTTTTCTGCGGTTTTGAAGGGCCTCCCCCAAATTGATTCTGAATTGATAGCCGCTGAGCTCAATGCACTTAACCTCAATCCCATAAGTGTTAACTCCTTTCGTTCTTCACCGAACAACTCTCTCTCTATAAAGTTACCTTCCCTCCGGGAACGAAACTTTCCCAAATCAAATCCGCAGGGTTCCTGTATCACTGTAGGATTTACTGGGAAAAATTTATATAAGTCAATAAAATACACCCAATGTTATAGATGTCAAAGTTTCGGACATGCTAGTGCGAACTGTTTCAAAGCGCCTACTAGGTGTATGCATAAGTTTTTTCCGGTTTTTTGATAAAAAAGAACACGTAATTTTCAAGGGAAATTAATTTTTTTTTTATTCAAAATATTGGCCATCGGCTTCTACACATTTCGTCCATCTTTCAGGTAATTTATGAATACCATGCCAGAAAAACTGCTTGTCTTTTGCGGCAAACCATTCGTCGAGCCATTTTCCAACTTCCTCGAAATTGCTGAAGTGCTGCTCTGCGAGCGCGTGCCCCATTGACGCGAAGAGGTGATAGTCAGTTGGTGCCAGGTCTGGGGAGTACGGCGGGTGTGGTAGGATGTCCCATCCAAGCGATTTCATAGTGTCTTTCACTTGTTTTGCTGTGTGAGACGGCGCATTGTCGTGTAACAAAATCACTTTGCCATGTCTTTTGGCCCATTCCGGTCGTCTTTCAATTAATGCGTCGTTTAAATTAATCATTTGTTGGCGATAGCGTTGTGTATTAACAGTTTCTCCGGGTTTCAAAAGTTCATAATACACAATACCGGTCTGATCCCACCAGACACAGAGCATGGTCTTCTTGCCGAAGCGATTTGGTCTTGGTGTTGATGGACCGGCTTCGCCATGTGAAAGCCATGATTTTTTCCGCTTTGGGTTTTCAAAATAAATCCATTTTTCGTCACCCGTCACAATTCGATACAAAAAGGATTTCCTTTCGTAGCGTTGAAGCAGCATTTCACAAGTGACTTTGCGATTTTCCATTTGACGTTCATTCAAATTGTGTGGGACCCATTTACCGAGTTTGTTGATCTTTCCCATTGCTCGTAAACGTCTGCTGATTGTTTCTTGTGATACTTGTAATGCTTCTGCTAATTGCCGCTGAGTTTGAGTTGGGTCATCATCCAATAACTCCTGCAATTGCTCGTCTTCGCATTTTTGTGGTCTACCAGAGCGCTCACTGTCTTTCACATTGAAATCACCACTTTTAAATTGTCGAAACCATGTCTCACGTGTTCTAATCGATGGAGCGTGTTCACCATATGTTTCTACCAACAACGATGACTTTCGACAGCCTTTTTCTTTTGATAAAATAAGAAAAGCAATGCGTGCCGCAAATGTTCTTTTTCAGGCACAAAACTCGACATGATTACTGAACGATAAAACAAAGACGCCAGTTCTTGGCAGACTCAACTTATGTGTGTTTGTAGTTTTATGTTAGACGAACAAAATGGTATATGTGTCAAATTAATACGCTGCGTACTTTTCACTGGCGCCACCTCTTAGTCAAACCGGAAAGAACTTATGCATACACCTGGTAAATGCGTTAAGTGTAGCCTCGACCACCTCTCTAAGGAATGTGTCAAAACCGAAGAATCTCCTGCCAAATGTGCAAATTCTGCTGGCTCCCACACAGCCAACTACTCCCTATGTACCAGCCTATTGTCTTACATCGACAAAAAGTCATCTGCTCGAGCCCCAAGGGCCACCATAAATCGACGTTTGCCTACCCCGGCATATCAAATCCCTCAACATATCTCCATTGTTAATGGTAATAGAACCTTCAGTGACGTGGTTAGGGGTCAATCTCCTCCTTCTAACTCCAACCCCAAACCTACCTCACTCGACTCCACGGAGACCAGTGAATTCTTTAAAGAAACAATCCTATTTATTAAAAAAGCCATTCCGATCGTAAAAGCTATTCGCCCCAAACTTGCCTCATGTTCGACAATTTTTGATAAACTCAAAAATTTACCAGGCGTAATTATGACATGGAACGCTTGTTTCCTACTATCCAAATTGACCGAATTGGAATTATGCATGACCGTCAACAATGTCATGATTGCCCTGATACAGGAAACTTGTATCTCTCTCACTAGCTATAACATTGTTAGAAAAGAGAGAGATGCCAACAAACCAAGTGGCGGTGTTGCAATTATTCTACACAAAAACCTTCGCTAGCACCCTTTCCCCCTAGTTTCAGTAAACAATCTGGAAGCAGTAGCTATAACGTTGATTAGTCACAATTTAGTACTGATCTCGGTCTATTACCCAAACCAACCTCTTGACTTGGTTGCTCTAAATGCAATTACCAATTTTAAACTTCCATTCGTTGCTGGAGTGGACCTAAACACAAAGCATATGTCTTAGAATAACAGAACAAGTAATTCCAACGGAAAATTGCTTGATAACCACATATTAAACAATAACTACTCTATAATCATCCCACCTGCACATACTCATTTTCAACCAAATTGCCTCCCCTCTACAATTGATTTCTTTTTGGCTGACACATTCAATAGCCTCAAGTGTGAGGTCTTCGAAGAATTGCCCTCTGATCATCGCCCTGTTTTGCTATTGCCTGACACCAAACACTATTTAGCAACTTCTTCCCCGGCTACGGACTGGGAAACTTTTCAAGACCTTGCAAGCAAAATTCGTATCGCACCAAACATTAGCTCGACCAAAGATTTCAAGGTCGCTCAGTTCCAACGTTTCCTTAATTCCTGCTTCTTCAAAGCAACATCGTTTGTCAACGCACCCGACAAATTTGTGACACCAGACAACGAGCTCAAATTCATGATCCGTCTGCGAAACACAGTCAGGAAAATGGCAACGCACAGCCAACCTAATTTCGTTCGAATACTACAAGTATTTTGTAAGGATGGCTGATTTAATAATACAAGATTTTGCGTAAGACGTTTATTTGGTTCAAGCTTGGTGTACCTTCGTACGCGCCACGACGACAACCCCGTTCCTTGCTCGCTCTAGCTCTTTTCAAGCTTTCCGCCTCGTAGGCCGTTCCTCTTCACAACCAATCACATTTTGTTTTTTAAAACTAACGTACGCCCTTCGAGAGGCGCCAGGGTGAGGGAAACTGGCCAGTTTCTGGAGGAACCCTCGCCTTGAGCCCTCATCGTCTACCTAGGACCCTCAACGGTCCGCGCTTGGTCTGCAGATGTTTTACGGTACGTCAACGGCTATTGAGACCTTTAGCTAAAATACGAGGACTCTAATAAATTATCATAAAACACGGAAAGTTCCGCTAAATCTCAAAAATAGCCTAAAGTCACGTCCGCACCGTAATCATAAACTGCGTCCCTAACCAGCAGCGGTACCCTACTGCGGCCCGCATGGGCCGCGGTCACTCGAATCCCTTACAACTCGGCCAGCCTGACAATTTAGCCGCCCCGGCTAATCTCTGCAACGCAAATTTTATCTCCTATTTTGTAAACACTAACGGACAGTATATTTTTAAATGTACTTCCTAATAATTAACATTCGGTAATTAGCCGCCAGGGTCTTATGTTCGCGGAAGCCCAAGTACCTTTATATGGTCTCTGAGTATTTTGAAATCCTTCTATATCTGATATGACGTAGCGGTCGTTCCGTAACACCTTAATTACTTCATACGGACCCTTGTATTGTGGTATTAACTTCTGGGATACTCCCGGTGTACTTTCAAAATTTTTTAGCATGACATAGTCTCCTATTGTATATGTGTAAGGGAGTTTATGTTTTTTGTCAAAATACGTCTTATTATAATTTTGTGATTTAACATTATTCTCTGCTGCATTGCGGCGACACGCGTTTAAATCTAACGGTTTTCGATTTGTCCATTCATTAATATATCCTTTTAAATTATCAGGGGTTTTACCCCTCTGATCCACACCAAATAACAATTTAGAAGGAGTCTCGCGAACAGATTTATGTACAGTATTATTTAAAGCATATTCGATATCTTCCAGGACTTCATACCATCGTTTCCCCGGATAATTTTCTGTCATCTTTGCCAGTGACGGACCCAACACACGATTTACTCTCTCGACTTGTCCGTTTGCTTGTGGAGACGCAGTAGCTACCTTTGCATGCCGGATACCGTTTATCTCCATAAAATCTTCAAAGTCCTTAGAAGTAAAGCAACTTCCGCGATCGGATATAATCATTTCTGGTATACTATAGTGCGAAAAATATGTTTTCAAGCATGCAACGGCTTCTTTTGTCGTAGTTGACTTTGTCGGATACAATTTAACATATTTTGTGAATGCATCTACGACTAAAAATATATATTTTTTAACGGCAGTACCTTTATCTACAGGACCATAATGGTCAATGTGAAGTGTTTTAAACGGAACAGTTCCTTTAGGTATATTATGCAAGGTGGCTTCAATTTTTCCTGAATGTGGCGAGCAAGCTATACATTTAAAACAATTTTTTATATGCTCGCTTATTTTCTGTTTCATGTTTGGAAACCAATAATTTTGCAGCATTGTAGAACATACTTTATCTGCCCCTAGGTGCCCCATCTCATCATGGTATTTGTAAATAGCATGGCTTTCCATGGGTTTAGGAACATAAAACAATAAATTTTCCTTTTGCTTTCGATATAATAGACCGTTACGCATTTCGAAAAATCTATCTTCCCGATGCTCTAACTCTTTGCGCAGACTCGAAATTTCTGGGTCTCTATTTTGCATTAACGCTAGATCACTTTCAAAAGAATTCTTTTCTAACACGAGGATATTTGTGGACCGGCTTAATGCATCTGCATGCATCATTCGTACTCCCGGCCTATGTTCTATCTCAAAATCGTAGCTTTGCAGTTCTAACGCCCACCTGGCAATACGTGGATTTATTTCTTTTTTGCTCAAAGTTAGCCGAAGAGAATTGCAATCTGTTAAAATTTTGAACTGAATACCCTGCAAGTAGATTCGAAATCGTCTCAACGCATAAATTATGGCCAAAACCTCGAGCTCAAAACTGTGATATTTGCTTTCAACTTCGGTGGTTCGCTTTGAAAAGTAAAAGACGGGGTGGAATTTTAGATCGTTTTTCTTTTGCATGAGGATTGCACCAAATCCTACCGCGCTGGCATCACAATGAAGTTCAGTCTCATCTCTGGGATTATAAACGGCTAACGTCGGTGAACCGATTAACTTCTTTTTCAAACTATTGAAAGCTTGTAGCTCCTCCTTTTCAAATTTAAACTTCGAATTCTTTCTTACCAAATTGTATAAAGGTTTAGCAATAAAAGCAAACCGCTCAATGAATTTACGGAAGTAAGAACACAGACCTAAAAAACTTTGCACCTCCCTAACGCCTCGTGGAACGGGAAAATTTTCAACTGCCTGTATTCCCGTTTTTGGTGGACTTAAGCCTTTCTCAGTTATAAGATATCCTAAATATTCAATTTCTGTATATAGAAATTTACATTTATCTAACCTCATTTCCATTTTATTTTGTACCAAGAGTGTGAAAACGCGATTTAAAATTTGTAGGTGATGCTCTATTGTTTGCGTGGCTATCAGTATGTCGTCCATATATACAACTACATCTCCAGACCTAATTAATTCTGAAAAAACGTCGTTAACGAATCTCTGAAATCGAGATGGTGCCGTTTTTAAACCGAAAGGCATCCTCAGGTATTCAAATTGACCTAGCGGGGTAACGAAAGAAGTATATTTTATAGAATCTTTTGCCATATGAATGTGAAAAAACCCATCCTTCAAATCTATCAGACTAAAATATTTTTTTCCTCCCACAATATCCAAATGATCCTCAATCAACGGTAGGGGGTAGTTGTCCCGAACGAGTATTTTGTTCAACTCTCTAAAATCTACGCACATACGTAATTCGCCGTTCTTTTTCTTTACTAAAACAATTGGCGACGCATATTCCGAATCGCTCGGTCTAATAATACCTTTTTCCAAAAGGTCGTCCAAAATTAATTGTAATTTTTCTTTTTCTGCATAAGAGATTCGTCGAGGTGTGCTACTAAATGATTTCTGGCTACTTAAACTTAATTTTAACTCGGAATTTGCTGCAGGTGACTCGGGTCGTTTTTGATTCAAATATGCATTCGTAAACATTTCTTTAAATTTTTCTTTCTCAGCTGGCATTATTTTTTCATTGATATTCAGCTCATCCGCGGGATTAGAATCGTCTGAATCTAACATTATGTTAAGAATTTCCAACTGGGTGACATGCTCTCGTTTAGCTTGTACTAGATTCATTCTAAATAATCGTAACGCATCACGACCTAAAACTACCGGCGTATACATCGTCTGATCGGGTACTACCAACAAGGTCATAGTTTCTTCTACATTTTCCGATATTTCAACTAAAGCCTGTACCGTACCTAACACACCAAGAGGAGACTTATTAATTCCTACTAGACGCACGCAGTTGTCATTTTGGACATCTTCTATATTGCCTGGTACATATGAACTTTTTATAAAGCTAACTGGACTACCACTATCAATCAAAGTATATAATTTAATGCGATTCTTATTTATTACGTACTCCACGTTCTTATGGTAGTCGTCTTCCTCCGGGGTTTCTAATTCCGTGTAGGTAACCTGCCTCTTAGGCACCTGTGCGGTGTTTCTTTTAGGACAGTTTGGTAGCAGGTGACCCATTTCCCCGCAACCAAAACAGGTACCCTTTTCCCTCGCAGGTAGTCGACAATCCACTGCTCGATGACCCAAGCGGTTGCAGTTATAGCAGCGGCTATCTGTCTTCCCTTCTAACGGCGATCCTCTGGTCGTAATTGTGCCTTGCTGATTCTTCTCGGCTATTGACCTGGGGTAGTTTCCCGAACCGCTGGACAATGAAATCTTCCTCAAAGCCCTTAACATATCCGAGGTTGTTTTGAATTCACACATCCGTGCCTGGTTCCGTATATTATTTTCTGGAATGCCATCTATTAAGTAATCAACCAGTTCTTCTTCTGGTACGGGGACTTTGTTAGCTAATACTATCTTCTCGTGGTAATATTGCTCGAACGGTTCAGTATTTTTCCACTTTCTACTTTCAAATTTCCGCTTCATTTCCAACCGGGTTTCGCGATTTCCAAACATGGCCTCCATTTTACACAGCAGCGTATTTGTGGGCAGTTCCAGATGCTCACTCCTCGAGTGAAACCAATTCGCGGCTCTTCCTTTCAATTTTGACCCTAACAAAAGTCTGGTTGCATTGTCATCCAACTCATATGTCGTGGAGAGTATCTGAAGCTGCTTCGTCCAGTTTTGGAAATTTTGCTCTTCACCGTTGAAATCACTGATCAACTCCCCGATTGACCTAATGTTGGCGTTGAATCTCGTGGTAGAACTGGCTGTCAGACTAGGTGAATTCCTCAGAAGCTCATTCTCCCTCTGAAGTAGCCTAATTTCTCTCTCCATCAGCATTTTTTCCCGCCGCAGCAACTCCATTTCTCTTCTTAATAAATGATCGGCGGTGGTCCCCATTTGGTCCGGTTGCGATGACGGTGCATCCGGACGCAGAATACGGCTGTTGAGTGGTGTGTCCTCGTCCTCGACATCCTCCTCTGTTTCTGTCCTTGCATCGGGAGGCGTCTCGTTCTCCCATGCCCTGTTCGGGAAATTCTCGTCCAGTCGCTGCACCAATTCTGCCTTGTTTCCCGATGTAGGGAGACCATGGCGACGCAAAATTTCCTTCAATTCCTGAACGAGGAATTCGCGTTGTATTTTTCCCGGTGCGTAAGCCATCTTTTATTCAAAAAGTTACTTAAACAAGTCACACAAAATGTCACAAAGATATAAATCACTTCAGGAAATCACTCAGAAAGTCACTCAGAATAGTCGCTCAGAAAGTCACTCAGAAAGTCACTCAGAAAGTCACTCAGAATGTCACTCAGAATGTCACTTAGAATGTCACTTAGAATTTCTCGGTTGCCGTTGGCCGAACGTAAATGGTAACCACTCCGAATATCCGCGACACTTCAGTTCACAATCCCACTTCTGAATTTGTAAGGATGGCTGATTTAATAATACAAGATTTTGCGTAAGACGTTTATTTGGTTCAAGCTTGGTGTACCTTCGTACGCGCCACGACGACAACCCCGTTCCTTGCTCGCTCTAGCTCTTTTCAAGCTTTCCGCCTCGTAGGCCGTTCCTCTTCACAACCAATCACATTTTGTTTTTTAAAACTAACGTACGCCCTTCGAGAGGCGCCAGGGTGAGGGAAACTGGCCAGTTTCTGGAGGAACCCTCGCCTTGAGCCCTCATCGTCTACCTAGGACCCTCAACGGTCCGCGCTTGGTCTGCAGATGTTTTACGGTACGTCAACGGCTATTGAGACCTTTAGCTAAAATACGAGGACTCTAATAAATTATCATAAAACACGGAAAGTTCCGCTAAATCTCAAAAATAGCCTAAAGTCACGTCCGCACCGTAATCATAAACTGCGTCCCTAACCAGCAGCGGTACCCTACTGCGGCCCGCATGGGCCGCGGTCACTCGAATCCCTTACAA